>OX352248.1:9599047-9617601 GCA_947086465.1 Eupithecia exiguata | reverse complement strand
CCACCAGGATTTCCCAGGCTCTGGTCCGTAATTTTACCACCACGATGTTATTTGTGGTAAAATCCGGGCATAAAATGGCATCCACATTGTCGTCAAACACAGGGATTGCTGCTTTTATGATGCCATTCACCTGGTTTATGTTCTGGAAGATCCTGGCCGTCCCGTAGTTCTTCATCCTTCCTATTGATCCGACGTATGGCTCTTGGAGCAGCGCAACTGCTATTTTAATTTGGTTTGCCTCAAGCATAATCTCGTCAGTCGCCAGTGCCTTTCGTTGCAAGTTAGCTTGGGCTATAATATAGGCAGTTGCGCTGCTGGAAGAGGTTTTAACGCCCGGGACCACCTTAGCAGTACGCTACTTTTGCCCTGGCTAAGGCTTCCCACTTGCGACGAATGGGGCATTCGCCACTGAAAGCATTATGGTCTGCCCTATCAAGCTTAGCTTGCCTGCAGTTCGTGCATGATGGGACCTCGCCATTTCGCCAGTCTGGACAGTCATCCTTCAGGTGGAGTCCCCCGCAGTGACAGCACTTTTCTGTTGTCTCTCTGCAGAATCGTCTGCCATGTCCGTAGCCAAGGCAGAGTGAGCATTGGACGAGTGGCGTCTGATCCGCCACTTTTACTCTCTGTAGGTCGATTTTGACTGATTCTGCTTGGACAAGTCGCTGCCATACCTTAGGGGACACCCTCAGGACTATGTGGTGTGTGTGAGGGTTTCGTGTTCGTTTTTTGAACGCAATCTCGATTTTTTGATCCCCTAGTTCCCCAAGAGTGCCTGTGTTCTGACTTTTTAGTGCACTGAGAACGTCCTCATCGCTGTTATATTTGAGGACGTCTCTGAGGATCACTAAGGGGTCTTTATTTTTTACTTCTTCAACTATCAGTTCAGTCGTTCCTTGTAGTCTTTCTTTGATTTTTTGTCGTTCTTCTTCAGTTTTACACCCCACTATCACTTTCCTATCCTTGGCCTTTCTGATTTTTTCCACTGATATTCCACTCTCCTTGGCGTTGACTGCTTTCCTAATTCTATCCAAGACTTCCTCTCCAGTTTCCTTTTCGTCTACAGCAGTGACAACAACCGAGTGCAGCGCGGCCCGCTCCGAGAATTGCTTCCCGGGGAAAGCCGCTGCTACGCTCGCGTATGTTTGGTTCTGCTGTATCTCTTGCTGGGTTTCTATCGTCTTCTTCAAATTTTCCATTTTTTCGTTGTTTTCTTGGAGTAGTCTTGTATGTTCTTCCAGCTTTTTTAGGAGCTCGCCTTCAACTTTTGTCTTTGCCGGTTGTTTCTCTTCTTCACGTCCCTCTTGGTGATCGTTTGTTGGTTTCGGTTGTCTGGCTCCTTTTACCATTCCCGTCTCTTTTACCAATTGGTACAGGCGGTCTATTGCCTGTGTGACCTCTGCTTTGATTTCGGTTTTTAGGTTCCGTGAATTGTTGAGATGTAATTTTGCCTTGGTCACACAGGCTCTTGCCTCAGCCATCCTGTCAGAGACTTTGGTTGATGGACTCACGTTTGGTTCCAACGGTGTTCCTCGAAGCGTCACCGTTTTGTCAAGCGTGGATATCTCTCTCGGTTTCGGTTTTGATGTCTCCCCTGTTTTTGTCTTCTTTGGTGAGGTTGGAGTCTTGGAATGCGAGTCTGATTTCCCGGACTCCCATTCTCCAATACTCCGCCTCACGTTCGATGAATGGCTCGAGTGAGCGACGGGAGTTGGGCTTCGTTTTCCCTTTTTACCAAGTTCTGAGGCTGTCTCGTCCATCGTCTTTGGTTTTAAAGGTGTCCGAATTCCGAGCATGTCGTCCAGGGTTGGGGTAGCGTGTGCAATCGTCTCGCAAGATGTTTTTTTTTTTTTTTTTTAATTTATTTGTCTGTTGCAGGTTCGTTGTGAGCACAGAGAAGGCGTGTCGGCAAGACGTCGTGTATGGGTAAGTTTTTCCAAAGGTTTGTAAAAGTTTTA
This sequence comes from Eupithecia exiguata, assembly GCA_947086465.1. Lineage (NCBI taxonomy): Eukaryota > Metazoa > Arthropoda > Insecta > Lepidoptera > Geometridae > Eupithecia > Eupithecia exiguata. The sequence goes on along the minus strand of OX352248.1, from coordinate 9,615,643 downwards.
AAAATATTTTTTGGTAGTTTTTCTCAAGTCAAAGGTTTGTATAAGTTTTAAAAGTATTTAAAATGTTTTATATCTACCTAAATTAAAATGTAATGTTTTCTGTTCACAGGTTCGTCGCACCGGGGTTGCTGGTTGGCGCTATACAAAGGTAAGTTATCGTTATTTAAAATGCTCTATGTAGAGTACCGGCCTCTACATAAATCAAGAGAAATCGGTACAGGTAAGTTAGTCGTGACGTCTGGAACCCGAAAACAAGTATGGAAATAAATTCCAGTCAAAAATTTCGAGAGACTCTACCTAGAGTCCCGTTTTGTCAAACTATATAGGTGGTATTGTAGGTACTGATCTGGCGTATTGGTTGAAGAAAACCGCGTTGCGATAGGAGCTATGGTTGTCGAGATATGAGGTTTTGAAAATATCCAATATGGCCGCCAAAAGTTTGAAACGCTGCTACAGCCTCAAAAATCAACTTAAAATTAAGGTGTTTTGGGTCTTTGTAATGGCCGTGACCAAACCTATCACCTCCGCGTGTAAAAATTGACACTTGGATTTCGACTCTACATAGTCTTTTTCTATGTGATCGGATGGCGACTGTTAGGACAATGCCAATACAAAAAACCCCGTTCGAAAATAACAAAGAACAAAAATGTTATGCCACTTTTAAAATTTTCAATATGGCGGACAAAATGGCTGCTCTGAACCAACTTCGTCAGTTTTAAAGCTAAGTACCCTGAGTTTGGGCTCGTTAGAAAGGTCTTTGCAAACCCTGTCCAATGCGCACTCTTATAAGACGATAAGTGGCCCCCGTTATAAAATATTTACAAAAAACAAGAATTTTTACTTAGTAATTAACAGAAATCTGTGAATAAGGCCAAATTTAAAGATTTTAATACTTTTTATTATATAACTAATATAACTACACAGGATGGTTTGAAAATTTTAATTGTAACTAATTTGTAAAGGGTACCACGTGGTGACCTTGAAACTTCTAAAATCTGTAACTCGAAAACTAATCAATGAATTTTAAAAATTTAAACTTTGAATGAAAGAATGCCTAGATTTCTACAATATAAGCTACTTAAAATAATATGTCATCGATCGTTTGACCGAGCTATTTAAAGTTGAAAAGTCTTAAAATTTAAAAAGTCTATAATTCAGCCAAAACTTAACTTTTTTCAGATCTTGAAATGCCTCCCGAATGTCCGTAGCGGTGTCCAAGTGATGCTGTCGTCAGTTTTTATCCTGCTGCTCTGGAACTCCGACCTCGTGGCCACGTGCTTTTTGTTTTTTTGCCGATATCTCCGCGAGCCTTCGCGGGAAAAATCGGCAAATGGTGTCAAAAGATGCAACTCGTAAAGGCCTTCTTCAGGGCAGTTAAAAAAAAGTGGGTCGTCGCTGCAGATTTCGAGAAAAATCACTTTCAATTTTCAAAATTTCACAAAAAACCACTTTTTTGCCTTTTATTCTGTGGCCACTACACTTAGAGCGACACGATTTTCACAATCGTGTGCGCCTTCACTTTCCGCTCACTTTGGTGTATCGCAAGTCAAAATCGGAGCACTTTTTACTATTTTTCCGAATTTTTTGCCGCGGAGGGACCTTTTTTCGTGGCGCTCTCGAGTGCGGTTCGAGCGCGAATCGGTTAGGTTAGGTTAGGTTAGGTTAGGTTAGGTTAGGTTTTTTTTTTTTTTTTTTTTTATAATTTTTTTTTTTTTTTTCAACCTACCTCCAACTTAGTCGGAGCCTGTGCTTACTCTTCCCTTTCATTCCAGTTCAGTCTTTTATGCCTCTCGTACTTTCGTTCCTCATCCTGTTTCTTTCTCATATTCGTCCATAGTCATATATTTTACCTATTCTATCTAGCTAACTTATGTGATACGGGCTAGGGTTTCTTTATTTAAATAAGTTGACAGTAATTTCTTTTCTTCACTACTACAATATTTTAACTTATTGCTATCTACTATCTATTTACAATTTTCTTATTTACTACTTTACAACGACATTTCAATTTAGGGCTATCTTATATCTAATTTTCAGTGTTGCTGCTGCCTGCACAAATTTAATTGTGCAGCAGTGCTACTATTTAACATTCTATTTCTATTTGCTACTTTATTTAACACATATATACAAAACCCTAAAAATCTAGATCTAACGTCCTTATTTTCCATTATTATACATAAGTTTGATATTTTTATTTTGATATTTATCATGATTTCTGTATCAAATCGACGATGCCCGTATACTGGGCAGTCGACGATTAGATGCAGGGCGCTTTCTTCTACGTCAGGGTCGCATATACACGACGGGCTCTCCTTACACTTGAAACGGTGCAAGTATGAGGAGAACCCGCCGTACCCCGTGAACAATTGTGTCAATATGCCTTCAGGACCTATTTGCCTTACGGTTTTGTGTGCCTTAATCGCATCGGGGAAGAACACTTTAGTAACGGATCCCTGGGCAGCCGTATGGTATCTGTTGTTCCATTCGACAAGAGAGTCGCCCCGTATGGCTCTCTTGGCAAATGAAACTGGGCAGCTGCTGTAGTCTGCCCTTTTTTTGAGCTTAAGTGCAGCATCCTTCGCGAGTTCGTCCGCTCTCTCGTTTCCCTCCATCCCCACGTGTGCTTTGATCCAAAACAGTTTGACTGTTTTTGATCGGCTGTCAAGCACACGTAGGTTGTCGCGGATTTCAACCGCTAGAGGATGGAGGGAAAAGTTGTTGACGACAGTCTCGAGTGCGGAACGAGAATCGCAGAAGATGCCGCAAGATGAGCAGGGCCTCTTCATGGCTTCCTTCACGGCCTCTGAGAGAGCAAGCAGTTCCGCTTGATAAACTGTGCAGCGCTCGTCGAGTTTTAGCTTGCGTGTGCCGGTTTCCACCGCACCATTCCATATTGATAGTGCGGCACCAACTTTTCCATCTATCTTACTGCCGTCAGTGTAAATATTGAGGCCTTCGTTGATACACTCGTCGAGCGCTGCACCGTTCTCCACGCGTGCGAATTGGTGCTTCAGTAGTCGTGCTGGGTGTGGTATTTCTCCGTACAACGCGGGTGTTTCAATCTCGCGGTCTCCTACTGCTCTCCGGGAATGGCCTCTCTTTATTTCATAAAGTGAAGCTGCTTCGCGGATTCTTATGTCCAGCGGAAGCAGCCCGGCGAGCAGCAGCGCAGAGTTGAGGGATACTGTCCTGTACCCTTTTACTATTTTCTGTACGATTCCGCGTTGTACGGCATCCAGCTCTTTCCGGACCATTTGCTTCCTCGTTGCCGGTGCCCACACGCTAGCCGCGTACATGATTGTAGGCTCTACCACCGCTGTGTACATTATACGTACAATTTCTGGTTGTAGGCCCCAACTCACTTTTGCGGCTCGGCACAACTGTTTCGAGAAGTGTAGAGCTTTCCGGCACACATTCCTGACGTGCGTGTTAAATGTCAACTTGTTGTCGATGGTGAGTCCTAGCACCTTCATTTCGTTGGACATGGCAACGTCGACCCCGCCCATGCTCAAGCGGGGGGTGTCATGCTTTAGTTTGCGCGTTATTACCATTGCTGTGGTTTTGTGTGGCGCAAACTTCAGCTTGTTACGGACTCCCCACGCTCGGACACATTCGAGTGCGGCATTGGCACGTCCTTCAATTTCCAGTGCGGTCTCACCATCGAAAACAAGTATTACATCGTCAGCAAATGCCTGCACATACTCCCTTCTCTCCGCAAGTTCTTTCAGCAGTGGGTCCAGCAGCACGTTCCAGAGGAGGGGTCCGCCCCTTTTCTGTCTTCTTGGCGTACTCCTGTCCGGAGTATCGGGCTCTTACTCTTCGATCTTGAAGATAACTGTCAATGAGTTTCCTTATGTTGATTGGGCACCCTTCCTCAGCCAGTCGAACTCGGATGACTGGCCACCATGCACTGTCGAAGGCGCCCTCTATATCGAGCGACACCACGGCTATGAGTCGCTTCTGGTCAAGCTTCTCATAGATGTGCCGCATCAGGGTATACAGGGCGTCCTCGGTGCTCTTCTGGGGCATGAATCCGAACTGACGTGGGCTGATTCGAGGCACCAGATGAAACTTTAAACGATTGACAGTCATCTTCTCGAAGATTTTCCCCATTACTGGGAGAAGTCCGAGTGGCCTGTAAGACTTGGGGGATGTGTAGGAATCCTTGCCTGGTTTCCTAAGGACAATGACGGTGGCCTCCTTCCAGAGCATTGGAAAATGGCCGTACTCTAGGCACTTGTTCAGACACGACAGCACAAATTTTGGGTCGTGTTTAATCGCCTCTCTACATATATCGGCCGTGAAGCCATCTGCTCCAGGGGCCTTTTTGGGGTTGAAAGCGTTCATCGCAGAATGTAGCTCTATCATTGTGAATGGTGGATCACAGGGATCACCTTGTCCGGTTAGGTTAGGTTAGGTTAGGTTAGGTTAGGTTAGGTTAGGTTAGGTTAGGTTAGGTTAGGTTAGGTTAGGTTAGGTTAGGTTAGGTTAGGTTAGGTTAGGTTAGGTTAGGTTAGGTTAGGTTAGGTTAGGTTAGGTTAGGTTAGGTTAGGTTAGGTTAGGTTAGGTTAGGTTAGGTTAGGTTAGGTTAGGTTAGGTTAGGTTAGGTTAGGTTAGGTTAGGTTAGGTTAGGTTAGGTTAGGTTAGGTTAGGTTAGGTTAGGTTAGGTTAGGTTAGGTTAGGTTAGGTTAGGTTAGGTTAGGTTAGGTTAGGTTAGGTTAGGTTAGGTTAGGTTAGGTTAGGTTAGGTTAGGTTAGGTTAGGTTAGGTTAGGTTAGGTTAGGTTAGGTTAGGTTAGGTTAGGTTAGGTTAGGTTAGGTTAGGTTAGGTTAGGTTAGGTTAGGTTAGGTTAGGTTAGGTTAGGTTAGGTTAGGTTAGGTTAGGTTAGGTTAGGTTAGGTTAGGTTAGGTTAGGTTAGGTTAGGTTAGGTTAGGTTAGGTTAGGTTAGGTTAGGTTAGGTTAGGTTAGGTTAGGTTAGGTTAGGTTAGGTTAGGTTAGGTTAGGTTAGGTTAGGTTAGGTTAGGTTAGGTTAGGTTAGGTTAGGTTAGGTTAGGTTAGGTTAGGTTAGGTTAGGTTAGGTTAGGTTAGGTTAGGTTAGGTTAGGTTAGGTTAGGTTAGGTTAGGTTAGGTTAGGTTAGGTTAGGTTAGGTTAGGTTAGGTTAGGTTAGGTTAGGTTAGGTTAGGTTAGGTTAGGTTAGGTTAGGTTAGGTTAGGTTAGGTTAGGTTAGGTTAGGTTAGGTTAGGTTAGGTTAGGTTAGGTTAGGTTAGGTTAGGTTAGGTTAGGTTAGGTTAGGTTAGGTTAGGTTAGGTTAGGTTAGGTTAGGTTAGGTTAGGTTAGGTTAGGTTAGGTTAGGTTAGGTTAGGTTAGGTTAGGTTAGGTTAGGTTAGGTTAGGTTAGGTTAGGTTAGGTTAGGTTAGGTTAGGTTAGGTTAGGTTAGGTTAGGTTAGGTTAGGTTAGGTTAGGTTAGGTTAGGTTAGGTTAGGTTAGGTTAGGTTAGGTTAGGTTAGGTTAGGTTAGGTTAGGTTAGGTTAGGTTAGGTTAGGTTAGGTTAGGTTAGGTTAGGTTAGGTTAGGTTAGGTTAGGTTAGGTTAGGTTAGGTTAGGTTAGGTTAGGTTAGGTTAGGTTAGGTTAGGTTAGGTTAGGTTAGGTTAGGTTAGGTTAGGTTAGGTTAGGTTAGGTTAGGTTAGGTTAGGTTAGGTTAGGTTAGGTTAGGTTAGGTTAGGTTAGGTTAGGTTAGGTTAGGTTAGGTTAGGTTAGGTTAGGTTAGGTTAGGTTAGGTTAGGTTAGGTTAGGTTAGGTTAGGTTAGGTTAGGTTAGGTTAGGTTAGGTTAGGTTAGGTTAGGTTAGGTTAGGTTAGGTTAGGTTAGGTTAGGTTAGGTTAGGTTAGGTTAGGTTAGGTTAGGTTAGGTTAGGTTAGGTTAGGTTAGGTTAGGTTAGGTTAGGTTAGGTTAGGTTAGGTTAGGTTAGGTTAGGTTAGGTTAGGTTAGGTTAGGTTAGGTTAGGTTAGGTTAGGTTAGGTTAGGTTAGGTTAGGTTAGGTTAGGTTAGGTTAGGTTAGGTTAGGTTAGGTTAGGTTAGGTTAGGTTAGGTTAGGTTAGGTTAGGTTAGGTTAGGTTAGGTTAGGTTAGGTTAGGTTAGGTTAGGTTAGGTTAGGTTAGGTTAGGTTAGGTTAGGTTAGGTTAGGTTAGGTTAGGTTAGGTTAGGTTAGGTTAGGTTAGGTTAGGTTAGGTTAGGTTAGGTTAGGTTAGGTTAGGTTAGGTTAGGTTAGGTTAGGTTAGGTTAGGTTAGGTTAGGTTAGGTTAGGTTAGGTTAGGTTAGGTTAGGTTAGGTTAGGTTAGGTTAGGTTAGGTTAGGTTAGGTTAGGTTAGGTTAGGTTAGGTTAGGTTAGGTTAGGTTAGGTTAGGTTAGGTTAGGTTAGGTTAGGTTAGGTTAGGTTAGGTTAGGTTAGGTTAGGTTAGGTTAGGTTAGGTTAGGTTAGGTTAGGTTAGGTTAGGTTAGGTTAGGTTAGGTTAGGTTAGGTTAGGTTAGGTTAGGTTAGGTTAGGTTAGGTTAGGTTAGGTTAGGTTAGGTTAGGTTAGGTTAGGTTAGGTTAGGTTAGGTTAGGTTAGGTTAGGTTAGGTTAGGTTAGGTTAGGTTAGGTTAGGTTAGGTTAGGTTAGGTTAGGTTAGGTTAGGTTAGGTTAGGTTAGGTTAGGTTAGGTTAGGTTAGGTTAGGTTAGGTTAGGTTAGGTTAGGTTAGGTTAGGTTAGGTTAGGTTAGGTTAGGTTAGGTTAGGTTAGGTTAGGTTAGGTTAGGTTAGGTTAGGTTAGGTTAGGTTAGGTTAGGTTAGGTTAGGTTAGGTTAGGTTAGGTTAGGTTAGGTTAGGTTAGGTTAGGTTAGGTTAGGTTAGGTTAGGTTAGGTTAGGTTAGGTTAGGTTTTTTTTTTTTTTTTTTTTTTTTTTTTTTTCCTGTCCGGGCGCTAAGGCCCGGCCCGCGAGCTAGCCTGTCCGGGAGCGCCATGTCCCGGCCCGCGAGCTATCTTATATCTACCCCTGACATTGTCAGAGTCTTTCATTACTCTTTCTTTCATCTCTCTCTCTGTCTTAACAGGATCCTTTCAATCTTCTTTACCATCAGGACAGTTTCTGGGTTTTCTTATATCTAGTTCTTTATTTTTATTAATTCCATGTCTTATTTCTAGGAAATGATTTCATATAAAGGGTTTCTTATCTAATACAGTTTTATCTTATTATTTATTTTGAGTTAACAATTTCATGACTTTCTTATTTCTTAGGTCTATTTTTATTCTGTTTTATTTTACATATTTACTTATAAATAATTACACATTTGCACACAGTTAAGGTATTGTTATTTGTACATTTACCCATTTCAGTTTAGAGGCTACATTTTAATATTATGCTTATATATATAAATTATTATATATATTCATCATATATTGCTTAAACTATTTATTTCTGCTTATTACTTTTAAACTTATATATGTACAGAATTTCAAAAACTTTGGACGGTTGTTTTTGTCCTCCATAATTTTGTGTATGTTATCTACAGTTAGTTTTAAATCCATTTCTTGTTCTACCTTGTATCTCTCAGAGCCATATGCCGGGCACTCTAGCAGTATGTGTGCCACAGTTTCCTCTCTCCCGGGTTCGCATATGCACGATGGGTCCTCCTTACACTTGAACCGGTTCAAGTATTCGGAGAACCCACCATGCCCTGTCATGAACTGCGTTACGACGCCGGTTGGTTGAAGCTTTCTCACTATCTTATAAGCTTCGACGGCGTTGGGGAAAAACATTTTCGTAACTGCGGCCGTTTGACCCGACATGTACCTTTGGTTCCATTCGTCAAGGGACTCCATACGGATTTGTCGCTTGACGAATGAAACCGGGCACATGTCGTAATCTGGTTTTCGCTTCACCGAGTGCGCCGCTTCTTTGGCCAGCTCGTCTGCACGCTCGTTTCCTTCTAGCCCTGCGTGTGCTTTGATCCAGAATAGGGTCACTGCCTTATTCTGGAGTCGGGCTGCTGCGATATTTCTCCTAGTCTCTACTGCCAAGGAGTGAAGGGAACTGGGGTTTGTGATAGTTTCCAGCGAGGATCTGGAGTCGCTATAGACACCGAATGAGCTTTCTGTGCGCTGGAGGATCACCCTCGTGGCCTTACATATGGCCAAGAGTTCCGCCTGGTAGACCGTGCAGTAAGATGGTAGCTTAAGTTTGATGGCTTTGGCTTCAGCTGCACTCTCCCATAGGGATAATGCAGCTCCAACCTCACCATCAATCTTGCTACCATCGGTGAAAATCCGGACTGCTTGGTCATTGTGGTCGTCCACTTGTTGTTGGTCTAACAGGCTCACAAACTCCAGGCTCATATGTTCTGCCGGGTGATCCATCATAGCATATGGCACGGTGCGCTCTACCTCCCTGTCTCCTAGTTCTAGCCGGGGTACTCCTCTCTTGGCCTCATAAAGGGCGGCTGCCTCTCTAATCCGGATGTCGAGTGGAAGTATCCCGGCCAGCACCAGCGCCGAGTTCAGGGAGACAGTGCGGTATGCTCTGCATAGTTTTTGAGCGAACCCCCTCTGCACAGCATTTAGTTTACGCTGCACCCCCAGTTTCTCCGTGGCCTGTGCCCATGCACTGGCCGCGTACAAGACTACTGGCTCCACTGTCGCCATGTAGATGATCCGGACAACTTCCGGGTGGAGCCCCCAGCTGACCTTCGCTGCTCTGGAGAGCTGCTTGAAAATATTTACGGCTTTCCTGCAGACCTCTGCAGCATGCGTGTTGAACGTAAGCTTGTGGTCGATGGTAAGACCCAAAATTTTGATCTCAGAAGACACGCTTATGTCGACCCCGCCCATTCTCAGCAGTGGGGTGTCATATTTTAGCTTCCTTGTAATGATCATAGCTTTGGTTTTATTTGGAGCAAATTTTAGCTTGTTCTTGACACCCCACTCCTGAACATGGGCGAGGGCGGCATTTGCCCGTCTCTGAACTTCGGTCGCCGTGTCCCCATCAAAGATCAACACCACATCGTCTGCAAAGGCCTGGCAGTAGTCGCCCCACGCTTCCAATTCCCTCAATAGAGGATTCAGCAGAAGATTCCACAGAATAGGACCTCCAATTGACCCCTGGACACACCCCTTATTGGTACTCTTCGTGTACTCTTCTCCCGCGTATCTTACTCTGACCCTTCTGTTATCAAGGTAGCTGTCAACTATCCTACGAATGTTGACAGGGCATTCCTCTTCCGCCAATCGTACTTTTATCGCAGGCCACCATGCGCTGTCGAAGGCTCCCTCTATGTCCAGTGAGATCATTGTGATGAGCTTTTTAGCTACTAGCTTTCCACGTATGTAGTTCATCAAATCATAGAGGGAGTCCTCGGTACTCTTCTGGGGCATAAAGCCGTATTGGCGGGGGCTCATTTTTGGGAGTAAGTGCCACTTCAGCCTTCGCACAATCATCTTCTCCAAAATCTTTCCCATCACTGGAAGAAGGCCTATCGGTCTGTAGGACTTGGGAATGCTGTAAGAGTCCTTTCCCGGCTTTCTGAGTACTACTACCGTTGCCTCCTTCCAGATGTTGGGAAAGTGATGGTGTTCCAGGCATTTGTTCAGTATCGTGAGGTTCAGGTCGAGGTCACTGAACACGACACGCCGGCAGATGTCAGCCGTGAGACCATCCACACCCGGGGCTTTCTTTGGATTGAAGCTTTCCGTTGCAGCTCGTAGCTCCTCCTTGGTAAACGGTGGATCATGTTTTTCATCATGAACCGGGCCGTTTACCCGGTTTGCTCTATCTCTGGTCTGCATGTGGATTGGCGTTTCTCCTTCCTCAGTATCCTCGGGGTAGAAAGTCTCTGCCAACAATCTGGTGGATTCCTTCGGGTCCAATGTTTGTCCATCTTTTACCAGGGGCATGTCCTCTTGTCTTTTGGTTGTCCTCCCAATGACCCTATATATTCCCTCCCAGACACCCTCTCCGTCCTGCTTTTCACAAAACTCTTTCCAACTCCTTGTTTGGGCCTTCTGGGCTTCAGTTTCATAATTTTCTTTTTCTTGCAGGTACTCACGGATAACCTTGGCTTTCCGGACCGGCGCTGCACATCGGATTCTGCGCTTCATAGTGGTGACCTTCTTCTTCATTTCAGCGAGTTCTTCGGACCACCACGGCAGGGTAAGTTTTTCGTTTGATTTCTTTATTGGTATAGCTTCTTTGCATGCTTGCTTAATTATATCCATATATTTACTAACTATTTCCTCTAACTCTGTTTTACTGTTAATTTTGTACATTTCTGTTTTGGTAATATTATTTTCTATTTTAAATTGGTCGAGTTTCTCAAGAAACTTGTTCCAATTTGCTTTCTTTGTATTATATAGCCTTGTGGTTCTTTGTACATTTAAGCCTTTTGATTTGGTGAGTCTAATTTTGAAGGTGATGGCGTTGTGGTCCGAGTTTACTAGGTCTTCATCGACTCTCCAGTCTTCCACTAAGCTGAGCAGATCTTCAGTGCAGGCCGTAATGTCAACGTAGCTGGTGTACGTCCGGTTTCCCCTAACAGTGTCGAAGGTAGGAGCTTCGCCATCGTTAAGCACCTGCAAGTTCATCTCTTCCAGAATGCCAGACATGTCTTCGCCCCTATGGTCTACAATAGGGCTACCCCACCAGATGTTCTTTGAGTTGGAATCGCCACCCATTATGATTCTCGTAGATCCAAGCTTGTCCCCAATCTGTTTGAGCTGCTCCAGGTATGGCCCAATGGGCTGGTCAGGTTCAAAGTAGAAAGAGACTGCGGTGATCTCCCAGGCACCAGTCCTTATCCTCACCACTACGATGTTGTTCGTGGTGAGTTCAGGGCACTGTATAACGTCCATGTCGTGGTCGAAAACCACTATGGCCGCTTTTACAGTACCCTCTCCTGGACTAGTGCTCTGGAAGACTCTCGCCCCTCTGTAACTTTTCATACTTCTTACCGCACCCACATACGGTTCCTGGAGCAGCGCGAATGCCACTTGCTTTTTATTAGCCTCTATCATCAGCTCATCGGTAGCTAATCTTTTCCTTTGAAGGTTGGCTTGGACCACGAGATGGGGTTTTAAAGTTATTGGGGTAACCGTCTTGTGTGCAACGTTATTGCCATAGGTGCCCTCAGCAATACGCAATGGTGGCTCTAGCCAGTGCGTCCCACTTCCTCCTCACTGGACACTCCTGGCTAAACGCGCCGTGATCCACCACTGCATGTTTGGCACGTTTACAGTTGCTGCATGTCGGAGCAATCCCGGCGAGCCAGTCGGCGCACTCTGTCCTCATGTGAGGTCCCCCGCAGTGGCTGCATATTTCCACTGTTTCCTTACAGAATCGCCTGCCGTGGCCGTAACCCAGGCACAGCGAGCACTGTACTAGCGGGGATTGGTCGGCCACTCTTATCTTCTGCAGGTCGATTTGGATGTCTTCTGCATCCAGCATCCTGTTCCATACTTTGGTGGACACTCTGAGGACTATGTGGCAAGTGTGAGGGTTTCTTGTTCTCTTCCTGTATCTTACTTCCACTCTATAGTCCTCTTTGTCGAGGCCGTCAAAAACACCACGATTCTGATTCCACAGGGCGTTCAGGACGTCTTCGTCACTGTTGTACTGTAAAACGCCCATGAGGATCAGAAGAGGGTCTTTGTTTTTGACCTCCTCAACATTGAGGTGAGTCCCCGCCTTTGCCAATCTTTCTTTCACTTTCCTCTTCTCCTCCTCAGTTTTACACCCCACGATTACCTTCCTGTCTTTCGCCTTCCTGACTCTGTCCACCTTGATCCATCCGTCTTTAGCGTTCACTGCTTCTCGTATCCTACTAAGGACCTCCTCCCCAGTCTCCGTTTCGTCCTTGGAGGAGACCACAACGGAGTGAAGGGCGGTGTGCTCCGGGAGTTTCCTCCTGGTTTGCCCCGCTGCTACACCCGCGTATGTGGTCTTCTCCAGGACCTCTTTCTGACGCTCCATCGCCTCTTTCAGGGCCTCTATCTTCCCATTGCTTTCCCTCAAGAGCTTACTGTGTTCCTCCAATTTCTCTAACAGATAAGCATCTGTTTTTGAGGCAGGAAGGATGGAAGGAGGAAGAACCTGTTGTTCTTCCTCCTTCCCCCCCTCCTGTCCCTTTTTAAGACTCTTCCCTTCCTTTCCCTTTCCCGTTTCCGCCTCTTTCACCAACTGGTAGAGTCGCTCCACTGCCGTGGTGACATCAGTTTTTATGTCAGTGCGTATGTTGCGCGCACTCCCCAGTTGCATCTTTGCTTTAAGTAGGCAGGCACGGGCTTCCGCGACTCTGTCTGCGTATCTAGGTTTTTCCCGCTCTGGCGAGTTTCCTACTGCGTCCACAGATGTTCCACGCGTTAGTCGGCTCTCCTGGGAGAGCACCGTCTTGGTCTTTGGTTTGGAAGGTCCCGCCAGGGCTGGAGCTACCTTCTTCGGGCTTGTTGAGGCCTTGGTCGTCTTGGCGTCTGGTTTGCCCGTCTCCCATTCTCCAATGCTGCGCCTTACGTTGGAGGTCTCGGTCGATTCGGGTAAAGGTCCTACGTTTTCTATCATGTCAGGGGGATTATGGGTGTCAGAATCCACAGTCTTTGGCGCCTTTTGGGTAGGTGTTCGGATTCCGAACATATTCGACAGCACAATACAATAAAATAATAAACAAACGAGATAAAAGGATTAGTAGTGATAAAAGTTTGTAAAAGTTATAAAATATTAACACTATGTTTTTCTTTTTCAGGTTCCCTGGGATACAGTCAACCAGCGTCAGTATACAGGCAGTGCACAGGTAAGTATAATTCCCGTTTGTACTAAAAAGTAGAGACGACTCTACCTAGAGTCGATTTAAGTATTTTAATAAGCAGGCCCAAAGCTGGCCAATTGTTAGGAGAAAACCGCGTTTCAATTGGAGCTATGGTTCTCGAGATACGAGGTACTAAAAATATCCAATATGGCTTCCAAGATGGCTGCCAAAAGTTTAAAACACTGCTACAGCCTCAAAAATGGACTTAGAACCAAGGTGTTTTGGGTCTCTGTAATGGCCTTGACCCAAACAATCACCTCCGCGTGTCAAAATAGCAACTTGAAATAAGACTCTACATAGAGTTTTTTATCATGCGGTTGGGTGACAAATGTTAGGACAATGCCAACACAGAAAACCCCGTCTAAATCTAACTAAAAGCAAGGAAGTTATGACAATTTAAAGATTTTCAAAATGGCGTCCAATATGGCTGCTCTGAGCCAACTTCGTCAATTCTTAAGCAAAATGAGCTGTGTTTGGGCTCGTTGGATAGGTCTTTGCAAACCCTGTCTAATGCACGCTCTCACACGACGATTGGTGAGCCCCCTTATTTTATATTTACAAAAAACAAAATTTTTTGTTGAAAAACTCTCTAAAAGCTAAGATTTTGCTCAAATTTCAAAAACAAAAAAGAGCAATGCCTAAATAAACACAGTTATATACAATGAGACCAAATTTATTATTCTAACTAATTCATAAAGGGTACCTCGTGGTGACCTTGAAACTTCTAAAATCTATATCTCCGAAACTATTGAATGAATTTTCAATTTTGAAATTTTATATGAAAGGGGGCCTGATTTTTAACACAATAAACATTTAAAAATGATACGTCATCGATCGTTTGGAAGAGTTATAAAAGTTTGAAATATCAAAAAATTTTGAAAGTCTCTATTTCAGCTAAAACTTATCTTTTTTCAGATCTTGAAGTGCCTCCTGGATCCTCGCTGTGGTGTCCTTGTGACCCCGTCGTCCAATCTCGTCCTGCAGTCCTGGATCATGGACCACGTGGCCACGTGGTTTTTGTTTTTTTGCCGATTACTCCGCGAGCCTTCGCGGGAAAAATCGGCAAAAGGTGTCAAAAGTTGCAGCTCCAGAAGGTCTTCCAAACAGCACTTTGAAAATTGTAGGTCGTCGCTGAAGATTCCGAGTAAAATCACTTTGAAGTTTCAAAATTTCACAAAAATGCACTTTTTCGTTAATAACTCCGTCGAACTTTGTTTGCGGACTGCGCGGTTTCCACTATTGTGTGCGCCTTTTTGATCCGCTTCTTTTCACGTATCGCACGGGTTTCTAGCGCGAAATTTTACTATTTTTCGGAATTTTTTGCTGCGTAGCGACTTATTTTCGTGGCGCTCTCGATGGCGTTTGGAGCGCGACTGGTTAGGTTAGGTTAGGTTAGGTTAGGTTAGGTTAGGTTAGGTTAGGTTAGGTTAGGTTAGGTTAGGTTAGGTTAGGTTAGGTTAGGTTAGGTTAGGTTAGGTTAGGTTAGGTTAGGTTAGGTTAGGTTAGGTTAGGTTAGGTTAGGTTAGGTTAGGTTAGGTTAGGTTAGGTTAGGTTAGGTTAGGTTAGGTTAGGTTAGGTTAGGTTAGGTTAGGTTAGGTTAGGTTAGGTTAGGTTAGGTTAGGTTAGGTTAGGTTAGGTTAGGTTAGGTTAGGTTAGGTTAGGTTAGGTTAGGTTAGGTTAGGTTAGGTTAGGTTAGGTTAGGTTAGGTTAGGTTAGGTTAGGTTAGGTTAGGTTAGGTTAGGTTAGGTTAGGTTAGGTTAGGTTAGGTTAGGTTAGGTTAGGTTAGGTTAGGTTAGGTTAGGTTAGGTTAGGTTAGGTTAGGTTAGGTTAGGTTAGGTTAGGTTAGGTTAGGTTAGGTTAGGTTAGGTTAGGTTAGGTTAGGTTAGGTTAGGTTAGGTTAGGTTAGGTTAGGTTAGGTTAGGTTAGGTTAGGTTAGGTTAGGTTAGGTTAGGTTAGGTTAGGTTAGGTTAGGTTAGGTTAGGTTAGGTTAGGTTAGGTTAGGTTAGGTTAGGTTAGGTTAGGTTAGGTTAGGTTAGGTTAGGTTAGGTTAGGTTAGGTTAGGTTAGGTTAGGTTAGGTTAGGTTAGGTTAGGTTAGGTTAGGTTTTTTTTTTTTTTTTTTTTTTTTTCCTGTCCGGGAGCGCAATGTCCCGGCCCGCGAGCTAGCCTACCTCTGACATTATCAGAGACTGTCTTTTCTTTTTATTTATTTCAAATTCTTATATCTATAAACACAATTTCAGGAAGGGAAGAGGTTGGGTATGTTTATTGTACAATATTTTTTCTTATCCTATTTTCTATTATTTTCTATCATTTACTTATCTATTTTTATCTATTTATTCTACCATGCAGATACAATTTATTCTTAGTTCTATACACATTTTTTTTACTTTTATTACATGTTATATGCTGGTCTAAATATATAACAAAATATATTTTCAACATAATTTAATATCTAATTTTATTTCTTACTATTACATTATTGGCTGTCTGTATACAATATGTAATGAACTTACTTCTTCTATTTTTATCATTCATTAGCTGGCTTACAGTATCAGTATTTAGAGTTGTGCCGAGCTCCTGCTCTACCTCGTGTCTTTCTTTACCATAAACAGGACATTCGAATAAAATATGTGGTACGGTTTCACTCTTACCGGGCTCGCAGATACACGATGGGTCTTCCTTACACTTGAACCGGTTCAAGTATTCGGAAAACCCACCGTGACCCGTCATAACTTGTGTCAGCACTCCCGTGGGTTTTACCTGCCTAATTGTTTTATGTGCTTGAACGGCGTCGGGGAAAAACATTTTTGTGATGGCTGCTGTGTGGCTAGTTTGGTACCTTCTGTTCCATTCACTTAGGGTTCCTAACCGAATTTGCCGTTTGAGGAAGGAGATCGGACACCGGTCGTAGTCGGGCTTCGTCTTAGATTTGAGTGCTGCATCCTTTGCCAGTTTGTCTGCTCTCTCATTGCCCTCTAGGCCCGCATGAGCTCGTATCCAGTATAAAGAAACATTTTTATGCTGGTCTTTAATGGCTCGTATGTTGTTCCTTATTTCGAGGGCAAGAGGATGTGGCGCAGCCTGGTTGGTGATTGTTTCCAGCGATGACCTTGAGTCACTGTAGACTCCGTAACTTGTCTCTTTGCTCTTCAGGATCTCCCTCGTTGCCTTGCATATGGCCAACAATTCAGCCTGGTAGACAGTGCAGTAAGACGGTAGTTTCAATTTATGGGCTTTAGTCTCGGCTGACATGTTCCATACGGACAATGCCGCTCCAACCTTGCCCTCAATTTTGCTACCGTCTGTGAACATTCGGACTGCGTGGTCGCTGTGAATATTCACCTGTTCTTGGTCTTCCAGGCATACGAATTGGAGGCTCATATGTTTAGCAGGATGAGGGAGTTCAGCAAACGTCGCCATTTTTTCCACCTCCCTATCTCCCAGTGCTGGTCGGGGGACTCCTCTCTTTGCCTCATACAGGGCAGCTGCCTCCTGTAATCTAAGGTCGAGTGGCAGGATTCCGGCCAGCACTAGTGCTGAGTTTAGGGAGACGGTCCGGTAAGCTTTACACAGCTTCTGGGCAAAACCTCGCTGGACAGCGTTAAGTTGTTTTTGCATGCCCAGTTTTTCGGTTGCGGGTGCCCAGACGCTGGCCGCATACAAGATGATGGGTTCAACTGCGGTGTTATATATGCTGCGTATCACTTCCGGATTCAAACCCCAACTAACCCTGGCGGCTCTAGATAGCTGTTTATAAACGTTCAACGCCTTA
>OX352248.1:9567721-9598847 GCA_947086465.1 Eupithecia exiguata | reverse complement strand
ACCTAACCTAACCTAACCTAACCTAACCTAACCTAACCTAACCTAACCTAACCTAACCTAACCTAACCTAACCTAACCTAACCTAACCTAACCTAACCTAACCTAACCTAACCTAACCTAACCTAACCTAACCTAACCTAACCTAACCTAACCTAACCTAACCTAACCTAACCTAACCTAACCTAACCTAACCTAACCTAACCTAACCTAACCTAACCTAACCTAACCTAACCTAACCTAACCTAACCTAACCTAACCTAACCTAACCTAACCTAACCTAACCTAACCTAACCTAACCTAACCTAACCTAACCTAACCTAACCTAACCTAACCTAACCTAACCTAACCTAACCTAACCTAACCTAACCTAACCTAACCTAACCTAACCTAACCTAACCTAACCTAACCTAACCTAACCTAACCTAACCTAACCTAACCTAACCTAACCTAACCTAACCTAACCTAACCTAACCTAACCTAACCTAACCTAACCTAACCTAACCTAACCTAACCTAACCTAACCTAACCTAACCTAACCTAACCTAACCTAACCTAACCTAACCTAACCTAACCTAACCTAACCTAACCTAACCTAACCTAACCTAACCTAACCTAACCTAACCTAACCTAACCTAACCTAACCTAACCTAACCTAACCTAACCTAACCTAACCTAACCTAACCTAACCTAACCTAACCTAACCTAACCTAACCTAACCTAACCTAACCTAACCTAACCTAACCTAACCTAACCTAACCTAACCTAACCTAACCTAACCTAACCTAACCTAACCTAACCTAACCTAACCTAACCTAACCTAACCTAACCTAACCTAACCTAACCTAACCTAACCTAACCTAACCTAACCTAACCTAACCTAACCTAACCTAACCTAACCTAACCTAACCTAACCTAACCTAACCTAACCTAACCTAACCTAACCTAACCTAACCTAACCTAACCTAACCTAACCTAACCTAACCTAACCTAACCTAACCTAACCTAACCTAACCTAACCTAACCTAACCTAACCTAACCTAACCTAACCTAACCTAACCTAACCTAACCTAACCTAACCTAACCTAACCTAACCTAACCTAACCTAACCTAACCTAACCTAACCTAACCTAACCTAACCTAACCTAACCTAACCTAACCTAACCTAACCTAACCTAACCTAACCTAACCTAACCTAACCTAACCTAACCTAACCTAACCTAACCTAACCTAACCTAACCTAACCTAACCTAACCTAACCTAACCTAACCTAACCTAACCTAACCTAACCTAACCTAACCTAACCTAACCTAACCTAACCTAACCTAACCTAACCTAACCTAACCTAACCTAACCTAACCTAACCTAACCTAACCTAACCTAACCTAACCTAACCTAACCTAACCTAACCTAACCTAACCTAACCTAACCTAACCTAACCTAACCTAACCTAACCTAACCTAACCTAACCTAACCTAACCTAACCTAACCTAACCTAACCTAACCTAACCTAACCTAACCTAACCTAACCTAACCTAACCTAACCTAACCTAACCTAACCTAACCTAACCTAACCTAACCTAACCTAACCTAACCTAACCTAACCTAACCTAACCTAACCTAACCTAACCTAACCTAACCTAACCTAACCTAACCTAACCTAACCTAACCTAACCTAACCTAACCTAACCTAACCTAACCTAACCTAACCTAACCTAACCTAACCTAACCTAACCTAACCTAACCTAACCTAACCTAACCTAACCTAACCTAACCTAACCTAACCTAACCTAACCTAACCTAACCTAACCTAACCTAACCTAACCTAACCTAACCTAACCTAACCTAACCTAACCTAACCTAACCTAACCTAACCTAACCTAACCTAACCTAACCTAACCTAACCTAACCTAACCTAACCTAACCTAACCTAACCTAACCTAACCTAACCTAACCTAACCTAACCTAACCTAACCTAACCTAACCTAACCTAACCTAACCTAACCTAACCTAACCTAACCTAACCTAACCTAACCTAACCTAACCTAACCTAACCTAACCTAACCTAACCTAACCTAACCTAACCTAACCTAACCTAACCTAACCTAACCTAACCTAACCTAACCTAACCTAACCTAACCTAACCTAACCTAACCTAACCTAACCTAACCTAACCTAACCTAACCTAACCTAACCTAACCTAACCTAACCTAACCTAACCTAACCTAACCTAACCTAACCTAACCTAACCTAACCTAACCTAACCTAACCTAACCTAACCTAACCTAACCTAACCTAACCTAACCTAACCTAACCTAACCTAACCTAACCTAACCTAACCTAACCTAACCTAACCTAACCTAACCTAACCTAACCTAACCTAACCTAACCTAACCTAACCTAACCTAACCTAACCTAACCTAACCTAACCTAACCTAACCTAACCTAACCTAACCTAACCTAACCTAACCTAACCTAACCTAACCTAACCTAACCTAACCTAACCTAACCTAACCTAACCTAACCTAACCTAACCTAACCTAACCTAACCTAACCTAACCTAACCTAACCTAACCTAACCTAACCTAACCTAACCTAACCTAACCTAACCTAACCTAACCTAACCTAACCTAACCTAACCTAACCTAACCTAACCTAACCTAACCTAACCTAACCTAACCTAACCTAACCTAACCTAACATAACCTAACCTAACCTAACCTAACCTAACCTAACCTAACCTAACCTAACCTAACCTAACCTAACCTAACCTAACCTAACCTAACCTAACCTAACCTAACCTAACCTAACCTAACCTAACCTAACCTAACCTAACCTAACCTAACCTAACCTAACCTAACCTAACCTAACCTAACCTAACCTAACCTAACCTAACCTAACCTAACCTAACCTAACCTAACCTAACCTAACCTAACCTAACCTAACCTAACCTAACCTAACCTAACCTAACCTAACCTAACCTAACCTAACCTAACCTAACCTAACCTAACCTAACCTAACCTAACCTAACCTAACCTAACCTAACCTAACCTAACCTAACCTAACCTAACCTAACCTAACCTAACCTAACCTAACCTAACCTAACCTAACCTAACCTAACCTAACCTAACCTAACCTAACCTAACCTAACCTAACCTAACCTAACCTAACCTAACCTAACCTAACCTAACCTAACCTAACCTAACCTAACCTAACCTAACCTAACCTAACCTAACCTAACCTAACCTAACCTAACCTAACCTAACCTAACCTAACCTAACCTAACCTAACCTAACCTAACCTAACCTAACCTAACCTAACCTAACCTAACCTAACCTAACCTAACCTAACCTAACCTAACCTAACCTAACCTAACCTAACCTAACCTAACCTAACCTAACCTAACCTAACCTAACCTAACCTAACCTAACCTAACCTAACCTAACCTAACCTAACCTAACCTAACCTAACCTAACCTAACCTAACCTAACCTAACCTAACCTAACCTAACCTAACCTAACCTAACCTAACCTAACCTAACCTAACCTAACCTAACCTAACCTAACCTAACCTAACCTAACCTAACCTAACCTAACCTAACCTAACCTAACCTAACCTAACCTAACCTAACCTAACCTAACCTAACCTAACCTAACCTAACCTAACCTAACCTAACCTAACCTAACCTAACCTAACCTAACCTAACCTAACCTAACCTAACCTAACCTAACCTAACCTAACCTAACCTAACCTAACCTAACCTAACCTAACCTAACCTAACCTAACCTAACCTAACCTAACCTAACCTAACCTAACCTAACCTAACCTAACCTAACCTAACCTAACCTAACCTAACCTAACCTAACCTAACCTAACCTAACCTAACCTAACCTAACCTAACCTAACCTAACCTAACCTAACCTAACCTAACCTAACCTAACCTAACCTAACCTAACCTAACCTAACCTAACCTAACCTAACCTAACCTAACCTAACCTAACCTAACCTAACCTAACCTAACCTAACCTAACCTAACCTAACCTAACCTAACCTAACCTAACCTAACCTAACCTAACCTAACCTAACCTAACCTAACCTAACCTAACCTAACCTAACCTAACCTAACCTAACCTAACCTAACCTAACCTAACCTAACCTAACCTAACCTAACCTAACCTAACCTAACCTAACCTAACCTAACCTAACCTAACCTAACCTAACCTAACCTAACCTAACCTAACCTAACCTAACCTAA
Source organism: Eupithecia exiguata (assembly GCA_947086465.1). Lineage (NCBI taxonomy): Eukaryota > Metazoa > Arthropoda > Insecta > Lepidoptera > Geometridae > Eupithecia > Eupithecia exiguata. Next base: position 9,594,596 of record OX352248.1, on the reverse strand, counting down.
CCTAACCTAACCTAACCTAACCTAACCTAACCTAACCTAACCTAACCTAACCTAACCTAACCTAACCTAACCTAACCTAACCTAACCTAACCTAACCTAACCTAACCTAACCTAACCTAACCTAACCTAACCTAACCTAACCTAACCTAACCTAACCTAACCTAACCTAACCTAACCTAACCTAACCTAACCTAACCTAACCTAACCTAACCTAACCTAACCTAACCTAACCTAACCTAACCTAACCTAACCTAACCTAACCTAACCTAACCTAACCTAACCTAACCTAACCTAACCTAACCTAACCTAACCTAACCTAACCTAACCTAACCTAACCTAACCTAACCTAACCTAACCTAACCTAACCTAACCTAACCTAACCTAACCTAACCTAACCTAACCTAACCTAACCTAACCTAACCTAACCTAACCTAACCTAACCTAACCTAACCTAACCTAACCTAACCTAACCTAACCTAACCTAACCTAACCTAACCTAACCTAACCTAACCTAACCTAACCTAACCTAACCTAACCTAACCTAACCTAACCTAACCTAACCTAACCTAACCTAACCTAACCTAACCTAACCTAACCTAACCTAACCTAACCTAACCTAACCTAACCTAACCTAACCTAACCTAACCTAACCTAACCTAACCTAACCTAACCTAACCTAACCTAACCTAACCTAACCTAACCTAACCTAACCTAACCTAACCTAACCTAACCTAACCTAACCTAACCTAACCTAACCTAACCTAACCTAACCTAACCTAACCTAACCTAACCTAACCTAACCTAACCTAACCTAACCTAACCTAACCTAACCTAACCTAACCTAACCTAACCTAACCTAACCTAACCTAACCTAACCTAACCTAACCTAACCTAACCTAACCTAACCTAACCTAACCTAACCTAACCTAACCTAACCTAACCTAACCTAACCTAACCTAACCTAACCTAACCTAACCTAACCTAACCTAACCTAACCTAACCTAACCTAACCTAACCTAACCTAACCTAACCTAACCTAACCTAACCTAACCTAACCTAACCTAACCTAACCTAACCTAACCTAACCTAACCTAACCTAACCTAACCTAACCTAACCTAACCTAACCTAACCTAACCTAACCTAACCTAACCTAACCTAACCTAACCTAACCTAACCTAACCTAACCTAACCTAACCTAACCTAACCTAACCTAACCTAACCTAACCTAACCTAACCTAACCTAACCTAACCTAACCTAACCTAACCTAACCTAACCTAACCTAACCTAACCTAACCTAACCTAACCTAACCTAACCTAACCTAACCTAACCTAACCTAACCTAACCTAACCTAACCTAACCTAACCTAACCTAACCTAACCTAACCTAACCTAACCTAACCTAACCTAACCTAACCTAACCTAACCTAACCTAACCTAACCTAACCTAACCTAACCTAACCTAACCTAACCTAACCTAACCTAACCTAACCTAACCTAACCTAACCTAACCTAACCTAACCTAACCTAACCTAACCTAACCTAACCTAACCTAACCTAACCTAACCTAACCTAACCTAACCTAACCTAACCTAACCTAACCTAACCTAACCTAACCTAACCTAACCTAACCTAACCTAACCTAACCTAACCTAACCTAACCTAACCTAACCTAACCTAACCTAACCTAACCTAACCTAACCTAACCTAACCTAACCTAACCTAACCTAACCTAACCTAACCTAACCTAACCTAACCTAACCTAACCTAACCTAACCTAACCTAACCTAACCTAACCTAACCTAACCTAACCTAACCTAACCTAACCTAACCTAACCTAACCTAACCTAACCTAACCTAACCTAACCTAACCTAACCTAACCTAACCTAACCTAACCTAACCTAACCTAACCTAACCTAACCTAACCTAACCTAACCTAACCTAACCTAACCTAACCTAACCTAACCTAACCTAACCTAACCTAACCTAACCTAACCTAACCTAACCTAACCTAACCTAACCTAACCTAACCTAACCTAACCTAACCTAACCTAACCTAACCTAACCTAACCTAACCTAACCTAACCTAACCTAACCTAACCTAACCTAACCTAACCTAACCTAACCTAACCTAACCTAACCTAACCTAACCTAACCTAACCTAACCTAACCTAACCTAACCTAACCTAACCTAACCTAACCTAACCTAACCTAACCTAACCTAACCTAACCTAACCTAACCTAACCTAACCTAACCTAACCTAACCTAACCTAACCTAACCTAACCTAACCTAACCTAACCTAACCTAACCTAACCTAACCTAACCTAACCTAACCTAACCTAACCTAACCTAACCTAACCTAACCTAACCTAACCTAACCTAACCTAACCTAACCTAACCTAACCTAACCTAACCTAACCTAACCTAACCTAACCTAACCTAACCTAACCTAACCTAACCTAACCTAACCTAACCTAACCTAACCTAACCTAACCTAACCTAACCTAACCTAACCTAACCTAACCTAACCTAACCTAACCTAACCTAACCTAACCTAACCTAACCTAACCTAACCTAACCTAACCTAACCTAACCTAACCTAACCTAACCTAACCTAACCTAACCTAACCTAACCTAACCTAACCTAACCTAACCTAACCTAACCTAACCTAACCTAACCTAACCTAACCTAACCTAACCTAACCTAACCTAACCTAACCTAACCTAACCTAACCTAACCTAACCTAACCTAACCTAACCTAACCTAACCTAACCTAACCTAACCTAACCTAACCTAACCTAACCTAACCTAACCTAACCTAACCTAACCTAACCTAACCTAACCTAACCTAACCTAACCTAACCTAACCTAACCTAACCTAACCTAACCTAACCTAACCTAACCTAACCTAACCTAACCTAACCTAACCTAACCTAACCTAACCTAACCTAACCTAACCTAACCTAACCTAACCTAACCTAACCTAACCTAACCTAACCTAACCTAACCTAACCTAACCTAACCTAACCTAACCTACCTAACCTAACCTAACCTAACCTAACCTAACCTAACCTAACCTAACCTAACCTAACCTAACCTAACCTAACCTAACCTAACCTAACCTAACCTAACCTAACCTAACCTAACCTAACCTAACCTAACCTAACCTAACCTAACCTAACCTAACCTAACCTAACCTAACCTAACCTAACCTAACCTAACCTAACCTAACCTAACCTAACCTAACCTAACCTAACCTAACCTAACCTAACCTAACCTAACCTAACCTAACCTAACCTAACCTAACCTAACCTAACCTAACCTAACCTAACCTAACCTAACCTAACCTAACCTAACCTAACCTAACCTAACCTAACCTAACCTAACCTAACCTAACCTAACCTAACCTAACCTAACCTAACCTAACCTAACCTAACCTAACCTAACCTAACCTAACCTAACCTAACCTAACCTAACCTAACCTAACCTAACCTAACCTAACCTAACCTAACCTAACCTAACCTAACCTAACCTAACCTAACCTAACCTAACCTAACCTAACCTAACCTAACCTAACCTAACCTAACCTAACCTAACCTAACCTAACCTAACCTAACCTAACCTAACCTAACCTAACCTAACCTAACCTAACCTAACCTAACCTAACCTAACCTAACCTAACCTAACCTAACCTAACCTAACCTAACCTAACCTAACCTAACCTAACCTAACCTAACCTAACCTAACCTAACCTAACCTAACCTAACCTAACCTAACCTAACCTAACCTAACCTAACCTAACCTAACCTAACCTAACCTAACCTAACCTAACCTAACCTAACCTAACCTAACCTAACCTAACCTAACCTAACCTAACCTAACCTAACCTAACCTAACCTAACCTAACCTAACCTAACCTAACCTAACCTAACCTAACCTAACCTAACCTAACCTAACCTAACCTAACCTAACCTAACCTAACCTAACCTAACCTAACCTAACCTAACCTAACCTAACCTAACCTAACCTAACCTAACCTAACCTAACCTAACCTAACCTAACCTAACCTAACCTAACCTAACCTAACCTAACCTAACCTAACCTAACCTAACCTAACCTAACCTAACCTAACCTAACCTAACCTAACCTAACCTAACCTAACCTAACCTAACCTAACCTAACCTAACCTAACCTAACCTAACCTAACCTAACCTAACCTAACCTAACCTAACCTAACCTAACCTAACCTAACCTAACCTAACCTAACCTAACCTAACCTAACCTAACCTAACCTAACCTAACCTAACCTAACCTAACCTAACCTAACCTAACCTAACCTAACCTAACCTAACCTAACCTAACCTAACCTAACCTAACCTAACCTAACCTAACCTAACCTAACCTAACCTAACCTAACCTAACCTAACCTAACCTAACCTAACCTAACCTAACCTAACCTAACCTAACCTAACCTAACCTAACCTAACCTAACCTAACCTAACCTAACCTAACCTAACCTAACCTAACCTAACCTAACCTAACCTAACCTAACCTAACCTAACCTAACCTAACCTAACCTAACCTAACCTAACCTAACCTAACCTAACCTAACCTAACCTAACCTAACCTAACCTAACCTAACCTAACCTAACCTAACCTAACCTAACCTAACCTAACCTAACCTAACCTAACCTAACCTAACCTAACCTAACCTAACCTAACCTAACCTAACCTAACCTAACCTAACCTAACCTAACCTAACCTAACCTAACCTAACCTAACCTAACCTAACCTAACCTAACCTAACCTAACCTAACCTAACCTAACCTAACCTAACCTAACCTAACCTAACCTAACCTAACCTAACCTAACCTAACCTAACCTAACCTAACCTAACCTAACCTAACCTAACCTAACCTAACCTAACCTAACCTAACCTAACCTAACCTAACCTAACCTAACCTAACCTAACCTAACCTAACCTAACCTAACCTAACCTAACCTAACCTAACCTAACCTAACCTAACCTAACCTAACCTAACCTAACCTAACCTAACCTAACCTAACCTAACCTAACCTAACCTAACCTAACCTAACCTAACCTAACCTAACCTAACCTAACCTAACCTAACCTAACCTAACCTAACCTAACCTAACCTAACCTAACCTAACCTAACCTAACCTAACCTAACCTAACCTAACCTAACCTAACCTAACCTAACCTAACCTAACCTAACCTAACCTAACCTAACCTAACCTAACCTAACCTAACCTAACCTAACCTAACCTAACCTAACCTAACCTAACCTAACCTAACCTAACCTAACCTAACCTAACCTAACCTAACCTAACCTAACCTAACCTAACCTAACCTAACCTAACCTAACCTAACCTAACCTAACCTAACCTAACCTAACCTAACCTAACCTAACCTAACCTAACCTAACCTAACCTAACCTAACCTAACCTAACCTAACCTAACCTAACCTAACCTAACCTAACCTAACCTAACCTAACCTAACCTAACCTAACCTAACCTAACCTAACCTAACCTAACCTAACCTAACCTAACCTAACCTAACTAACCTAACCTAACCTAACCTAACCTAACCTAACCTAACCTAACCTAACCTAACCTAACCTAACCTAACCTAACCTAACCTAACCTAACCTAACCTAACCTAACCTAACCTAACCTAACCTAACCTAACCTAACCTAACCTAACCTAACCTAACCTAACCTAACCTAACCTAACCTAACCTAACCTAACCTAACCTAACCTAACCTAACCTAACCTAACCTAACCTAACCTAACCTAACCTAACCTAACCTAACCTAACCTAACCTAACCTAACCTAACCTAACCTAACCTAACCTAACCTAACCTAACCTAACCTAACCTAACCTAACCTAACCTAACCTAACCTAACCTAACCTAACCTAACCTAACCTAACCTAACCTAACCTAACCTAACCTAACCTAACCTAACCTAACCTAACCTAACCTAACCTAACCTAACCTAACCTAACCTAACCTAACCTAACCTAACCTAACCTAACCTAACCTAACCTAACCTAACCTAACCTAACCTAACCTAACCTAACCTAACCTAACCTAACCTAACCTAACCTAACCTAACCTAACCTAACCTAACCTAACCTAACCTAACCTAACCTAACCTAACCTAACCTAACCTAACCTAACCTAACCTAACCTAACCTAACCTAACCTAACCTAACCTAACCTAACCTAACCTAACCTAACCTAACCTAACCTAACCTAACCTAACCTAACCTAACCTAACCTAACCTAACCTAACCTAACCTAACCTAACCTAACCTAACCTAACCTAACCTAACCTAACCTAACCTAACCTAACCTAACCTAACCTAACCTAACCTAACCTAACCTAACCTAACCTAACCTAACCTAACCTAACCTAACCTAACCTAACCTAACCTAACCTAACCTAACCTAACCTAACCTAACCTAACCTAACCTAACCTAACCTAACCTAACCTAACCTAACCTAACCTAACCTAACCTAACCTAACCTAACCTAACCTAACCTAACCTAACCTAACCTAACCTAACCTAACCTAACCTAACCTAACCTAACCTAACCTAACCTAACCTAACCTAACCTAACCTAACCTAACCTAACCTAACCTAACCTAACCTAACCTAACCTAACCTAACCTAACCTAACCTAACCTAACCTAACCTAACCTAACCTAACCTAACCTAACCTAACCTAACCTAACCTAACCTAACCTAACCTAACCTAACCTAACCTAACCTAACCTAACCTAACCTAACCTAACCTAACCTAACCTAACCTAACCTAACCTAACCTAACCTAACCTAACCTAACCTAACCTAACCTAACCTAACCTAACCTAACCTAACCTAACCTAACCTAACCTAACCTAACCTAACCTAACCTAACCTAACCTAACCTAACCTAACCTAACCTAACCTAACCTAACCTAACCTAACCTAACCTAACCTAACCTAACCTAACCTAACCTAACCTAACCTAACCTAACCTAACCTAACCTAACCTAACCTAACCTAACCTAACCTAACCTAACCTAACCTAACCTAACCTAACCTAACCTAACCTAACCTAACCTAACCTAACCTAACCTAACCTAACCTAACCTAACCTAACCTAACCTAACCTAACCTAACCTAACCTAACCTAACCTAACCTAACCTAACCTAACCTAACCTAACCTAACCTAACCTAACCTAACCTAACCTAACCTAACCTAACCTAACCTAACCTAACCTAACCTAACCTAACCTAACCTAACCTAACCTAACCTAACCTAACCTAACCTAACCTAACCTAACCTAACCTAACCTAACCTAACCTAACCTAACCTAACCTAACCTAACCTAACCTAACCTAACCTAACCTAACCTAACCTAACCTAACCTAACCTAACCTAACCTAACCTAACCTAACCTAACCTAACCTAACCTAACCTAACCTAACCTAACCTAACCTAACCTAACCTAACCTAACCTAACCTAACCTAACCTAACCTAACCTAACCTAACCTAACCTAACCTAACCTAACCTAACCTAACCTAACCTAACCTAACCTAACCTAACCTAACCTAACCTAACCTAACCTAACCTAACCTAACCTAACCTAACCTAACCTAACCTAACCTAACCTAACCTAACCTAACCTAACCTAACCTAACCTAACCTAACCTAACCTAACCTAACCTAACCTAACCTAACCTAACCTAACCTAACCTAACCTAACCTAACCTAACCTAACCTAACCTAACCTAACCTAACCTAACCTAACCTAACCTAACCTAACCTAACCTAACCTAACCTAACCTAACCTAACCTAACCTAACCTAACCTAACCTAACCTAACCTAACCTAACCTAACCTAACCTAACCTAACCTAACCTAACCTAACCTAACCTAACCTAACCTAACCTAACCTAACCTAACCTAACCTAACCTAACCTAACCTAACCTAACCTAACCTAACCTAACCTAACCTAACCTAACCTAACCTAACCTAACCTAACCTAACCTAACCTAACCTAACCTAACCTAACCTAACCTAACCTAACCTAACCTAACCTAACCTAACCTAACCTAACCTAACCTAACCTAACCTAACCTAACCTAACCTAACCTAACCTAACCTAACCTAACCTAACCTAACCTAACCTAACCTAACCTAACCTAACCTAACCTAACCTAACCTAACCTAACCTAACCTAACCTAACCTAACCTAACCTAACCTAACCTAACCTAACCTAACCTAACCTAACCTAACCTAACCTAACCTAACCTAACCTAACCTAACCTAACCTAACCTAACCTAACCTAACCTAACCTAACCTAACCTAACCTAACCTAACCTAACCTAACCTAACCTAACCTAACCTAACCTAACCTAACCTAACCTAACCTAACCTAACCTAACCTAACCTAACCTAACCTAACCTAACCTAACCTAACCTAACCTAACCTAACCTAACCTAACCTAACCTAACCTAACCTAACCTAACCTAACCTAACCTAACCTAACCTAACCTAACCTAACCTAACCTAACCTAACCTAACCTAACCTAACCTAACCTAACCTAACCTAACCTAACCTAACCTAACCTAACCTAACCTAACCTAACCTAACCTAACCTAACCTAACCTAACCTAACCTAACCTAACCTAACCTAACCTAACCTAACCTAACCTAACCTAACCTAACCTAACCTAACCTAACCTAACCTAACCTAACCTAACCTAACCTAACCTAACCTAACCTAACCTAACCTAACCTAACCTAACCTAACCTAACCTAACCTAACCTAACCTAACCTAACCTAACCTAACCTAACCTAACCTAACCTAACCTAACCTAACCTAACCTAACCTAACCTAACCTAACCTAACCTAACCTAACCTAACCTAACCTAACCTAACCTAACCTAACCTAACCTAACCTAACCTAACCTAACCTAACCTAACCTAACCTAACCTAACCTAACCTAACCTAACCTAACCTAACCTAACCTAACCTAACCTAACCTAACCTAACCTAACCTAACCTAACCTAACCTAACCTAACCTAACCTAACCTAACCTAACCTAACCTAACCTAACCTAACCTAACCTAACCTAACCTAACCTAACCTAACCTAACCTAACCTAACCTAACCTAACCTAACCTAACCTAACCTAACCTAACCTAACCTAACCTAACCTAACCTAACCTAACCTAACCTAACCTAACCTAACCTAACCTAACCTAACCTAACCTAACCTAACCTAACCTAACCTAACCTAACCTAACCTAACCTAACCTAACCTAACCTAACCTAACCTAACCTAACCTAACCTAACCTAACCTAACCTAACCTAACCTAACCTAACCTAACCTAACCTAACCTAACCTAACCTAACCTAACCTAACCTAACCTAACCTAACCTAACCTAACCTAACCTAACCTAACCTAACCTAACCTAACCTAACCTAACCTAACCTAACCTAACCTAACCTAACCTAACCTAACCTAACCTAACCTAACCTAACCTAACCTAACCTAACCTAACCTAACCTAACCTAACCTAACCTAACCTAACCTAACCTAACCTAACCTAACCTAACCTAACCTAACCTAACCTAACCTAACCTAACCTAACCTAACCTAACCTAACCTAACCTAACCTAACCTAACCTAACCTAACCTAACCTAACCTAACCTAACCTAACCTAACCTAACCTAACCTAACCTAACCTAACCTAACCTAACCTAACCTAACCTAACCTAACCTAACCTAACCTAACCTAACCTAACCTAACCTAACCTAACCTAACCTAACCTAACCTAACCTAACCTAACCTAACCTAACCTAACCTAACCTAACCTAACCTAACCTAACCTAACCTAACCTAACCTAACCTAACCTAACCTAACCTAACCTAACCTAACCTAACCTAACCTAACCTAACCTAACCTAACCTAACCTAACCTAACCTAACCTAACCTAACCTAACCTAACCTAACCTAACCTAACCTAACCTAACCTAACCTAACCTAACCTAACCTAACCTAACCTAACCTAACCTAACCTAACCTAACCTAACCTAACCTAACCTAACCTAACCTAACCTAACCTAACCTAACCTAACCTAACCTAACCTAACCTAACCTAACCTAACCTAACCTAACCTAACCTAACCTAACCTAACCTAACCTAACCTAACCTCCCTGTAAAGACGAAACGCCAGCTCACATAATACTCGAATGCCCGGTGTATGGTTCAGAAAGATTTGATCTGGAACAGCTGTTAGACGTTACAATAAACCAAGAAAACATTAAACACATTATGAAGGACAAGATAAACCGGCCGCTATTCTTAAACTTTTGTACAAAAGTGACAAGTAGAGTGATAAAAAGAAATAAAGTTTAAGCAAAATATGATGAATATATATAATAGTTATATATATAAGCATACATATGTAAACAGTAACAAATAAATAAGCAATGTACATGTAAGAAAATAGAAAATATAGTAAAAATAAAAGTTATCGTAAAATGTTAGACATAAGATAAAATAAAAAGTTAAATGATAGAACCCATATAATATATAAAGTAGAAAGTAAGAAAATATGTAAACTAAAATTACCCTCGATCCCATAGTACACACAAATGTAACGAACATAAAGGGAGAAGAAAAAATGATAAACTTAAATACTATGTAATAAATAATAAAGACGTTAGAATTAAGTAAACCCTTAACCCTATCCCATTCATCCATTTTGATAAATAAAAACTCTGATCACGTCAGAGGAATAAGTAGGATAGCTCGCGGGCCGGGACATAGCTCCCGGACAGGGAAAAAAAAAAAAAAAAAAAAAAAAAAAACCTAACCTAACCTAACCTAACCTAACCTAACCTAACCTAACCTAACCTAACCTAACCTAACCTAACCTAACCTAACCTAACCTAACCTAACCTAACCTAACCTAACCTAACCTAACCTAACCTAACCTAACCTAACCTAACCTAACCTAACCTAACCTAACCTAACCTAACCTAACCTAACCTAACCAGTTTCTACATCTGTCCAGCAGTCCAGTTGAAGCTGCTGGACAGATGTAGAAACTGGCACGTTGACACTACTTCGGTCACATTATCGGATCATAGGCTGATTTACTTCGAGATAAATCTTGACAAACCTGACCAAGAGGCGAAGCGAACAGGAACCAGGATTTTCAGGACTGACAGAGCTGATTGGAAGGCTTTCCGGAATGTTTTTATGACTAAACTTACCAAAGATATCCTTAGTGAAGAGAAGATTGAAGCCGTGATAGATGGAGCAGGGGTTGACAGCGTTGTTGACAGTTACACCAATGCAATTCTCGAGGCATGCAAAGAAACTATGCCGCTAATACCTGTAAAAAAGAAAGGTAAAAAGTTAGTATGGTGGACAGAGGAATTGACAGAAAAGAAGAAAGATCGACGCCCCCCGCGAATAATCCGGTAATCGTAAAAGTGTAAATGTTCAGGAAAAATAAAAAACCATTTTTCCTTAATAACTCCATTTAACAACAAGTATCAGAGACTTTTTATATCGCATAAGGAAGCAAATTTTTTCAGTTATCTGGTTATTTCAACAAAATTTAACTAGGCCCATGGGCTTCCTTATAATTTAGCTGGATGCATTTTACTATATTAGTGTACGTGAAGGTCTGGTCAGTAATGTCACTTACGATATTGTTCGTGTAAGTTTATATTTTCGACGGCAACAGTAAAATCTTCTTGCGATATTATTCGTGTAAATTTATATTTTCGATGGCAATGGTAAAATCGTGTAACGCTATTATTCGTGTAATTTGTTTTGTATACTGAACATTTGTAAAAGCCAATTATGTGGTTATTCGATTGTTTGACAATAACGTACATTTTATTGTTATGACTTTTACTGTTTATTCGAATAGTTTACTAAAGTATTATTTGGTGATTTTTATAGTATATTTTATGAAATAAAGCCTTAATTTCATGAAATATACTATAAAAATAAAGGGCATTCTAGTAAATGAAACAACTTTGGTTAGTTTGAGAAAGCACGATAGTTATTATTATTATAAAAAATGACACTGCACTGAAGACACGACTATTACACTTGATTACACAATCATGAAAATTATAATAAGGTCCTATTACAGTTAAAATTCTTAATCAGAATCCTCATCGTGACCTGATTCAGTATCACAAAAGCTTAAGTTCCTATAAAATTGTTGATAATGGTGGGGAATTGCTTGGGAGTTACACAGGCTTAGGAGATCGTTATACAGAGCTTTCTTAATAGGGAGGGGCTTGTCGTATGCTGGCTTTAATTCAATACTTTCAATTGATTTGGACACCTGTTTCTGCCGTCGCTGTCTACTTCTGCCTGCATCGTAATCCAATTCAATATAATCCTGATCAAAATCATATTTGAAAAGTAAACAGTTAGGTTTACTGTATGAGACACTAACCTCCATCACATCAGACCATCGTACTTTTTCTCCTGTCTTATCATGAAGCCATCTTTTGGGTTCAACAAGTTCTTTTATGTTGAGGATTTCAGATTGTTGCATTTCTTTTAGGATATACTTGTCTCCGGAGACTTTAGCGTTCATGATGATACTATATACTTGGTCCGGTGTGTACAAAACTTTGTTTTTCAGAACTCTTTCAATACATGCATGCATGGAGTCGCCTTCATTTTGGCTATGCCCACCAACAAAAAACCGATGAGTAATGTCAATTTGAAGAGTCATTGCAATGTAAAGATACAATGCAAAAATGTATCTGTTTTTATTTTGGCCATAACAACCATCCGAGTAAAATATAATTTTGCGTATACCTTTTTCGTGTACTGTCTTGACAAATTGAAACAAGCAACTCCCTATTTCGATGCATCCCTTTTTTCCGATTTGAGCTTGCCAAACGTAACAGAATCCTAGTTTGTTTAGAGCGTCAAAAACTGTAAAATTATAAATCGGGTATTTACGTTTGTAGTGAAAAATTGACACTTCAGACTGTGGTACATTCAATACTTTTTCTAAATCAAAAATGGCGACAACGGTGTCATCTTTATTTAGTGTTTCTTTTTCTTCTTTTTTAATTTCACGAACTCTTTCTTTCATACTCAAATGTTTCCTGTAATGTGCTTCTAAAGACGCCTTTTCAACGGGGTCAGCTAGCTGATATTGTGAACATAAAGTACACTGATCCTTTTTAGGCTTAAAAAAGGAACAGTTGTAGTTAGTGTTAAACACTCTTTCATACTGTCGTTTTGAAGCCATCTGAACAATATCTAGATAGTTTTGATTTGCAAACCATGACTTGTAAAGTCGGTACATTTTTGAAATATTAAGTAATTCAGACAAGTATTCTCGTTTAGACTCTTTTCTTATGTAATGCGATTCTACTTTGGGAAATATATCAATATGAGTTTTGATACTGTCTTCGGTTTCTCGCTTCATTTGATGTGGTCTATTCTGATGCCTGCCTCGTTTATCGATCAAACTGTCATCTCTTTTATTTTTTTTTAAAGCTGTGTAAATCATTTGCTCAGTGATAGAAAGAGTGTTTAAAAAAAATACCTTGCATACTTGGATTTCTTCATCTTTGAGGGGAAAATAATATTTTAATGTTTGCGAACGGTTACTTTTTCTATTTACGGTAATCCTTTTAACATCATTGGATTTAACATGTCGTGTAATGTATTGCCATTGAAATTCTCGATTGGCGAGTTTATAAAAATTAGTATGAAGGGCTAACCTGTCTTCTGTATTGAATTTTAACCCGCAACCTTTTTTACAGGCACAATTAATTGAAATATTCTTTTTCTCATGATGTTTTTTATTACGAGCACCTTCATATGCTCGGCCTGAATTTTTAAGTTTCTTGTTCTTATTATCTCTCCATTCACTTGGGTCTGCTTTACGTATTTAAGACACAAATTCACCCTTACAATCAACTAATTACTTGCAGTACCTTTCACTCGAACGGACTCTTTGTGACTAATATTAGGTAAACAAACATTAAGATAGCACGACCGCGCGAAGTGGGCGGAGCAATAGCTCTTGCCGTTGCAATAGGCATAACCGAAGTAAGGAGCCACTCGATAATGAATATGGCTGGATATCGTTTTCTAAATAAAACCCCGAATAAACCTGTACTAGCACTTACTTAAATAACGTAGAAAACTTTTTACCCGAATAATATCGTAACAATGTATACTGTCAAATCATATTGATATTTTGTTTCGTAAAGATCTAAAACCATATTATTCGTTTAAAATAATTTTTAATTATTTTTTATGGAATATACGCGTAGTTTTTCATATCTTCGTAAATAAAGATAGAAACATTCTGAAAAAAATTCACATGGTGTATTTTGACTTCTAGATGCCGAAAAACGCATAACATGAAGAACCCCGTAATAGGTCATTACCGGATTATTCGCGGGGGACGTCGAGATGTTCTAAGGCGAAGGGATCGGATCAGAAGAGCAAGCATGATAAGGAAAGGAATGGTGATAGGGGAATATAAGAAGGTAAAAGAAGAGTACAAGAAGATGATGCAATCGGCAATCAATGACAGCTGGAAGGACTTTTGCACGGGAGAGAAAAAAGAGACTGTTTGGCAAAGATCTTACCGAGTTTTGAAGCTCTGCGAGGGTACTTCAGTTGAGAAAACGTTGCGCCGGGTCCAAAACTCAAACCCTTTGGACCCTCTGGCTTCGGCAAAGCTACTGGCCGAAACATTTTATCCACTAGACGAGGAATCGACAGATAATGAAGAACAAGCTAGAGTAAGGATTGAAATGAGGGAAGTCGTCAAAAGACTAAATGAAAAGAGAAATCCTGAGAACTGCCCCAAGTTCACCCTGGAGGAGGTGAAGACGGTTTATGCCAAGATGAGCCCTAAGAAGTCTCCTGGGGAAGATGGATTGACGTCGGACATATGCCAGAACAGTTTCGAGGTGGCCCCGACGATACAGCTGTCTATTTTTAACATCTGCCTGAGACTTGGGTATTTTCCAGGGGTATGGAAGACTGCACGAATTAAGGTCATCCCAAAGCCAGGTAAAGACGATTACTCGAACCCCAAGTCGTATAGACCTATAGGCCTGCTCTCTGTACTAGGCAAGGTATTGGAGAAGTTGCTTGCAACACGTATGGCGTGGCACTTTGGCAGTAAAAAGCTACTTAGCTGTCGTCAGTATGGCTTTACACCACAGAAAGGTACAGAAGATGCCCTATACGATGCAGTTGGGATGGTGAGGCAGGCAGTGAGTGATAGGAAGATTGTCGCCATC
The DNA here is from genome assembly GCA_947086465.1 of Eupithecia exiguata. Lineage (NCBI taxonomy): Eukaryota > Metazoa > Arthropoda > Insecta > Lepidoptera > Geometridae > Eupithecia > Eupithecia exiguata. Next base: position 9,579,227 of record OX352248.1, on the reverse strand, counting down.
ATCTCCTTAGACATTGAAGGTGCCTTCGATAACTGTTGGTGGCCTGGCATCCTAAAGCAGCTACATAGAAAAGGAGTGGATACATCAACCATGAGGCTGGTCAATAGTTACCTCTCTGGAAGGAGCGTGAGTCTCGGCTATATGGGGGAAACCGTACGAAGAGCAACAAATAAAGGCTGCGTCCAAGGCTCAATCTGTGGACCATTGCTATGGAACATCCAGCTGAACCCACTTCTGGAAGCGGCTGAAACACTCGAGGCCCACATCCAAGCTTTTGCCGATGACATACTTATAGTAGCTAGTGCGAAAACAACTGTCAAGCTAGAGGCCTGTGTAAATGAAGCCTTGCATCGGGTGGCTGATTGGGGAGCAGCTTACAAAATGCATTTTGCGGCACACAAGACGCAAGCAGTCGTCATAACAAAAAAGCTTAAGTACGACTCACCAAAATTCATATTGGACGGAAGGACCCTGGATTTGTCCAGCAGTCTTAAAGTCTTGGGCCTAACAATAGACAAGAACCTCAATTTCAAAGAGCACCTGGATAACACATACAGAAAAACGATTAATATCTTCAAGATGTTGTCCAGGGTGGTTAAAACACAGTGGGGCCTTAACTCAGAGATCATGAGGCTGCTTTACCTAGTGACGGTTGAGCCTGTCGTCCTGTATGCGGCCAGCGCTTGGGTCTCAGCGGCGGATAGAAAATTTGTCAAAGAACGACTAGACCACATGACCAGAATGTTTGCATTGAAGATCTGTAGAGCCCACAGAACCACTTCCTTCACCTCCAGTGTACTGCTCTCACGCATCTTGCCGCTTGACTTGAGGCTCAAGGAGCAAGCCACCCTTTATGAGGTCAAAAGAGGCAAGCCATTTGACGCACTCCCAGGACGACCTCTTGAAAATCGAGCTTCTCTTGTCTCCAATCTTATTTAACTGTCCGAAATATAGCTTGGAGCGATACAACTGTGAGTGCAAAATGGATTTAGACATAACTTTAGAAAACGTTAGCACAGCTATTGACGATGACAACCGTCGGACCCATTTCCTAGCATTTGCAGAAAAAATTCTTAGGCAGGCTGCAAAGGCAAATGGGTCAACTATTACATGATAGACTAAATAATTGTTGTATTTAATTAAATAGTAATGATGCTTTATTATTAGATTTAATTTGAGAATTAATTTTATGGTAATCTGATTTTTTATTTTAATTTTTATAATGAAATTTTAAATGTGATTAGTTTGTTTTGTTACTTAATTTAAAATGTTGTACTATTTAATAACCATAGATTGAATAAATTATATGAATTGTAATGATGCAAGTAATTAAAATGATAAAAAGAAAACGGAAAAAAAAAATATATAAAGAATAAAAAAAAAAAAAAAAAAATGAATGAAGAAAAAATATTATAACAAGAAAATCAAAAATATAAATAAAATAAAAGAAAAAAAAAATATATAAGAAAAGGAAAATAAGTGAAAAAGAATAAGATTACTTCATTATATTATAAATATAAGATTATAAGTATAAGATTATTAATGTAAGATTATGATTAAAAAAAAAAAAAAAAAAAAAAAAATAGTTAATAGATAATAGAGATCAACCGCCACAAAATCAATAGTGGCGATAATTTTCAAAGCAAAAGCAGACTAGCACACTCACTGGTCCTATGACCAGATGAGCTAACTAGTTGGCAACAAAAAAAAAAAAAAAAAAAAAAAAAAAACCTAACCTAACCTAACCTAACCTAACCTAACCTAACCTAACCTAACCTAACCTAACCTAACCTAACCTAACCTAACCTAACCTAACCTAACCTAACCTAACCTAACCTAACCTAACCTAACCTAACCTAACCTAACCTAACCTAACCTAACCTAACCTAACCTAACCTAACCTAACCTAACCTAACCTAACCTAACCTAACCTAACCTAACCTAACCTAACCTAACCTAACCTAACCTAACCTAACCTAACCTAACCTAACCTAACCTAACCTAACCTAACCAGTCGCGCTCCAAACGCCATCGAGAGCGCCACGAAAATAAGTCGCTACGCAGCAAAAAATTCCGAAAAATAGTAAAATTTCGCGCTAGAAACCCGTGCGATACGTGAAAAGAAGCGGATCAAAAAGGCGCACACAATAGTGGAAACCGCGCAGTCCGCAAACAAAGTTCGACGGAGTTATTAACGAAAAAGTGCATTTTTGTGAAATATTGAAACTTCAAAGTGATTTTACTCGGAATCTTCAGCGACGACCTACAATTTTCAAAGTGCTGTTTGGAAGACCTTCTGGAGCTGCAACTTTTGACACCTTTTGCCGATTTTTCCCGCGAAGGCTCGCGGAGTAATCGGCAAAAAAACAAAAACCACGTGGCCACGTGGTCCATGATCCAGGACTGCAGGACGAGATTGGACGACGGGGTCACAAGGACACCACAGCGAGGATCCAGGAGGCATTTCAAGATCTGAAAAAAGATAAGTTTTAGCTGAAATAGAGACTTTCAAAATTTTTTGATATTTCAAACTTTTATAACTCTTCCAAACGATCGATGACGTATCATTTTTAAATGTTTATTGTGTTAAAAATCAGGCCCCCTTTCATATAAAATTTCAAAATTGAAAATTCATTCAATAGTTTCGGAGATATAGATTTTAGAAGTTTCAAGGTCACCACGAGGTACCCTTTATGAATTAGTTAGAATAAAAAATTTGGTCTCATTGTATATAACTGTGTTTATTTAGGCATTGCTCTTTTTTGTTTTTGAAATTTGAGCAAAATCTTAGCTTTTAGAGAGTTTTTCAACAAAAAATTTTGTTTTTTGTAAATATAAAATAAGGGGGCTCACCAATCGTCGTGTGAGAGCGTGCATTAGACAGGGTTTGCAAAGACCTATCCAACGAGCCCAAACACAGCTCATTTTGCTTAAGAATTGACGAAGTTGGCTCAGAGCAGCCATATTGGACGCCATTTTGAAAATCTTTAAATTGTCATAACTTCCTTGTTTTTAGTTAGATTTAGACGGGGTTTTCTGTGTTGGCATTGTCCTAACATTTGTCACCCAACCGCATGATAAAAAACTCTATGTAGAGTCTTATTTCAAGTTGCTATTTTGACACGCGGAGGTGATTGTTTGGGTCAAGGCCATTACAGAGACCCAAAACACCTTGGTTCTAAGTCCATTTTTGAGGCTGTAGCAGTGTTTTAAACTTTTGGCAGCCATCTTGGAAGCCATATTGGATATTTTTAGTACCTCGTATCTCGAGAACCATAGCTCCAATTGAAACGCGGTTTTCTCCTAACAATTGGCCAGCTTTGGGCCTGCTTATTAAAATACTTAAATCGACTCTAGGTAGAGTCGTCTCTACTTTTTAGTACAAACGGGAATTATACTTACCTGTGCACTGCCTGTGTACCGACGCTGGTTGACTGTATCCCAGGGAACCTGAAAAAGAAAAACATAGTGTTAATATTTTATAACTTTTACAAACTTTTATCACTACTAATCCTTTTATCTCGTTTGTTTATTATTTTATTGTATTGTGCTGTCGAATATGTTCGGAATCCGAACACCTACCCAAAAGGCGCCAAAGACTGTGGATTCTGACACCCATAATCCCCCTGACATGATAGAAAACGTAGGACCTTTACCCGAATCGACCGAGACCTCCAACGTAAGGCGCAGCATTGGAGAATGGGAGACGGGCAAACCAGACGCCAAGACGACCAAGGCCTCAACGAGCCCGAAGAAGGTAGCTCCAGCCCTGGCGGGACCTTCCAAACCAAAGACCAAGACGGTGCTCTCCCAGGAGAGCCGACTAACGCGTGGAACATCTGTGGACGCAGTAGGAAACTCGCCAGAGCGGGAAAAACCTAGATACGCAGACAGAGTCGCGGAAGCCCGTGCCTGCCTACTTAAAGCAAAGATGCAACTGGGGAGTGCGCGCAACATACGCACTGACATAAAAACTGATGTCACCACGGCAGTGGAGCGACTCTACCAGTTGGTGAAAGAGGCGGAAACGGGAAAGGGAAAGGAAGGGAAGAGTCTTAAAAAGGGACAGGAGGGGGGGAAGGAGGAAGAACAACAGGTTCTTCCTCCTTCCATCCTTCCTGCCTCAAAAACAGATGCTTATCTGTTAGAGAAATTGGAGGAACACAGTAAGCTCTTGAGGGAAAGCAATGGGAAGATAGAGGCCCTGAAAGAGGCGATGGAGCGTCAGAAAGAGGTCCTGGAGAAGACCACATACGCGGGTGTAGCAGCGGGGCAAACCAGGAGGAAACTCCCGGAGCACACCGCCCTTCACTCCGTTGTGGTCTCCTCCAAGGACGAAACGGAGACTGGGGAGGAGGTCCTTAGTAGGATACGAGAAGCAGTGAACGCTAAAGACGGATGGATCAAGGTGGACAGAGTCAGGAAGGCGAAAGACAGGAAGGTAATCGTGGGGTGTAAAACTGAGGAGGAGAAGAGGAAAGTGAAAGAAAGATTGGCAAAGGCGGGGACTCACCTCAATGTTGAGGAGGTCAAAAACAAAGACCCTCTTCTGATCCTCATGGGCGTTTTACAGTACAACAGTGACGAAGACGTCCTGAACGCCCTGTGGAATCAGAATCGTGGTGTTTTTGACGGCCTCGACAAAGAGGACTATAGAGTGGAAGTAAGATACAGGAAGAGAACAAGAAACCCTCACACTTGCCACATAGTTCTCAGAGTGTCCACCAAAGTATGGAACAGGATGCTGGATGCAGAAGACATCCAAATCGACCTGCAGAAGATCAGAGTGGCCGACCAATCCCCGCTAGTACAGTGCTCGCTGTGCCTGGGTTACGGCCACGGCAGGCGATTCTGTAAGGAAACAGTGGAAATATGCAGCCACTGCGGGGGACCTCACATGAGGACAGAGTGCGCCGACTGGCTCGCCGGGATTGCTCCGACATGCAGCAACTGTAAACGTGCCAAACATGCAGTGGTGGATCACGGCGCGTTTAGCCAGGAGTGTCCAGTGAGGAGGAAGTGGGACGCACTGGCTAGAGCCACCATTGCGTATTGCTGAGGGCACCTATGGCAATAACGTTGCACACAAGACGGTTACCCCAATAACTTTAAAACCCCATCTCGTGGTCCAAGCCAACCTTCAAAGGAAAAGATTAGCTACCGATGAGCTGATGATAGAGGCTAATAAAAAGCAAGTGGCATTCGCGCTGCTCCAGGAACCGTATGTGGGTGCGGTAAGAAGTATGAAAAGTTACAGAGGGGCGAGAGTCTTCCAGAGCACTAGTCCAGGAGAGGGTACTGTAAAAGCAGCCATAGTGGTTTTCGACCACGACATGGACGTTATACAGTGCCCTGAACTCACCACGAACAACATCGTAGTGGTGAGGATAAGGACTGGTGCCTGGGAGATCACCGCAGTCTCTTTCTACTTTGAACCTGACCAGCCCATTGGGCCATACCTGGAGCAGCTCAAACAGATTGGGGACAAGCTTGGATCTACGAGAATCATAATGGGTGGCGATTCCAACTCAAAGAACATCTGGTGGGGTAGCCCTATTGTAGACCATAGGGGCGAAGACATGTCTGGCATTCTGGAAGAGATGAACTTGCAGGTGCTTAACGATGGCGAAGCTCCTACCTTCGACACTGTTAGGGGAAACCGGACGTACACCAGCTACGTTGACATTACGGCCTGCACTGAAGATCTGCTCAGCTTAGTGGAAGACTGGAGAGTCGATGAAGACCTAGTAAACTCGGACCACAACGCCATCACCTTCAAAATTAGACTCACCAAATCAAAAGGCTTAAATGTACAAAGAACCACAAGGCTATATAATACAAAGAAAGCAAATTGGAACAAGTTTCTTGAGAAACTCGACCAATTTAAAATAGAAAATAATATTACCAAAACAGAAATGTACAAAATTAACAGTAAAACAGAGTTAGAGGAAATAGTTAGTAAATATATGGATATAATTAAGCAAGCATGCAAAGAAGCTATACCAATAAAGAAATCAAACGAAAAACTTACCCTGCCGTGGTGGTCCGAAGAACTCGCTGAAATGAAGAAGAAGGTCACCACTATGAAGCGCAGAATCCGATGTGCAGCACCGGTCCGGAAAGCCAAGGTTATCCGTGAGTACCTGCAAGAAAAAGAAAATTATGAAACTGAAGCCCAGAAGGCCCAAACAAGGAGTTGGAAAGAGTTTTGTGAAAAGCAGGACGGAGAGGGTGTCTGGGAGGGAATATATAGGGTCATTGGGAGGACAACCAAAAGACAAGAGGACATGCCCCTGGTAAAAGACGGACAAACATTGGACCCGAAGGAATCCACCAGATTGTTGGCAGAGACTTTCTACCCCGAGGATACTGAGGAAGGAGAAACGCCAATCCACATGCAGACCAGAGATAGAGCAAACCGGGTAAACGGCCCGGTTCATGATGAAAAACATGATCCACCGTTTACCAAGGAGGAGCTACGAGCTGCAACGGAAAGCTTCAATCCAAAGAAAGCCCCGGGTGTGGATGGTCTCACGGCTGACATCTGCCGGCGTGTCGTGTTCAGTGACCTCGACCTGAACCTCACGATACTGAACAAATGCCTGGAACACCATCACTTTCCCAACATCTGGAAGGAGGCAACGGTAGTAGTACTCAGAAAGCCGGGAAAGGACTCTTACAGCAACCCCAAGTCCTACAGACCGATAGGCCTTCTTCCAGTGATGGGAAAGATTTTGGAGAAGATGATTGTGCGAAGGCTGAAGTGGCACTTACTCCCAAAAATGAGCCCCCGCCAATACGGCTTTATGCCCCAGAAGAGTACCGAGGACTCCCTCTATGATTTGATGAACTACATACGTGGAAAGCTAGTAGCTAAAAAGCTCATCACAATGATCTCACTGGACATAGAGGGAGCCTTCGACAGCGCATGGTGGCCTGCGATAAAAGTACGATTGGCGGAAGAGGAATGCCCTGTCAACATTCGTAGGATAGTTGACAGCTACCTTGATAACAGAAGGGTCAGAGTAAGATACGCGGGAGAAGAGTACACGAAGAGTACCAATAAGGGGTGTGTCCAGGGGTCAATTGGAGGTCCTATTCTGTGGAATCTTCTGCTGAATCCTCTATTGAGGGAATTGGAAGCGCGGGGCGACTACTGCCAGGCCTTTGCAGACGATGTGGTGTTGATCTTTGATGGGGACACGGCGACCGAAGTTCAGAGACGGGCAAATGCCGCCCTCGCCCATGTTCAGGAGTGGGGTGTCAAGAACAAGCTAAAATTTGCTCCAAATAAAACCAAAGCTATGATCATTACAAGGAAGCTAAAATATGACACCCCACTGCTGAGAATGGGCGGGGTCGACATAAGCGTGTCTCCTGAGATCAAAATTTTGGGTCTTACCATCGACCACAAGCTTACGTTCAACACGCATGCTGCAGAGGTCTGCAGGAAAGCCGTAAATAATTTCAAGCAGCTCTCCAGAGCAGCGAAGGTCAGCTGGGGGCTCCACCCGGAAGTTGTCCGGATCATCTACACGGCGACAGTGGAGCCAGTAGTCTTGTACGCGGCCAGTGCATGGGCACAGGCCACGGAGAAACTGGGGGTGCAGCGTAAACTAAATGCTGTGCAGAGGGGGTTCGCTCAAAAACTATGCAGAGCATACCGCACTGTCTCCCTGAACTCGGCGCTGGTGCTGGCCGGGATACTTCCACTCGACATCCGGATTAGAGAGGCAGCCGCCCTTTATGAGGCCAAGAGAGGAGTACCCCGGCTAGAACTAGGAGACAGGGAGGTAGAGCGCACCGTGCCATATGCTATGATGGATCACCCGGCAGAACATATGAGCCTGGAGTTTGTGAGCCTGTTAGACCAACAACAAGTGGACGACCACAACGACCAAGCAGTCCGGATTTTCACCGATGGTAGCAAGATTGATGGTGAGGTTGGAGCTGCATTATCCCTATGGGAGAGTGCAGCTGAAGCCAAAGCCATCAAACTTAAGCTACCATCTTACTGCACGGTCTACCAGGCGGAACTCATGGCCATATGTAAGGCCACGAGGGTGATCCTCCAGCGCACAGAAAGCTCATTCGGTGTCTATAGCGACTCCAGATCCTCGCTGGAAACTATCACAAACCCCAGTTCCCTTCACTCCTTGGCAGTAGAGACTAGGAGAAATATCGCAGCAGCCCGACTCCAGAATAAGGCAGTGACCCTATTCTGGATCAAAGCACACGCAGGGCTAGAAGGAAACGAGCGTGCAGACGAGCTGGCCAAAGAAGCGGCGCACTCGGTGAAGCGAAAACCAGATTACGACATGTGCCCGGTTTCATTCGTCAAGCGACAAATCCGTATGGAGTCCCTTGACGAATGGAACCAAAGGTACATGTCGGGTCAAACGGCCGCAGTTACGAAAATGTTTTTCCCCAACGCCGTCGAAGCTTATAAGATAGTGAGAAAGCTTCAACCAACCGGCGTCGTAACGCAGTTCATGACAGGGCATGGTGGGTTCTCCGAATACTTGAACCGGTTCAAGTGTAAGGAGGACCCATCGTGCATATGCGAACCCGGGAGAGAGGAAACTGTGGCACACATACTGCTAGAGTGCCCGGCATATGGCTCTGAGAGATACGAGGTAGAACAAGAAATGGATTTAAAACTAACTGTAGATAACATACACAAAATTATGGAGGACAAAAACAACCGTCCAAAGTTTTTGAAATTCTGTACATATATAAGTTTAAAAGTAATAAGCAGAAATAAATAGTTTAAGCAATATATGATGAATATATATAATAATTTATATATATAAGCATAATATTAAAATGTAGCCTCTAAACTGAAATGGGTAAATGTACAAATAACAATACCTTAACTGTGTGCAAATGTGTAATTATTTATAAGTAAATATGTAAAATAAAACAGAATAAAAATAGACCTAAGAAATAAGAAAGTCATGAAATTGTTAACTCAAAATAAATAATAAGATAAAACTGTATTAGATAAGAAACCCTTTATATGAAATCATTTCCTAGAAATAAGACATGGAATTAATAAAAATAAAGAACTAGATATAAGAAAACCCAGAAACTGTCCTGATGGTAAAGAAGATTGAAAGGATCCTGTTAAGACAGAGAGAGAGATGAAAGAAAGAGTAATGAAAGACTCTGACAATGTCAGGGGTAGATATAAGATAGCTCGCGGGCCGGGATATGGCGCTCCCGGACAGGCTAGCTCGCGGGCCGGGCCTTAGCGCCCGGACAGGAAAAAAAAAAAAAAAAAAAAAAAAAAAAAAAAAAAAACCTAACCTAACCTAACCTAACCTAACCTAACCTAACCTAACCTAACCTAACCTAACCTAACCTAACCTAACCTAACCTAAATAATTTTGAATGTAATAAAAACCTTCCAAAGTCAAAATAGCCTAGAACATTTCAATTATTTTATAACCTCCGTAATTTTTACAGATTTTTCAGTCTAATTTTTCTATTTAATTTTGATTTTCCAAAAAGTACCTTACCACTTGACCAACCGCAAATAAACTTGTTTTTCATTTTGGGGCGAAACTAGGGGTGCTAGACCAAATCTGACATTTTTATCCTGTTCCCCCCCCCTAAACCCCCCCCCCCCCACGGTATCCAGGAGACGGATACCCTCGGGCCCTCCCCTGATCATTTGGGGGGAGTTTCAACCCCCTACCCCTAAAAACGACTTTGGACTTAGAAAAATTTTCGAAACCTCAAACAAATTAATCTTAATTTTAATACCTTTTCCATAGTCATATTTGAATTTTAGCATAAGAATTTGATACTTTGTTTGTTGATAGTTACTTTTTAGATCTTTTTTAGGGGTTTAACAACCCCAACCTTTTTGATTTTTGGAATAACTTCAAAATTTAATATCTCCACAACCAGAAGTCCTACAGCAGTGGGGTTTTTTGTAAACTGTAGGGCTTGAGTTACACTATTTTTAAGTAGAGTCTCAAGACTCTACATAGAGTCAAAAAATTTTTTGTACATAGAAATTTTATTTTCGAAGTCCGAAGACTTGGTGGACGATTGTGTAATCCTAGAAAAGTGACTTTGGTAGAGCCGACTCTACCTTAAACAACTTGACAAACAAATTATATATCCTAAGTTTTTATGTACTCCTGAACAACCTATCTGACTGTACCAAATTTTTGGGCAATTCAGTGACTCTACCAAAAAAAAAAAATTTTTTTCGTTTTTATTTGTGAATAAAATAAAAACGAATAATTAAATAATTTGTGTGTATAAAAGATTAAAAGGAGACGGATAATAGAAAGATACAGTATGAGGAATGGAAGAGCGAGAAGCATATAAGCGAGAACTAGATTGAATGGGTTGAAAAAGGAAACTTTGTAAACCAGTAGCCCTATTGTCTAACTCGAAGGCCATTACCAGTGAACTTGAAATCGATTACCAGTTGTCAATCCAGTCAGAATGTTTTCGGTATTGTGTAAGGTATTCAACTGGTAATCGGCTTCGGAATGAATGATTCATGTGAATCCAATTTCTGTAGTTTTCGATCTTTCATGCGTTCCGTTAATGCAAGTGGAACAACTAGTAGTTCCACTGGTACTATTTGCAATTAAGTGGTTTTACTAGTTGAAAAAACAATAATTATATTTGTTATGCTGGAAAAACACAGCCTGTGCATTATTTTTGTCATTATTTGCAATTACATCACGTATTTTTTCAGTTTATTGTGTGTACCTTTTTTATATATCTAAAAAGGTTTACCACAAAAGTAACGAAACGCAAGTTTTCTTTTTGTTACTGTCAAAATCGCGCGTGACGTATGACAAGTGAGGGACACTTGTCATAACTTGTCATTAGCGGTATATTTTAAAGTTTGTTTGGCTGCTTTGTGAAAACAAAAACAACTTTTACGACTGTTTTTTTTCTTGAAAACGAAAAGATTAGTTCCAAAGTAAGTACATTTAACAAATTACTACGCGTTTTATGTGTTACAAAAGTTATCAAGTGTTTTGTTACACAACAGTGTGGTAATATGATAATATGGCTATTTCAGAATGCCAGCAAGAAAAATAGTATCAGACAGGCAGATGGAAATGCTTGTGGCTTTTATGGAAGCAAACAGGGGATTCGCAGTGGGCCGCCTGGCTAATAACGGCCCACTGGCGAAACAACAAGCTGAAAAACTTTGGGAGGACCATGCGTGTAATCTCAATGCTGTTGGGGCTGGCGCCACTAAAACCTTAGCCAAGTGGAGAGTTGTAAGTACCTTTTATCTTTTAATTTGAATGTTTGTCACTAATGCTAATTACCCATCTAATTTTAAAGCTTTAGCTTTAGATATGCCAATGCAACCACCGCAATTGGCCCCAACGCGCAGGCGATCATGTAATAATTTTACTTTAAATTTTAGGAGAGTACCATTATTCATGTCACATCATATCAATGGCTAGCCAATTAGTGTCCACTGCTGGACATAGCCTCCTCCAAAGCTGTATTTTTATAC
>OX352248.1:9177721-9562721 GCA_947086465.1 Eupithecia exiguata | reverse complement strand
TAATTAGTGTATGTACAATTTTATTTATTTAGTGTATGGGTATTGATTAAGGCTCTTTGATAGAAATAAAGACTGATTGATTTGTGATCCTATGATTTGTGGAGAGTAATCATAATCATCACACACAATGGTCATTATTACATAATAAATAAAAGAGAATATAAAATATTTGGATACGTAGGTAATATTGTTTTTAAGGTGTAAAAAAATTAATTTGGTTTTCTCTGCACATTTTACCTGAAGTATAATTTAAAAGTGCTTTTGAATTTCGTATAATGGTTGTCTTATCTTAGCAATACCTTATGTGTAATGTAAGATTTAATTACTTAAAAGAAATGTGATTTCCAAAGTGCAATTTTTATTGTTAGTCTGTGCTTGGTAAGTGTTTGAATTGATTATCTAGCAATAATATTATTTTCAAAATGACATTATTTTAGTATTTGAAATGATGTCTACTTACACGTTAGCTCGTATTATGTGGCGGTGGTAATAAATTTAAACGAAACCTAACATTGATACCTGCACGTTGTTTTATTTCTATGCTCATTAAATTAAAAGTTTACCTACTCCCGCATACGTAGGTACCTAATTTAATGAATGATGTATGATACCTACTAAAATACCACCTACCAGACATGAAATTACGAACTTAAAGTCAGGGTAACAAAATTGTATGGCAACACCACATCGTATTACTGTCCCTTTTTGCGGCCACGCATGCCACTCATCTAGGTAAATTCTCCATCTACGAAAAATTGTTTTGCTCTATGGATTAAATGATTCTAACGATCTTGTAAATTGCCACTGTCAACGTCAGATGGTGTCTGCTGTCAGCTGCCAAGTTGGCAATGAGAGAAACGTTTCGGTCAAAGTCAGTCAAGTCAAAAACAAAAATAAGTCCAGTCCAGTCCGTCAAGTCGCGCGCGCGTGCTCGTTTGTTCGCGTTGATGGAATCAATTTTGATCGTTCTAAATTTCAGATGACTTGTGACGAAAATAGTTAGTGAAAATGATACTTCTAATTCGGTAAAGCAAAGTAAACTTCGTATAGTTAGACCTAAATCTGTGTTTATTCGTGCAAGTGTCAGTATTCAGTGAGTATTATGAACTTTGAGGATTATGAATCCCTTCCGACCCAAAACTTCGTCACTCACATGACCGCCGGTGCCATAGCGGGGGTGATGGAGCACTGCATCATGTATCCGCTGGACTCCGTCAAGGTGAGTTCAGGCTCTCACTCACTCGCACAGCGCTCAGCGCAGGCCGCACTCCTAACCTCGTCGTCGCGCTGACAGCGCACTGTCCGCTGCCCTATTACGCCACTCATTTGCCACTTGAGGGTTATGTAAAGACTTTTCAATAATCTGTCTCCTTCCTTAATCTGCTAATTTGTAACGTAGTGCTAGGTTCTAAGTAGAGGAACTTGTCAGTTTCTTCCCAGCTGTAACTGTACTGTATAGACTGAGTGTTTGTTTGTTGTATTCACACCCCCCCCGCCCTCCACACAGGTCTCTTAGTCCATGTGACAGGATAATGTTGTTGGTTACAATTTGGCATCTATAAACATATAAACTTCTCCAAGATAAAAGCTGTTTGTTGTGGCCATGAATAAAATAATAAGGTTTGTTTACTTGTGAAGGGAATGCACTTGGTACAATTGCTGCTTCTTTCCATGCTGGATGTGGTAAAAATGGATATACTCTGTGCCAGATAACTTGGCAATACAGGTTGTTGACCTATCTCTCTTACAATGTTACAATGTTTTGGAAACTTATTATTACTGAGCAAACAAATAAAGACATTATGTTGTGTTGAATCTTTATTTCCTATATTTCACACAATTCATATATTTTTCAGTCATGTAAATGTAATTTCGTACTCATAATTATAATGTTATAGGTACATTAATTTATTAAAATACTAGTAGCCCACCCTGGATTCGCACGGGTAGATATAGATAGAGGTATTTAACAAAAAAAAAACGATTAGGTGGGATGACGATTTGATATTCATGTCCTCTATAAAACTGTAGTAGGTACATCACTTTGCTCTATTGTCAATAGTGTCCGCAGTGTATGTGATTAAGGATTTTTACTGTATTTTTTTCATATGTTGGGTTACAAACAAACAAACACACAAATATTTCTCCTTTATAATATTACTATAGATTAAGTGTTTTTCTCAATGGTAGGTGAATAAAATGATTAAACTAACATTTTGATAAATGAGATTTGTGTATAATATTGGCCAGTAATGGTCTAGTAGTTAGTGGTAGGATCTTGCGTTGTGTGTTAGTAACTCAAGATTCTTTTAGAAGCAAAAGACAAACAAACTATCTACAAATATTCTAGTCCTTATTAATACCTAAGTCTAGCAATAAATAATCCTCTATTTACACAGCCCGCCAAATCAAAATTCTATAAAATATTTTTATTTTTTACGAGAAAGGTCTCCAAACCTGGACACTTGGAAATAATAGAATTATTGTTCCCTTTTCTATACTTAAAATAATAATAATATTATAAAGTGGAAAGATTTGTTTGTTTGTTTGACGGGAATAGGCTCCGAAATTACTGGACTGATTGGAAAAAGTCTTTCATCATAAGAATCCTATATTATCCCTGATGGTTATAGGCAATAGAATATTTTCAAAATAGTTAGGGATCCGTATGAAAACTTCGATAGTGTAACCCAAGGTGTGAAAAAAATACCATAAAAATCCTTGAGGCAAGGTGAAATGAGTCCCAAAATCATGTTTTGACTGTACGGAAAATCAATTTTAAGGTAATAAAACACTATTTTTTTAAATATATTTTGAGGAGCATCAATAGTTAAGGATTTTTGCTAGTAAGTTATGGGAGTCGAAACACGATTGACTCCACTTGACTCGATACAAAAAAATCGCAACGTTTCCTCAAAATTTTCATTTTTACTACCGAAAACCAGTTTAATTTGCTAGAACTTATTCAACATATTTTAATGAAACGTCGTTTAAAAAATACTTTAAGACGATTATGGTTTAATTTTTTTGCGAAAGAGAGAGAGAGTTTTAGAGCAATAACAAATTTAGAAATACCAGTGAAATTGCGCCCCGACCGGCTCTTGCCTCCCTTTCTGACCTTCGCCGCGCGGCGGTCGCTCGTCCTTGTCTCGAAAATACGAACCTATGTCGCCTTAAATCGCGAACGCTGCGGAAACGATTAGGAACGTTACAGACGAACAATACATCAAAGTGATGCATATACAGTTTTATAGAAATATTCTTATTTACAAAAAAGTCCGCAACACCATGTGTCTAACTGCTATACTTACGAGTATGTCACAAAACTTATTTTTTCTTAAAGATGCGCGGAAATATTGTCATTACTTTTGAATAAAGAACACGCGAAGTATCATATTTACGTAGACTGAAAAACCAAGATGCGTTTACCTTTTGGCACAAACTGTAAAATAAAAATAAAAATTTGGCGGTAAAGCGGATTTCCTTGTTATTTTGTTAATCAAATTAAATTTATTATGTAAAAGGCCCTTTTTTATTTCCTTGCATTTTTTTAAGAAAACCACTATATGTATACTTATGCCTCGGCCGAAATGGCAATTGCCTGTCTCGTATCATTGATTGCCTGCGGCTCGGCCTTCAAACTCATACTCGACCTGCAATTGCCTATTTCGCTGCCTTTGCAATAATGTACTATTATCGCGTAAGCTGAGGAAATTAGTGCCATTAGAGAGAAATGATGTACGTACTACAGTTTCATAGAGGACATCAATATTTACCAAAAAATGTGCGATACAAATGTCTAACTATTACAGTTATGGCACAATGACTACTTATAATGGGGAAATTGGTTTGTTTGTTTGAATAGTCATCATCATCATCAGCCTATATCAGTCCACTGCTGGACATAGGCCTCCCCTAATGAGCGCCATAGCGCCCCGTCTTCAGCTTGCCGCATCAAGCATCTGCCAGCAGTCTTTCGCAAATCGTCATCCCACCTGGTCGGAGGGCGTCCCACACTACGTTTGCCGAGTCGCGGTCTCCACTCAAGAACACGTTTGAAAATGAAAAAATGAAAATGAAAACGTTTATTGCAGTACCTTTTTTACAAACATAAATTTGTATTTGGGAGCCTCTATTAAAGCAAACATTTGCTTGTGTTAGGGGACTCCGCTCGTGCCAGTGACATACCTATGTAGGTACATAAACTTAGTTTTAGAAATTACCATTTCAACAAAATCGAATGATAAAATAAACGTAGCGAGCTGTTCTATATAAAAACAATAATGTAATTACGAGACTTGGAACCAGTCAGGGGGATAAACTGTCTATGAACGCGCTGATACGGCGGTGAAGCGAAGATGATGGGGGTATGGTACTGTATCAGGAAGTAGTCGTTAGGGTTGGCTCGTTGCCAGCAGAGCTGCGTGCGGTAGGCGACGTCGCAGGCGTCGGCGCTGCTGGGCGAGCCGCAGGCGCGCAGGGAGGCCTCGTTCTTATAGTACTATATGAGGAAGTAGTCGTTGGGGTTGGCTCGTTGCCAGCAGAGCTGCGTGCGGTAGGCGACGTCGCAGGCGTCGGCGCTGCTGGGCGAGCCGCAGGCGCGCAGGGAGGCCTCGTTCTTATAGTACTATATGAGGAAGTAGTCGTTGGGGTTGGCTCGTTGCCAGCAGAGCTGCGTGCGGTAGGCGACGTCGCAGGCGTCGGCGCTGCTGGGCGAGCCGCAGGCGCGCAGGGAGGCCTCGTTCTTATAGTACTATATGAGGAAGTAGTCGTTGAGGTTGGCTCGTTGCCAGCAGAGCTGCGTGCGGTAGGCGACGTCGCAGGCGTCGGCGCTGCTGGGCGAGCCGCAGGCGCGCAGGGAGGCCTCGTTCTTATAGTACTATATGAGGAAGTAGTCGTTGGGGTTGGCTCGTTGCCAGCAGAGCTGCGTGCGGTAGGCGACGTCGCAGGCGTCGGCGCTGCTGGGCGAGCCGCAGGCGCGCAGGGAGGCCTCGTTCTTATAGTACTATATGAGGAAGTAGTCGTTGAGGTTGGCTCGTTGCCAGCAGAGCTGCGTGCGGTAGGCGACGTCGCAGGCGTCGGCGCTGCTGGGCGAGCCGCAGGCGCGCAGGGAGGCCTCGTTCTTATAGTACTATATGAGGAAGTAGTCGTTGAGGTTGGCTCGTTGCCAGCAGAGCTGCGTGCGGTAGGCGACGTCGCAGGCGTCGGCGCTGCTGGGCGAGCCGCAGGCGCGCAGGGAGGCCTCGTTCTTATAGTACTATATGAGGAAGTAGTCGTTGAGGTTGGCTCGTTGCCAGCAGAGCTGCGTGCGGTAGGCGACGTCGCAGGCGTCGGCGCTGCTGGGCGAGCCGCAGGCGCGCAGGGAGGCCTCGTTCTTATAGTACTATATGAGGAAGTAGTCGTTGAGGTTGGCTCGTTGCCAGCAGAGCTGCGTGCGGTAGGCGACGTCGCAGGCGTCGGCGCTGCTGGGCGAGCCGCAGGCGCGCAGGGAGGCCTCGTTCTTATAGTACTATATGAGGAAGTAGTCGTTGAGGTTGGCTCGTTGCCAGCAGAGCTGCGTGCGGTAGGCGACGTCGCAGGCGTCGGCGCTGCTGGGCGAGCCGCAGGCGCGCAGGGAGGCTTCGTTCTTATAGTACTATATGAGGAAGTAGTCGTTGGGGTTGGCTCGTTGCCAGCAGAGCTGCGTGCGGTAGGCGACGTCGCAGGCGTCGGTACCGCTGGGCGAGCCGCAGGCGCGCAGGGAGGCCTCGTTCTTATAGTACTATATGAGGAAGTAGTCGTTGAGGTTGGCTCGTTGCCAGCAGAGCTGCGTGCGGTAGGCGACGTCGCAGGCGTCGGCGCTGCTGGGCGAGCCGCAGGCGCGCAGGGAGGCCTCGTTCTTATAGTACTATATGAGGAAGTAGTCGTTGGGGTTGGCTCGTTGCCAGCAGAGCTGCGTGCGGTAGGCGACGTCGCAGGCGTCGGTACCGCTGGGCGAGCCGCAGGCGCGCAGGGAGGCCTCGTTCTTGTGGCGTAGGTCGTCGGGCAGCAGCGCTAGCACGGCCTCCACGTCGACGGCGCCGTCAGCCAGCATGCCCGTCGTCTCCATCGTGCACTTGATATAACACTTGAGCACCGGGTCATCCACATCCCCAAGCGAGGCGCCGCCGTCCACCTGCCCCAGTAGCGCGCGCTCCACGCCGCTCTCCGCAGCGCAGTTGTCGCGCACCATGGCAGCCAGCTCTGCCATCTCGTCGTCCAGCGCGCCCGCCAGCGCCGCCAGCACACCTACCACACCTACCACACCCAGCACCCGAGAGAGAGACATTGCAGTGGTGCTCTCGATCCTACGCGCCGCTATATAAAGAGAGCGTCTTCGTAAAACTCATGCTATTAAACGTTGTTTGTTTAAAAGTATAGGCTCCTCGGCTGTGTTTAAGGTGCGCGAACTGTAATTTTTCTGTCGGCTTACTTCCGTCATGGGAGATAATGATACCTACTCCGCTAAATGCTAGATGAACGTCCGTTTACTTTGAAAAATGCTACCTTTGAGAAGGTTCTTATTTCAAGAGTATCTGCTTACCAAATTATGCTGGTACAGTTCTATTAATATATTGGATGCCTGGGAGAATGCGAAAAACGCTTTTGGTATATTTTGTGACCAAAGCTTTTGATTGTGTAGATCATGATACACTAATTAGAAAATTAAAACACTATGGGATTGGCAAGAAGGCACTGGACCTTATGCAATCCTATTTATCTGATAGAGTCCAAAAAGTAGATATTGGGAAAGAAAGATGTCGGATTACGTTCGGATAAAGTTAGTGTAGAAGGTATTAATTAAGCTGTTTATGTATAAAATTTGACTTGTCTAAGTGCTTATTTTGTAAGCCTAAACAAATAAAGTTATTGAATTTTGAATTTTTTTAATTTGAGTACAATCTGTTATTCAGGCTATACGTGTGGTGTGATGTCAAGTCAAGGCCCGTACCTTACTTCCGGATTACATTATTATAGTTTCGTAATATCTATGCGACGGTATGCACATGATGATGACGGGAGATGAGAAGACAAGTCTACCAACTTGGCTTCTCATCTCCCGCATATCTTAAACAGAATCTAATAAATACATTATACCAGTTACGAACTAGGTACCATCGTTCAACTAATCATTTCTTGATACCTCTATCATTCTTCGAGCCGGATTATACAAAAGGGTAGAAAAGATATACTTCGATATTTATTTAAAAATTGTAAATGTATCTTGTGTTGTAGTAGCAAATAAATGATATGTCTATGTCTACTTCGGCTTATATTAGGCATAACTTAAGAACATTCACATCCAATTATGAAAAAAATCTCTCGAAGGAGCACAATTGTTTAACAATTTACCACACGGTGTAAAAGAATGTGACTGCATATATATGTATTTAAAAAAATAAGATAAAAGAATATGTGTACACCTTCGATAAAAGTAAAAAAAGCTGGAGAAATTACAGTTATTTATGGCATAATCATCATCGTCATCATCAACCTATCTTAGTCCACTGTGGACATAGGCACGGTAATGTTATCTATACAGTATTGTAACTCGGCCATGTCCTTGAAATAACTACCTACCAAAACAAAACAAAAGCACGCGATAGGGCTGCCCGCCTGCACTATTTTAATTTCATCTAGGTACCTACCTACTTGAATTTCTTTCTAGTTTTGTGATTATATATTTTAATAAATATAAAATAAATGATAATAAAACCGGCCAAGTGCGAGTCCGACTCGCGCACGAAGGGTTTCGTACCATTATCTATAAAATCAGCAAAAAAACACGTTTGTTGTATCGAAGCCCCCCCTTTAATATTTGTTTTATTTTAATTTTATTATTTATTTCTAAGCTGAATATAAAACTAAAGTAGGTACCTTGTTTAAATAAAAAATTCTCAAATTGCACGCTTACTGCTTACAACATTTTTTACCTATTGAAAAGAAAAATCAATAACTTATCATTCGTAATGACAATTCTGTCAAACAAAAAAAAACATTCAAATTAGATAAAAAATAGTTTCATACCAAAAAGTTCGTTCGTCACTGCGCTACGGCGCGCGGCGCATCCCCGACTGGTTGTACCTACCACGATCCCGCCCTCACATGAGGTGACAGTTATGACTCGTGTTCCGGCCGTTTGTATGAAGACAGAATACTGTATAGATAACATTACCGTGACATAGGCCTCCCCTAATGAGCGCCATAGCGCCCTGTCTTCAGCTTGCCTCATCCAGCATCTGCCAGCAGTCTTTCGCAAATCGTCATCCTACCTGGTCGGAGGACGTCCTACACCACGTTTGCCGAGACGCGGTCTTCACTCAAGAACACGTTTACTCCAGCGGTGGTCGGTTCTTCTCGAGATATGTCCAGCGCTAAAGTGTATTTTTATTGTATTTTTTTTATTCGGCCCCGACACAAAAAGGGTTGTTATAAGTTTGTCGGGTGGATCTATGTGTCTGTGTGTGTATCTATCTATCTGTGGGTTGAAGCGGCAACGTAGCTTCCAAACGGATGATTTTGATAGTTTATTTTGCGAAGCTGAAGGGGGCCGAAATACTTGAAGACAGTGTGCTGGCATATGAATAGTCTGCTCGTTGGTTTGGGTCGGTCGCTCAAGTGCTCCAATGTGTGTTCCTATGGTTTCAGAAATGAACTGAACTGGTCATTTGATTTAGCGGAAGCTGATGAAAAGTGCTGATTCAGTTTGTTGCATCAGCAGATGAGTCCGCAGCACTTTTCGCCTTCCCAGAACCTTCCCCCGCAATACCTTCCCGACATTAGCTGGCGTACAACCCTCAATCACACGACGATATGTTACGACGCTTAGCATTTGTAATCGCCTGGTTGCACATAGCCGCAGCCGCCTTGACCCTTATGAATGCGTCCTCATTAGGATTCGACGATACTTCCGATGAAGGTGATTTCTCCTAGCCCTCCGCCATGGGGCTGGTCGACGCGTCATACGGACAGGCTGTATTGGGGCATGTTTGTCGTACAGTTGGATTCGACGATACTTCCGATGAAGGGGATTTCTCCTAGCCCTCCGCCATGGGGCTGGTCGACGCGTCATACGGACAGGCTGTATTGGGGCATGTTTGTCGTACAGTTGGATTCGACGATACTTCCGATGAAGGGGATTTCTCCTAGCCCTCCGCCATGGGGCTGGTCGACGCGTCATACGGACAGGCTGTATTGGGGCATGTTTGTCGTACAGTTGGATTCGACGATACTTCCGATGAAGGTGATTTCTCCTAGCCCTCCGCCATGGGGCTGGTCGACGCGTCATACGGACAGGCTGTATTGGGGCATGTTTGTCGTACAGTTGGATTCGACGATACTTCCGATGAAGGTGATTTCTCCTAGCCCTCCGCCATGGGGCTGGTCGACGCGTCATACGGACAGGCTGTATTGGGGCATGTTTGTCGTACAGTTGGATTCGACGATACTTCCGATGAAGGTGATTTCTCCTAGCCCTCCGCCATGGGGCTGGTCGACGCGTCATACGGACAGGCTGTATTGGGGCATGTTTGTCGTACAGTTGGATTCGACGATACTTCCGATGAAGGTGATTTCTCCTAGCCCTCCGCCATGGGGCTGGTCGACGCGTCATACGGACAGGCTGTATTGGGGCATGTTTGTCGTACAGTTGGATTCGACGATACTTCCGATGAAGGTGATTTCTCCTAGCCCTCCGCCATGGGGCTGGTCGACGCGTCATACGGACAGGCTGTATTGGGGCATGTTTGTCGTACAGTTGGATTCGACGATACTTCCGATGAAGGTGATTTCTCCTAGCCCTCCGCCATGGGGCTGGTCGACGCGTCATACGGACAGGCTGTATTGGGGCATGTTTGTCGTACAGTTGGATTCGACGATACTTCCGATGAAGGTGATTTCTCCTAGCCCTCCGCCATGGGGCTGGTCGACGCGTCATACGGACAGGCTGTATTGGGGCATGTTTGTCGTACAGTTGGATTCGACGATACTTCCGATGAAGGTGATTTCTCCTAGCCCTCCGCCATGGGGCTGGTCGACGCGTCATACGGACAGGCTGTATTGGGGCATGTTTGTCGTACAGTTGGATTCGACGATACTTCCGATGAAGGTGATTTCTCCTAGCCCTCCGCCATGGGGCTGGTCGACGCGTCATACGGACAGGCTGTATTGGGGCATGTTTGTCGTACAGTTGGATTCGACGATACTTCCGATGAAGGTGATTTCTCCTAGCCCTCCGCCATGGGGCTGGTCGACGCGTCATACGGACAGGCTGTATTGGGGCATGTTTGTCGTACAGTTGGATTCGACGATACTTCCGATGAAGGTGATTTCTCCTAGCCCTCCGCCATGGGGCTGGTCGACGCGTCATACGGACAGGCTGTATTGGGGCATGTTTGTCGTACAGTTGGATTCGACGATACTTCCGATGAAGGTGATTTCTCCTAGCCCTCCGCCATGGGGCTGGTCGACGCGTCATACGGACAGGCTGTATTGGGGCATGTTTGTCGTACAGTTGGATTCGACGATACTTCCGATGAAGGTGATTTCTCCTAGCCCTCCGCCATGGGGCTGGTCGACGCGTCATACGGACAGGCTGTATTGGGGCATGTTTGTCGTACAGTTGGATTCGACGATACTTCCGATGAAGGTGATTTCTCCTAGCCCTCCGCCATGGGGCTGGTCGACGCGTCATACGGACAGGCTGTATTGGGGCATGTTTGTCGTACAGTTGGATTCGACGATACTTCCGATGAAGGGGATTTCTCCTAGCCCTCCGCCATGGGGCTGGTCGACGCGTCATACGGACAGGCTGTATTGGGGCATGTTTGTCGTACAGTTGGATTCGACGATACTTCCGATGAAGGTGATTTCTCCTAGCCCTCCGCCATGGGGCTGGTCGACGCGTCATACGGACAGGCTGTATTGGGGCATGTTTGTCGTACAGTTGGATTCGACGATACTTCCGATGAAGGTGATTTCTCCTAGCCCTCCGCCATGGGGCTGGTCGACGCGTCATACGGACAGGCTGTATTGGGGCATGTTTGTCGTACAGTTGGATTCGACGATACTTCCGATGAAGGTGATTTCTCCTAGCCCTCCGCCATGGGGCTGGTCGACGCGTCATACGGACAGGCTGTATTGGGGCATGTTTGTCGTACAGTTGGATAATATTTGTATTGAATATTTTAAGTTTATCCTTGACGTCGCTCGTAGCCAGTCCATGTTCTCAGCGTCCGAGCGTAGTTTTTCCTGATCCATCGCTGCGAAGTTTCGTTGCACTTGCATCACGACCCTTGCCTTAGCTTTGGGTGTTTTTATTCTTATTGAGGCGTAGATAAGGTCGTGGTGTGAATAACACAATTTGTACCCCTTAAAAGTATTTCTACCCTTGGTTTATGTAATTATTATGCGATGAAATCAGACAGGGCTCTTTAGAACTTCCTCGGGTATCAAATGAAAAGTATCGGTTTCTATTGTACCTTAGGTACCTTAGATAAGTACCTCCAAAACAAAAAACAAAGCCCAAAACAAAGCCCAACATCACATTTTTTCCCGCGTTAGTAGATAGATACACCAAACTACTAATCATCACATTTCAAAACAGTTTTGAAATTTTTTTAGGTTTCTTACTTTTCGAAATATTTTTAAAATAGTCGATAAATTGACCCCCCCCCCCGCCCCGCCCTCCTATCTCCGAAGTTTATTGAGCGATCTACGTCAAATGTATGTGACTTTTGTAGATACAGATCTATATTTTACAGGAAAAATAGAGAGAAGTTTTTAAAATAATATTTCTGAAAAGTGCTCAAAAAGGGGGGGGGGGGGGATTTCGAAATCTACCCGTGTGGGGTTTTAAATGAAAGGTACCAGTTTGTACATTTCAAAATTCGTTTTTTTTTTCAGTTTTATTTAAATAGCAAAGTCTAACCGGGGGAACATATTATTTGTATAATTGGAAAATGTTCGACCCTCGGCGCAGAACTCGCTTGAACGCAAAACGAACAATTTTAGTATTTCTTGTTAGATTTAGATTGCCTGATTACAAAATAATGCAGTTGGCACCGCAAACCTCAGGCAAATTTGAATCTCAGGCCAACACGTAATTTATGGATTTATTTATGTAAATAAGAGAAGATGGAAGTGTCCTGGTCGTCCTGCGCTTCATTCCCCCTGCGGTAGAGAGCGGGGAGCGGGGAGCGGGGAGCGGGCGAGTAGAGCTGCAGGTACCCTCTCTGTGCACGTGATGTAAGGAGGTGCATGTTTGTTTGTTGCAGACACGCATGCAGTCGCTGCGGACGGCGCACAACAGCTCCATCTCCGAGACCTTCCGGTACATGGTGAAGCGCGAGGGCCTGCTCAGGTAACTCAGGACGTCCGTCCGCGACTGCACCAACCTGTCTGCACTGCACTCCATTGCTCCATAACATAACATAACATAACATAACATACTAAATAGGATGGGCCTAAAAACATTTACTCAAAAATACCATCTAATCTACTCATTATTTGGACAACCTTAAACTTGGGCGGGAAGCTGACAGAAGAGCATCGTGCTGATTTTTTTTGCATGATACGTTCTAATCGATTTTCGTGAATAAATTGTGAAAATGAACTCTTCAAGCAACAAATTAAAAATCCTACAATTCAATTTAGTCGCATTGTTTGAATAAAGGAACTGACTGCCCTGCAGCTGCTGGCCACGATAAGCTGGCCTCAAGCTAAGCTTGCTATGTCTCTGCCTTCAATCTTGGTCATCCTTGCAGCCCTTGCTGTGCGCGCTATCAGCTTGGCCATCAAGGGCTGCAATGCTGAATGCGCTGTGATGGCCTGGACCTGCGCTCTCAGCCATCTTCAACCCAAGGCCAGCAACCCACCCATTGTAGACCTCGGACGTGATGCACTAATAGACTCTTTATCGGCAACCAGTAGTAAATACTGGACTAGTACCAAGTAAATAAGTTAATCTTTCGTTTTGTGTCCCTTTGGCGTGGGTTTCTTTTACATAATATTGAGGTTTCGGTACACAAATGAAGTCGTACATACTCGTATAGTAAGGTTCTTATCATAAATGTTTGTGTATGGCGAATGGCTCCTCCGTCCGCCCGCGGGTACTAGCTCGTAGTTAATTACTGAGAACGATACACTTAACTGCGGTAATTGCGACATTATTATGTATAGCTCTCTAAAGTACAGGTAACTTACAATCTGCTCGTCTGTAGGTACTTACAATGGGTGTACCGCAGGGTTCTATCCACGGTCCGTTCCTATTTTAAGTTTGTTAACGACCTGCCTCATCTTGTAAATAATAATCACGAGATTGTACTGTTTGCTGACGATACTTCATTAATATTTAAAATGAAACGACGAAACACAAACTTCGACGATGTGAATAATGCAATCTCAAAAGTAGCCCATTGGTTTAGTGTAAATAATCTATTGCTTAACGAAGCCAAAACAAAATGTATTAGATTTTTTTACCTAATGTTAAACAAGTTAGGCTGATATAAATGTAAAAGGAGAAACGTTCGAAAGTACCGAAAACGCTCGGCGTTTAGTTGGAGCGCTGCGCTGGTAACGTCACACTATCACAGATTGCAGTGTCAATGAGTTCTTCTTGTTAGGTGTGGTGTGGCGGGTGACGTCATTTCTCAGAGCACGGGAGCCATGATAGAGATTTTCGTTTTGGCGCGGCATTATTGTATTCAAACTTTAAAATTAGTTTTTATAACTAATTCAATTGGACTTGAAGAAATATTAATTACTCTGCATTATTTTTATCAGACAATACGTTAGAATGATTTCCCAGTAGTAGTCAAGTAGCCTATTGGGCGTCGTCGGACGACCCCTGTCCGGGCGCCCTAGGTCCCCCTGCGATGACGGGTCAGTCCAGAGGCCACACGGTGCCAGAGGCTACGAATAATACCGACACTCCTCCCCTGCGACTCCATCGCGTCCGCCATATCTGCTCAAGATTCTCCAGCAGTCCAGGTTAGGAGCAACAAGCTCGTATGGTTGTCATTTTGTTACTAGCGCGAAAATTTCCCGCCTCAAAAGTTTTGGAAGTAGTCCCTATTCATATGTCTGTGTTGAACATAATTATTGTTATCATAAAAACTATCGTAGTTTGAGGATTTCATTACGGATGTAAGCGGGTTAACGACGAACCTTATTTGTGTAGGAAGAACACCACCGTGTCATCCCTTAACGAGGGACTTCTTAGTGTAGTTCTAGGCGCGCGCGTTGCGCGTCCCTCTGAGCACACTAATAAGTCCCTCGTTAAAGGATGAAACGTTGGTGTTATTCCAACACCAATAAGGTTCGTCGTTAACCCGCTTACATCCGTAATGAATGTTGTTATCAAATCGGAGTGGTCGGCTGGAGCTGTGTGAGCAGCGGCTGCGTGGTAGATGTCGCGCCATTTGGCTAATAGGGAGGATGTCGCGGCACCCGTTGTTGAGGCTAGGCCATGGCCTCGCCTCGCCGTGTCGTGTCGCGGGGCTGCGCTGCGGCGACACTCTGCGCTGTTATCTTATCGATGCAGTCGTCGGCCGCCGTTATCGGAGTACGTGAGACTCCGCTCAAATCACTGGGAGTGGTGTAACTATTACACTCTTATCTGCTGTTTGGGCAATTTGACGTGTCCGCGCTACAGCCGGCTGCTTAGCAGTAAGCAAGGTGATGATGTAATAGATGTTGCAGTATGTGCTAGGCAACAATAGCAGGAGCAGGTCCCGACAAGCTGTGTGCTGTCCCACAACGCAGCCCGCTCGAGCCCGCGGGCGCGCGCTCGGGGACGCCGAGCGGCGACCCCGAGCGCGCAGATAACCTACGCTCTCGGAACTTTTACGCAAAAAAGCTTTCGATAAAAATACCCTGTAAAAAATGTATGATGTAATATTTGAGAAATTTTGCAATCCACGCGCCACCTGTCGCATGCCGCATGCCGCCCCGTACCGAACTTGCTTGTCAATTCAGCAATCCACGCGCCACCTGTCGCATGCCGCCCCGTACCGAACTTGCTTGTCAATTCAGCAATCCACGCGCCACCTGTCGCATGCCGCATGCCGCCCCGTACCGAACTTGCTTGTCAATTCAGCAATCCACGCGTCACCTGTCGCATGCCGCATGCCGCCCCGTACCGAACTTGCTTGTCAATTCAGCAATCCACGCGCCACCTGTCGCATGCCGCCCCGTACCGAACTTGCTTGTCAATTCAGCAATCCACGCGCCACCTGTCGCATGCCGCATGCCGCCCCGTACCGAACTTGCTTGTCAATTCAGCAATCCACGCGTCACCTGTCGCATGCCGCCCCTTATCGAACTTGCTTGTCAATTCTGGACTGAGTTAATTATCTTCATCTGCTGTAACATACAGGTGCGTTGAATCTCCAGGTGTGGACAGCCCTAGGCCCAGCCGTGGGATACTAACGGCTAAACATAACATCAGTTACAAGTGCAAACTACTCGTTATAATAAGAACAACAAACATGTAGGTACGTATAGGTACAACCCCCGCTGCAATGGCGCATTGGCTTCCTCCTTGGCGACCTCCGGCAAAGAGGCAGATTGCACGTTGGAGTGGTGTGTGTGTGTGTGCCTCCTCGTGCAAGTATTCCCGTGACGCGGTGTTGGAGTGGTGAGGAATGTAATGACATTCATGTTATGGTAATGCAGACAGCGGGCGGGAGCGGGGGGCGCGGGGCAGGAACTGCGCCTGCATTTAGATCAAGCGCGCGCGTTACGTTAATATACAACGGATTACAATGTAATACATACGAGGTACACTACATAGGTACTTTAAACGTTTCTTTAGTAACTGTAATGTGTATCTACTCAAGTAGTTGATTGCTGTAATCGAGCACGTTGTTACACACCAGCGGTCGCCTGCGACAGCCCCGGTATGCCACGGAAACGGAACCAAGCCAAAGAATAGGTAGGTACCTATCTATATCTATCTATAGCTTATGCTAGTCCACTGCTGGACACAGACCTATACCTACTTGTTATGCGCCGCACCTCCTGTAGAGCTGCTGAGGTCCCAGGTTCAAATCCAGGGTCGGACCTAAATACAAATTGTGATTTTCTAACAAGAAATATTGACAACAGCAATCCGGAGGCAAGAAGTTGGCAAGCTCTACCGCCCGCCGTTGGTCTCGAGCCTGACTCTTCCCTGTTCCCAGGTGTCGGTCTGCTGTCTGTTTGTGCACACACTTGTGCTGCTAGGTACAAATGTTGACAACAGCAATCCGGAGGCAAGAAGTTGGCAAGCTCTACCGCCCGCCGTTGGTCTCGAGCCTGACCCTTCCCTGTTCCCAGGTGTCGGTCTGCTGTCTGTTTGTGCACACACTTGTGCTGCTAGGTACAAATGTTGACAACAGCAATCCGGAGGCAAGAAGTTGGCAAGCTCTACCGCCCGCCGTTGGTCTCGAGCCTGACCCTTCCCTGTTCCCAGGTGTCGGTCTGCTGTCTGTTTGTGCACACACTTGTGCTGCTAGGTACAATCCGGAGGCAAGAAGTTGGCAAGCTCTACCGCCCGCCGTTGGTCTCGAGCCTGACCCTTCCCTGTTCCCAGGTGTCGGTCTGCTGTCTGTTTGTGCACACACTTGTGCTGCTAGGTACAAATGTTGACAACAGCAATCCGGAGGCAAGAAGTTGGCAAGCTCTACCGCCCGCCGTTGGTCTCGAGCCTGACCCTTCCCTGTTCCCAGGTGTCGGTCTGCTGTCTGTTTGTGCACACACTTGTGCTGCTAGGTACAATCCGGAGGCAAGAAGTTGGCAAGCTCTACCGCCCGCCGTTGGTCTCGAGCCTGACCCTTCCCTGTTCCCAGGTGTCGGTCTGCTGTCTGTTTGTGCACACACTTGTGCTGCTAGGTACAAATGTTGACAACAGCAATCCGGAGGCAAGAAGTTGGCAAGCTCTACCGCCCGCCGTTGGTCTCGAGCCTGGCCCTTCCCTGTTCCCAGGTGTCGGTCTGCTGTCTGTTTGTGCACACACTTGTGCTGCTAGGTACAAATGTTGACAACAGCAATCCGGAGGCAAGAAGTTGGCAAGCTCTACCGCCCGCCGTTGGTCTCGAGCCTGGCCCTTCCCTGTTCCCAGGTGTCGGTCTGCTGTCTGTTTGTGCACACACTTGTGCTGCTAGGTACAAATGCCCTGCGCACCTGGCTATCCTCCGATAAGAGTGGCGGTGGCGGGCCGCCGCAGCGCAGTGGGCGATGTACTGCGAGACTGGGAGGAGACCCTCACATCCCATAGGACGGTGCAGCCGCGGTCCGGTACCAAGCCAAGCCAAGCCAGCGCACTCTCTTCCTACAATATCTACTTACAGTTAAGAAATGAAATGAGTTGAGTCGAGTTGCTCCACTCATGAACTAAACGATAAGGAGCGCCTCGATTGTTTCAACGGAACTCGAAAAGGCTTATCATTTCCTAGATAACGAACGATACTTTATTTGACTACTTGAGAAATTATAAGGCGTCTGGCTATTTATATATATTATTATAAAGGTTATAGTGCAACGCCCCTCGTTACTGTGCTGACTGTTCGTTAGCAATGAGTGCGACAGGCTCTTTCCCTTCGCTGACTGCTTGTAGCAAGTAGAGCGACATGCTCCTTTCCATCGCTGATGACTGTTTGTTAGCAAGGAGAGCGACAGGCTCTTTCGCTTCGCTGACTGCTTGTAGCAAGTAGAGCGACATGCTCCTTTCCATCGCTGATGACTGTTTGTTAGCAAGGAGAGCGACAGGCTCTTTCCCTTCGCTGACTGCTTGTAGCAAGTAGAGCGACATGCTCCTTTCCATCGCTGATGACTGTTTGTTAGCAAGGAGAGCGACAGGCTCCTTCCCATTGCTGACTGTTTGTAGTGTAGCAAGTAGAGCGACATGCTCCTTTCCATCGCTGATGACTGTTTGTTAGCAAGGAGAGCGACAGGCTCCTTCCCATTGCTGACTGTTTGTAGTGTAGCAAGTAGAGCGACATGCTCCTTTCCATCGCTGATGACTGTTTGTTAGCAAGGAGCGACAGGCTCCTTCCCATTGCTGACTGTTTGTTAGCAAGGATAGCGCCAGGCTCCTTCCGATCGCTGACTGCTTATCACTTAAATAATCTCATTGTCGGTCAAAGAAAATACTCTAGTTGCCATTTAGTTCAGACGATCAAAATTTCGCATTATAAGTATTTATAAGACACCAAATTCCGCTTTTAACTATGGCGTCACGCATCCATAAATAAATAACTAAAAATAGAACTTTATTTCCTTGTAGTATTTAATTTGAATCGGATGTTATCCGATAAATAAATGAAAGCTTCGCTCGGGTAGAATGTATTTGAATCAGATGTTATCCGATAAATAGATGAAAAGCTTCGCTCGGGTAAAATGTAGGCTCATCATAATATTCCACAATTTTTATAAAATGTAGATGGTACTTCTGTAGTTACCGGTTCTCGACGAATAATAGTTTGGCTAGACAGATTCGTATACCATATTGTGTTATATACAATAATAGTTTGGCTAGACATAGATTCGTATACCATATTGTGTTGTATACAATAATAGTTTGGCTAGACAGATTCGTATACCATATTGTGTTATATACAATAATAGTTTGGCTAGACATAGATTCGTATACCATATTGTGTTGTATACAATAATAGTTTGGCTAGACAGATTCGTATACCATATTGTGTTGTATACAATAATAGTTTGGCTAGACATAGATTCGTATACCATATTGTGTTGTATACAATAATAGTTTGGCTAGACATAGATTCGTATACCATATTGTGTTGTATACAATAATAGTTTGGCTAGACAGATTCGTATACCATATTGTGTTATATACAATAATAGTTTGGCTAGACATAGATTCGTATACCATATTGTGTTGTATACAATAATAGTTTGGCTAGACAGATTCGTATACCATATTGTGTTATATACAATAATAGTTTGGCTAGACATAGATTCGTATACCATATTGTGTTGTATACAATAATAGTTTGGCTAGACAGATTCGTATACCATATTGTGTTGTATACAATAATAGTTTGGCTAGACATAGATTCGTATACCATATTGTGTTGTATACAATAATAGTTTGGCTAGACATAGATTCGTATACCATATTGTGTTGTATACAATAATAGTTTGGCTAGACAGATTCGTATACCATATTGTGTTGTATACAATCATTGTCACTAATTATAATAAAACAAAACTGCAAAAGTTTCTACTTATACTATAGGTATGTACATGGTTATTGGTAAAATAGTGACAATACGTGAACTGCAGGTTCAGCCCATCATTACAAACACGTTTGTGAAGATGCCAGGTCTTAATTCTTAATTTTGGGATCGGTAATGGGTAGGTACCCCCCGCAATTCAATAATCGTTCGTTAGAGAGGTTTTATTTGAAACTCAACTTAAAAACAGCTCTGCCCTGAATTAACAGAAGATATGAGAGTGAAAGATCGGTCTTAAGTAACTCGTTGGGTTCCAGGCAAAGATGTTTTTTCATTTAGTATCAGAGGTAACTTCTATTTTCTTTTTAAATTTAGACTTGGCGCCAAAATTGAATCGCCAACACGAAACTAACAACCTTTAGAGGAACTGCTAAAATTCGTGGAAAAAATTACCTACGTGATATTTGGCAAGACTCCCCTCTCCCCCACGTGAGATTTGGTGAGATTTTGCTCGACCCATAAACGCGTAATTAAATTAATAGATGCCCCCTTATCCGTTTGGGAGCTATGATGTCGCAACAAGCCACAGATAGATAAACCCGACAAACTTATAACACCCTTATGTGTCGGGGCCGAATAAAAAAAATATATTATAAAAATATAATTTAGCGCTGGCAATATCTCGAGAAGAACCGACAGCCGCTGGAGTAAACGTGTTCTTGAGTGGAGACCGCGACTCGGCAAACGTAGTGTACGCCCTCCGATCAGCCCCTCTAGCACGGGGAATGTTGTCTAGGGTAGAACAGACAATAATGACATCGCATCGATATACATTGTGTACATTATTGAAGTCAATGGAATGCACTTCAAATAATTTACGCATTCGATGACGAAGTGACGTAATTTCTGTGTATTCTACCCTAGACAAGAATCCCCGTGGTAGGGGGGCAGGTGGGATGACGACTTGCGAAAGCCTGCTGGCAGATACTGGATGCGGCAAACTGGAGACAGGGCGCTATGGCGCTCATTCTATTTATTAGTATAGATGTAATATTTTGTTTAGGAATGTGTTGAATCTGTGCTTGCCTGCTGCCTGCTACCTGCTACCCAGTACAATGAAACGATCCCGACTTAATATTGAAGTTGACAATTTGTTTGTAGTAGGTATTCGTAAGATTGGCTTATCTTATCATAATTGTCTCTCTACCTTCCTAACTGGGTTCCCCACGCAGCGCGCTGGGCCGGGCATCGCACGGCGCAGCCGGTCGCACTGTCAACGGTAATCCCCGTCGCGCGTCGCGTATAACAAACACCCAACCATTCACCCCTCCGCCTCCGCCGCTGGTCGGGACAGGTGAGCGGACAAACTGAGACAGATACTTGAGGATTCCTACCATTGCCACGGGATAGCAGGATGTGGCATTAACAGCTGATCAGATCGGGGTCGCGCGGCCGCAACGAATCCGGCCAGCTGTCGGACAGATACCGACCTCTCTGTGCTGTGACCTGATGCAGTTCCTGTACCGTCGCCGGGAGCACCCGCGCTGTGCCGCCGCTGCCGCCTCCACTATTTGCACAAACACCTTAGGTACTTTATGTTGTCTGCAAAACAAAACATGTATACTGGGACGCACAGCGGTGAACAGGTGTTTGTGAGTCAATATGTAATTGTTTCAAGTTTGCGATGAAAGTTTGGAAGATTGGAGTCGCCGGAAGCTGCCCACAGCGCCTCCTCTCGACGACAGTAGGAACCGCCGTCCGATGCACTGTGTGCTGTGACTGTGACCCTCTCGCGCCTCATCATTTGGAGTCGCCGGAAGCTGCCCACAGCGCCTCCTCTCGACGACAGTAGGAACCGCCGTCCGATGCACTGTGTGCTGTGACTGTGACCCTCTCGCGCCTCATCATTTGGAGTCGCCGGAAGCTGCCCACAGCGCCTCCTCTCGACGACAGTAGGAACCGCCGTCCGATGCACTGTGTGCTGTGACTGTGACCCTCTCGCGCCTCATCATTTGGAGTCGCCGGAAGCTGCCCACAGCGCCTCCTCTCGACGACAGTAGGAACCGCCGTCCGATGCACTGTGTGCTGTGACTGTGACCCTCTCGCGCCTCATCATTTGGAGTCGCCGGAAGCTGCCCACAGCGCCTCCTCTCGACGACAGTAGGAACCGCCGTCCGATGCACTGTGTGCTGTGACTGTGACCCTCTCGCGCCTCATCATTTGGAGTCGCCGGAAGCTGCCCACAGCGCCTCCTCTCGACGACAGTAGGAACCGCCGTCCGATGCACTGTGTGCTGTGACTGTGACCCTCTCGCGCCTCATCATTTGGAGTCGCCGGAAGCTGCCCACAGCGCCTCCTCTCGACGACAGTAGGAACCGCCGTCCGATGCACTGTGTGCTGTGACTGTGACCCTCTCGCGCCTCATCATTTGGAGTCGCCGGAAGCTGCCCACAGCGCCTCCTCTCGACGACAGTAGGAACCGCCGTCCGATGCACTGTGTGCTGTGACTGTGACCCTCTCGCGCCTCATCATTTGGAGTCGCCGGAAGCTGCCCACAGCGCCTCCTCTCGACGACAGTAGGAACCGCCGTCCGATGCACTGTGTGCTGTGACTGTGACCCTCTCGCGCCTCATCATTTGGAGTCGCCGGAAGCTGCCCACAGCGCCTCCTCTCGACGACAGTAGGAACCGCCGTCCGATGCACTGTGTGCTGTGACTGTGACCCTCTCGCGCCTCATCATTTGGAGTCGCCGGAAGCTGCCCACAGCGCCTCCTCTCGACGACAGTAGGAACCGCCGTCCGATGCACTGTGTGCTGTGACTGTGACCCTCTCGCGCCTCATCATTTGGAGTCGCCGGAAGCTGCCCACAGCGCCTCCTCTCGACGACAGTAGGAACCGCCGTCCGATGCACTGTGTGCTGTGACTGTGACCCTCTCGCGCCTCATCATTTGGAGTCGCCGGAAGCTGCCCACAGCGCCTCCTCTCGACGACAGTAGGAACCGCCGTCCGATGCACTGTGTGCTGTGACTGTGACCCTCTCGCGCCTCATCATTTGGAGTCGCCGGAAGCTGCCCACAGCGCCTCCTCTCGACGACAGTAGGAACCGCCGTCCGATGCACTGTGTGCTGTGACTGTGACCCTCTCGCGCCTCATCATTTGGAGTCGCCGGAAGCTGCCCACAGCGCCTCCTCTCGACGACAGTAGGAACCGCCGTCCGATGCACTGTGTGCTGTGACTGTGACCCTCTCGCGCCTCATCATTTGGAGTCGCCGGAAGCTGCCCACAGCGCCTCCTCTCGACG
This sequence comes from Eupithecia exiguata, assembly GCA_947086465.1. NCBI lineage: Eukaryota > Metazoa > Arthropoda > Insecta > Lepidoptera > Geometridae > Eupithecia > Eupithecia exiguata. The sequence continues at coordinate 9,540,218 of OX352248.1, read as the reverse complement.
ACAGTAGGAACCGCCGTCCGATGCACTGTGTGCTGTGACTGTGACCCTCTCGCGCCTCATCATTTGGCTTATAATATAGGTCCGCCGCCCAGTTATACTGGTATTATTCCTTTTTCCGGTAAATAGTACTTACCTACTATTAATAGTTGTTTATTGTGAAGAACAGACCGTCCTTGAGGTAAGTAAGGCAGGTAGTTCGTTGCTCGCTACCTACGCACGACGACGCGCCGCAGCTGGCGCGCGCCCTTGGCCCGCGAAGGTCACCCATTCTTGCCCACTTGGAGCGTTTTCTTTTCATGAAGTGATTGCAAACACATTAGGATTTAACGAGGAAATATCTTTTTTTGTGATCTTAGAGAATAGTCGACCGATCCGTCAAGTGCGAGTATAGCTTGCGCCACGAGGGTTTCGAACATATGTTAATTATACATATAGTAATACTACCTGTGCCCACAAATCAAATCAAATCAAAAATTCTTTATATCCATAAATACAAAAATGTACACTTAGAAAAGAACAGTTGATAGTAAGATGTTAACCTATTTTTCATCCGTATCACTATGTAAAACAACTACATGCATTTTCCTCTTTATAACATTAACATTGCATAGGTTAGGTACTTACATAGTTACCATAAATATAATATGTTATTGTATATTTCATGCCAGCATATATTTTTGATATATTCCCGACCACCCCATTAACCTCCCCATCAATGGGGCGGTTGGGAAAAAAATTCCATCCGCCCCATTACACAAGTCAATGGGGTGGATGGCATTTTCTGCCCCATTGACTTTTTAGATAGAAAGAATAGAAGTATGTAATTATGCATGGAATCATTATTATTATTGAATGATTTAATTTTGATTGATTGGTAGGTTCGGTATTATTGATATTAATATTTTATTAAGATCTACACTTGGAAGTATTTACTAGCTCTGTTTTTTTGCATGCTTTTTCTATTTTGTTTGCCCAGTAACATTAAGGTGTTTCTTTAATGATGGTTTGACATAAGCAACTGATATTACTTATAAGCTGGAGAAGCCTCCAGCCTGGCTCCTGAAACACACTTCCTAACTAGTTCAGGAGCCTATGGTATGGACTCAATTTTGTCTGTACAACTTTATATAATGTCAATAAAACAATTTTTACTTATTACCTTACTTTAATAATTTAAGGATCGTATTTATTACTTTATTATTTTGTCACACAAAATATTGTAGTGGTCCATGAGTTTAAGCTTCTCAAGAAATGCAAGCAAACTCATCTTTTACTGATCGAATGAACGTCACGCACGAAGCAAGTATCCGTTTAACTGAGATGGTCGTCTTAAACTTCTCATAAATACTTACATGCTAAACTATTCATCAATCACATATTCAAATTGTAAAAAGAGTTTTGTATACGACACTTGAATAAGGGCATGTCTCGCGCGTGCTCTTATCACAAATCAAGAAATAGAAATAATAGTGGAGCCAAATATGAGCCCTGAGGAACGCCTTAAAACGGTACAACTTTATGAGGAGATTTAAAACTCAATACGATTCCCGTTCTGAAAGCGTTCGCGATGGTAGCGGTAGTGTACGCATCAACTAAGGAATGAGCAACATATGCCAGCAGCATGCCCTATTTAAAACTCAATACGATTCCCGTTCTGAAAGCGTTCGCGATGGTAGCGGTAGTGTACGCATCAACTAAGGAATGAGCAACATATGCCAGCAGCATGCCCTATTTTCGTGATCAAACTGTGATCATAAACTCAAACGCTCTTGAAAAGTCTTCGTAGGCAAAATACCTGTTCTGTAAGGTTGACCGTATGGCCTTCTTATCGGTTAGCAAATACCTTTGTCAGCAGAATACGAAAGAAGACCGAGTGCAATGATGCCTGTGGACAAGACACCCATGCTTAATATAGGGTGTTGTGTTCCTCAGGCCGGTGCGGGGCGTAGGCGCCGTCGTGGCGGGCGCGGGCCCGGCGCACGCCTTCTACTTCGCGACCTACGAGCACTGCAAGCACGAGCTGTCGCACGTCACGCGCCACCGGCACGACCACATCGTGCACGGTACGTACCAAGCCACACACAACACACCACTACGACCTGGCCCTGATAAGGGCCAAAATGTAATTCATTTCAAGATTAAAATCCTGAAGTCGCCGCGGACACCTATATTTACATGTTGAGTTCATACAGCCGCTTTCTCAGACGTAGAACAGTTAAAATCTTTCAATGTTGCATATCAATGAACAAATATAATTATTGTGTATGTCAAGTAGTCATTTCATTGGATGGATTTGGATGAAAGATTAGTTGTGCACTTTTGAAACTATCATGGTTATTACTACGAGTATACAAATCATTTAGAACGGGATATTTACCATGATTCCATTTTTGAGTTTTCCAATATTTCGGCACAGTTTCATGCGCCATGATCACGAAACTGTGCCGAAATATTGGAAAACTCAAAAATGGAATCATGGTAAATATCCCGTTCTAAATGATTTGTATAGTTGACCAGGTATTTCATGCAACAAATGATTTGTATAGTTGACCAGGTATTTCATGCAACAAATGATTTGTATAGTTGACCAGGTATTTCATGCAACAAATGATTTGTATAGTTGACCAGGTATTTCATGCAACAAATGATTTGTATAGTTGACCAGGTATTTCATGCAACAAATGATTTGTATAGTTGACCAGGTATTTCATGCAACAAATGATTTGTATAGTTGACCAGGTATTTCATGCAACAAATGATTTGTATAGTTGACCAGGTATTTCATGCAACAAATGATTTGTATAGTTGACCAGGTATTTCATGCAACAAATGATTTGTATAGTTGACCAGGTATTTCATGCAACAAATGATACATCACATCACTTTAGCAGTTCATCAAATCGTTCATCAAATATCTTCAATTTTTATTTACGATTTTGAAGAACGTTATACCTAAGGAAAGTTTTTCTATGGTCAAGCAGCTTTTTGTCATTAGCGGACTTTGACATGCAATGCAATGCTGAAGCAGTTTGTTTGACGTGTCTATTGCCGTGTTCCAGGAGTGTCAGGCTGCATCGCGTCGGTGGTGCACGACGCCGTCTCCAACCCCGCTGAAGGTCAGTACAGTAGACCACCACACCCCTCCATCACTCCACACTACCAGCACACCCCACCAACACAGACACCAACTAGATGTTAACACAACAGCTCCACACCACAGTAACCTTGTACGGTTCATTTGCGCTAACATATATCAATCAATCAATTATTAACACTGTTGTACCTCCTATTATGGATGGAATGCCCTGAATTATTAGGATAGGCATAAATATAGGCACGCAGCTGATGGTTCCGGAACTAGAATAGAACATGGATCGATAACCCCCCATCCTGGAGCTCCGTCTACGCCGCGCCGCCGCCGCCATAAGAGTTTTTTCGTTTTGTATTGTATATGAATCCAGTTGATTTCTGTTTCCTTGTCTAGTCTAGTGGCCTAGCGCCGTTTATTTATTTTCCCTGAACAATCTGACTGTCATACATAATAGTTGCAAGTTATCAAGAAGGATGCGTCATCACATCACTATAATTCTGTTCTGATGCCAACAATCTACATAATAGCAGTGATTTGTACAATAAGATGTTCGTGCCGCGCTACGACTCTCTCGACTCTCTCGACTCTCTCGACTCTCTCGACTCTCTCGACTCTCTCGACTCTCTCGACGTGGACATCCAGGAACCTCGCCGCGCTCGTACTTACTCTTACCTACCTACCAACGTCTAAAAACCATAACTAAAAGCATTATAAAATGTTTATTCGGTCTGTGACCAATTACTAACACGCGGACGTGGATAAAATGGACACAGATATAAATTGTGTAAATGATTGTTTTTGTTAAGTTATGTGTGTTGTGTATAGGTCTGTGTGGTCGTTCGTAGTCGTGTATAATGGAATCTACGATCAAACTTTATACATATTCGATCGCAGATGCGAGTGAACGAAAGCGCGATGTGCATTTCCCAAGGGCCGTAGGACGACGCGACGGTAGGCAAGCGAGGTAGTAGGTGTTGTTAGTGACGCGGTTGGAGCCGTCGCGCGTTGTCCCTCGCGTTGTTTAGATTGGAGCTTGCGGTTGCGAGTCGTTTGTATCGGTAGGTAACTCCCGCACTCTCACTTCCTTCGGTCGACGCCATGCTTGCAAGGGAAGGCAACTAGCTAGCCCGCTCGTGTTTTGGAATCCGCACAACTTGTATATCGTTCGTTTGTCGCTTCCGAACCGACCATTTCATTATAGGCTACTTAGGGATATTGATAGGAACGCGAACACCACACTCACAGTTATTTATACATAGGTAGAAAAGTAGTTGTATTTAACCTTCGATAATAGTAAAAGAAGGGAGATGAGGCATTACCATCTCGAAAGTGTATGGCTCAAGTCAGGTCCAACTATGTTCCCTTAAAGGATATCCCTCAGTCATAGTCGGACCGGCGGCGCGGGCGTTCACTAGGTGTACAAATAGCTACACGGACCTCTCCCATTTGCACAGTTGATGATAACATGACTGACAAAAAAATTGAAAACAAACAAACCTACTAGAGTCATCCTAACTGGCACTTACATTTCTTGCACCATCATGCGGCAATTACAAATCGCCATCATACTGCAAAAAAGGTAATTTTAAAAGCTAGTGCGTTTGTCTGGTTTTTTCATACACCTATCCACGCCGACGACGTGACGTCACGAATTCTGGCCTCCAGTACCTATTCGAAAAATAAAAGGGATTCACGCCAGCCTTAATGAATCTAGAGAGGCTTAGACAACCTGCTTGTACGCGTATGTACGAGGATGCTTGCACATTACAAGGAGTCGCTCGTCCGCTCCAGAACATCGGAACTGGGTTATCATCTAGTACTCATATGTACGAGGATGCTTGCACATTACAAGGAGTCGCTCGTCCGCTCCAGAACATCGGAACTGGGTTATCATCTAGTACTCATATGTACGAGGATGCTTGCACATTACAAGGAGTCGCTCGTCCGCTCCAGAACATCGGAACTGGGTTATCATCTAGTACTCATATGTACGAGGATGCTTGCACATTACAAGGAGTCGCTCGTCCGCTCCAGAACATCGGAACTGGGTTATCATCTAGTACTCATATGTACGAGGATGCTTGCACATTACAAGGAGTCGCTCGTCCGCTCCAGAACATCGGAACTGGGTTATCATCTAGTACTCATATGTACGAGGATGCTTGCACATTACAAGGAGTCGCTCGTCCGCTCCAGAACATCGGAACTGGGTTATCATCTAGTACTCATATGTACGAGGATGCTTGCACATTACAAGGAGTCGCTCGTCCGCTCCAGAACATCGGAACTGGGTTATCATCTAGTACTCATATGTACGAGGATGCTTGCACATTACAAGGAGTCGCTCGTCCGCTCCAGAACATCGGAACTGGGTTATCATCTAGTACTCATATGTACGAGGATGCTTGCACATTACAAGGAGTCGCTCGTCCGCTCCAGAACATCGGAACTGGGTTATCATCTAGTACTCATATGTATGAGGATGCTTGCACATTACAAGGAGTCGCTCGTCCGCTCCAGAACATCGGAACTGGGTTATCATCTACATCAAGTCCTTGTTTGCCATGAAAACGGTTCAATTGTTTGCGTTTCAAGAGACTGATAAAATAACAAGTCGATTAATAAAAGTCGTTGAACAGTAATTGTCTTAGTATTTAATTGTCATAGTATTGGTCACGAAACAGGATAAGAAAGTTATTTGCATCACATGAACGCACATGAACCAGCCTCACAACAAATAGTTTGCCTCAAAAATAACAGATAGACTGGTATAGTTGAGTTACATCGACCTAGTTGCAATTGGGATGGGTTACGTCCCTCAAAAGCAAAATCACTTTGTTGTCCGTCTGTCAACTGTCTTTTCTCAGGAACGCGTGGAGGTGGGGTATCGAGTTGAAATTAACATCAAATAGTCAAGTCCGTAACCTCTTGTAGCCGTGATATAAACCAAACTTCTAAGTCAGCGCAATCAAAAGTTACAGCCGTTTATGTCCAATTTTTTAATTTCCAAGGAAATCACAAACACGCGAAGCCAATATTTTTTTTATTCCAAAGAAATCACGTGCAAGCAAAGCCCGTAGGGTACTTCCTGTAGCAAGGCCTTACAGCAAAAGTAAAAGAAATCACGTGCAAGCAAAGCCCGTAGGGTACTTCCTGTAGCAAGGCCTTACAGCAAAAGTAAAAGAAATCACGTGCAAGCAAAGCCCGTAGGGTACTTCCTGTAGCCAAGGCCTTACAGCAAAAGTAAAAGAAATCACGTGCAAGCAAAGCCCGTAGGGTACTTCCTGTAGCAAGGCCTTACAGCAAAAGTAAAAGAAATCACGTGCAAGCAAAGCCCGTAGGGTACTTCCCGTAGCAAGGCCTTACAGCAAAAGTAAAAGAAATCACGTGCAAGCAAAGCCCGTAGGGTACTTCCTGTAGCAAGGCCTTACAGCAAAAGTAAAAGAAATCACGTGCAAGCAAAGCCCGTAGGGTACTTCCTGTAGCAAGGCCTTACAGCAAAAGTAAAAGAAATCACGTGCAAGCAAAGCCCGTAGGGTACTTCCTGTAGCAAGGCCTTACAGCAAAAGTAAAAGACAAAAAATGAAATTATTTGTTTTCAAAGGGAATATAAAGAACCATATATTCTGTGAATATTTCATGCGTCTACCTGTTGCCGTTATCAATATCGAGCAAAAACGAGCAAAAAAATCACGTTTGTTGTATGGGAGTATGGGAGCCCCCTTCAATATTTATTTTATTCTCTTTTTTAGTAATTTTTGTTATAGCGGCAACAGAAATACATCATCTGTGAAAATTTCAACTGTCTAACTACCACGGTTCAAGAGATACAGCCTGGTGACAGACGGACAGCGGAGTCTTAGTAATAGGGTCCCGTTTTACCCTTTGGGTACGGAACCCTAAAAACGGTCGCTGCCTACGAATTAATAATAAGTCAGGAAGTCAAAACGAATTCCAAACAAAAAGTAGCCCTACTTAAAACCAAAACGACGTATGATTCAAAAAACGAATTACATCCAAAGTTACAAATAGACATGTTTGGTGATTGGTTTAAAATCTGAACGAAAACAAGGATTGGTTCGCGCTTGCTGAACGAAAGCAGGGATTGGTTCGCGCGTGGGCTGCAATGTCTGCTATGACAGCTGAGTCATATCGGCGTCACGTCTGCGTGGCCGATGTACCTATGCAATAAGTGGATCGAACCAAGTTAATAATAAAACAATAAGAGGTACATTGGTACAATATTTTTGTTATTGTTATTTTTTGTTATTTTTACTATAGGGCACTTTAGGACTTAAGCTCCGCCTACGACTTAGACACGACTGTGGTTGGGTCATTTTTTTCATGCAGTTAGATTTCCTGACTTATTATTTATGCGTAGGGCCCTGCTGCTGTTTCTTCCGGTCAATTACAACTGGGTCTCTTCTAGACCTTCGTGATACATCGTCGGCCACATTTCACTTCACTTTGCATCAGGTGAGATTGTGCTCAAACGAAGGTCTATCGACTATATAAAAAAACCGAGTAGGTACCTACCATACATTTGTATTCTAATCACAAAAACAGTTTTATTTATTCTCGCCCTAGATCAAAACCTAGGTACCTATAGGGTCTCGTTGACTTGTTGAATCATGAAATTTGGCAAGAAGCAAGGTCTTCTAGCCAAAGTAAAGAAAACAATCGGAAAACCATAAAGTTGTAGTCTAATCACAAAAAAGTGTTATGCTTCTCGCCATGGACCAAAATAATAGCTAGCAGGTATAGCTACTCACACTTGACGTTTTACTTTTAATTGAGTGTGAGTTGAGCCATTAGTGCTTGATAGAATGCAAGTGAACTGTAAGGTAGTAGGTAGGTAGTACCTACCGCCCACGGATGGTTGAACTGCCTAGGTAAGGAAGTAGCTACCTATACCTACCGCCCACGGATGGTTGAACTCCAATAATGACACGCACGTCCGTCCCCGGCGCGGGCGGCGCGGCCGCGGCGTCCGTGTCACAATCGGCTCTTGTTAGTAGAGTAGGCAACTACCTAAACTTGTTACTTCGTTTAATATCGTACGATTTTCTATAAATAGGATGAATGGCGGCGGGAATTCATAGAGCCTTATACACTTTGATGGGCCAAAACGCACATGTCGGTCTGCGCAACCATGTAGCGGCGCGGAGGCTGGCCAGTGAATGCGTTAATGTAGGTACGTACCTACGGATAGTCATCACCTCCTACGTTTGCATCCGGATACTCGATATGGTGTTTAATGAATAGGTACCTACTTAGTGCTGAGGCGGCGCGGGCGCGGGCGCGGGCGCGGGCGCGGGCGCGGGCGCGGTGACCCGACCTGCTCCGAAACCATCGCGCTCCAGACAACTATTACACGACACGCGCACGCCGCCGCCGCCGTCACGCGTCACCACGATGGTGATGCGGTTTGTGATCTTTCCCCGAACTATCTCATTCCGTCTGTCCTCGCACAACTCGGCGAACGTTCACTCGCTCAGTATCTGTGCAAGTGGTCGGTATCTAGTAGTCATGTCCCGCCGCGCCGTCCCGTTCCACTAATCTATGTAGGTCGTTGCTATTCGCTTGATTGTGTTCACTTATAAATAGAATGTCTATGATTTTACTAATCAATCGGACATTGAACCTGATCACTGAGATTCACTCACAAGCGAAGGGGTACACGACGACCCCGCTTTGCTACACGGTCCTCCGTATCGGTGACCTCTCGAGTCTTGCCATTTCTGTTTATTGATTGTCGCGGGGTCTTGGCCTACATGTGTCACTGCGCTTATTTGCTAAATCGTCCATCTCTCTATTGAATCTGATAGTTTGCAACATAACACCAATCAGGTTAGACGATCTCTTTCTGCTAACTCGGCTTATGCGGTACTTATGCGAACATGGTAAAATGCTTAGTAAATAAGCAGTGTGCTTTATTGAAGCTAGTTATTGTGAACCAAACGAGGACCCCTACCCTCGGCATGTTAGCTCTGTTGCGCTGCTTCAAACCATCAACATTTGGTATGCACAATGATAACAATATAAACTTGCTTCAAACAGGAATTAATTTGCATGAGTTTGGAAAATGTAATAGCGTATTGGGCTATCCCCTCTCAGAGGAGGCCAAACAGTTATATACATTAGTGAAAATATGTGTCAAGCGTAGAATTTAAGTAAGATTTTTGTAAAATATGAGGGTGGCTTGATTACTGTGATCAAACCCTCAATAATAAATAAAGATTAAAAAAAACCAATGATAACAATATAGGACCCCGAAAGCTGCCCTGAGGGGTCCGAACCACTATGTTATTAATCGTAGAAAGCTGCCCTGAGGGGGTCCGAACCACTATGTTATTAATCGTAGAAAGCTGCCCTGAGGGGTCCGAACCACTATGTTATTAATCGTAGAAAGCTGCCCTGAGGGGGTCCGAACCACTATGTTATTAATCGTAGAAAGCTGCCCTGAGGGGTCCGAACCACTATGTTATTAATCGTAGAAAGCTGCCCTGAGGGGTCCGAACCACTATGTTATTAATCGTAGAAAGCTGCCCTGAGGGGTCCGAACCACTATGTTATTAATCGTAGAAAGCTGCCCTGAGGGGTCCGAACCACTATGTTATTAATCGTAGAAAGCTGCCCTGAGGGGTCCGAACCACTATGTTATTAATCGTAGAAAGCTGCCCTGAGGGGTCCGAACCACTATGTTATTAATCGTAGAAAGCTGCCCTGAGGGGGTCCGAACCACTATGTTATTAATCGTAGAAAGCTGCCCTGAGGGGTCCGAACCACTATGTTATTAATCGTAGAAAGCTGCCCTGAGGGGTCCGAACCACTATGTTATTAATCGTAGAAAGCTGCCCTGAGGGGGTCCGAACCACTATGTTATTAATCGTAGAAAGCTGCCCTGAGGGGTCCGAACCACTATGTTATTAATCGTAGAAAGCTGCCCTGAGGGGGTCCGAACCACTATGTTATTAATCGTAGAAAGCTGCCCTGAGGGGTCCGAACCACTATGTTATTAATCGTAGAAAGCTGCCCTGAGGGGGTCCGAACCACTATGTTATTAATCGTAGAAAGCTGCCCTGAGGGGGTCCGAACCACTATGTTATTAATCGTAGAAAGCTGCCCTGAGGGGTCCGAACCACTATGTTATTAATCGTAGAAAGCTGCCCTGAGGGGGTCCGAACCACTATGTTATTAATCGTAGAAAGCTGCCCTGAGGGGGTCCGAACCACTATGTTATTAATCGTAGAAAGCTGCCCTGAGGGGTCCGAACCACTATGTTATTAATCGTAGAAAGCTGCCCTGAGGGGTCCGAACCACTATGTTATTAATCGTAGAAAGCTGCCCTGAGGGGTCCGAACCACTATGTTATTAATCGTAGAAAGCTGCCCTGAGGGGTCCGAACCACTATGTTATTAATCGTAGAAAGCTGCCCTGAGGGGTCCGAACCACTATGTTATTAATCGTAGAAAAGACAAAACCGATATACTGTGATGAGTCCCCTTAGCATGGCAAGTTCTGTCTGGAGGAATGCATTTCTAATACTTAATATTTCACTCATGCGAGTGCGAGGCGCTGATGATTCGGTGTCATTTTTGTAAACTTATTATAGAAAGGACTTAACATTAAGGTTATTAGCAATCACACACACTTATTATAAAAACATTAAATGACAGCCATTACCTTACGCACAAAACATATCCACATAGGTATGAGAAGAGATCCTATCAGCAATAGTTTTGAGGATGCTGTTCGCAGTATCCCGGACTCTGCGCATCAGGGAGGCAGCGAGGCGGTCCTTTTGCGGAGAATAGCTGCAAACCCATCTACTTGTACTCTGCAAACATATCCACATAGGTATGAGAGGAGATCCTATCAGCAATAGTTTTGAGGATGCTGTTCGCAGTACCCCGGACTCTGCGCATCAGGGAGGCAGCGAGGTGGTCCTTTTGCGGAGAATAGCTGCAAACCCATCTACTTGTACTCTGCAAACATCCCCGACAGTACTACAGTAACGGGGCAATCCCAGCCAATCAGTTTTTTGGCATACCGAACCCATGGGTTTCCCGTATAGAAGCATTGGCAGTAAGCCTAAAGTTGAAAAGGGTTATCTTCACCTCTTCGCTACAACGGGAGAAACTACGAATCTACAAATTTCCTCGAACCGCCGCGCCGGAGCCCTGTCCTGCGCTCCCTCTCTATGACACATTGTCTTTAAGGTCTTCGGCGACATGATGTCCAAGATATTTAAAAAATGTTACTCTTGTGATGTTGATATCTTCAAGGCTAATGCTGGGAACACTTTCAGCAGGATTGCCAGCGGCTTACAGGCAATACAATACACTTTATTGCACAACAACAACAAAACAAAACAAAAAAGAAATGGGCGGCCTTCTCGCTAAGAGCGATCTCTTCGAGACAACCTTGGGATGGACACGAAGCAGTTGTACTAGTATAGACGGTGGCGTATTACTTAAATATACGAGTACAATACATACATACTATACATAATACTAAAATAAATTTTAATTCCATCACCTTGGCTATTGTAGTGGTCAAAGAGATCGGCGAGGACTGGATACATATCAGTCCTGCGCATGAGTCAGACACATGGTAAAGAACGTAAAGAGGAGACCGGGCAGGTGGTTCCCTGCACAATGAGGTGCTCGATGCCCAATCCATCATGACCTTTCCCATGGTCGATTTGCCTCCATTTATATTCTTAATTGTCGCTCTGACTAGCTTTGCGGACAATTTGACTATGGGCTCCTCTCTCGGACTGCTGGACTCAGTATCTAACTCCTCATCCGAAGGTCCAAGGAGGGATTTTACCCTGGAGTGTTCCATGAACATTGCGTAATTTTACCCCCCGAATGTTTAGCCTATTAGTGGACCCGTATTTATAAATACTATTTAACGGGTATTTATCGCGTTTATTTACCTCATTTTCCCGACGTTTCGACAGTCATCCCGTGACCACGACAAATGTGTGTAAACCTGTCGAAACGTCGGGAAAATAAGGTAAATAAACGCGATAAATACCTACCCGTTAAATAGTATTTATAAATATGTGTTCAGATCGCGTAAGTTTAAAAATATTTATGAGTGGACTTGCAAAGTAAGAAGTGCAGAGTGCTGACTGCAAGTATTTGTGTTCCAGTGGTGAAGCAGCGGCTGCAGATGTTGCACTCGCCGTACCGCGGCGTGTGGGAGTGCGTCCGCGGCGTGTGGCGGCGCGAAGGGCTGCGCGCTTTCTACCGCTCCTACCCCACGCAGCTGGCCATGAACGTGCCCTTCCAGGTGAGTGTCTATCGAGAGCCGAGGCGAGTGGCGGCGCGAGGGGCTGTGTGCCTTCTACCCTCCTACCCCACGCAGCTTGCCGTGAACGTGCCCTTCCAGGTGGTTGTCAGACTGTCGTGTCCGCTCCCCTCATGTCCTCTGTCCGCAGGCGCTGCACTTCGTGACGTACGAGTGGTGCACGGCGCGGCTGAACCCGCTGCGGCGGTACGACCCGCGCGCGCACGCGACCGCGGGCGCCGTGGCCGGCGCGCTGGCTGCCGCCGCTACCACGCCCCTCGACGTCTGCAAGACGCTGCTCAACACGCAGGAAGCCGGCGTGAACACGCTGCCGCGCGCCGCCGCCGCCGTCTGGCGCTCAGGTACACGATGTGTTAGCATCCTGCAGAAGTACAACTAGACCTAGTATTAATGTTACATTTATTATTGTTTACAATTTTATCACCCATAGATTTGCATATAATTCTCGAGTTTTATATTCTTTAATTGTTTTATGGCATGCCTTTCTCATTGTACGTACCTAATTTCATTAGCAACCTTGTCTTTGTCATAGATAGTGTTTGGTAGCGTAGTGTTCCGCCCTTCTATATTATGGCAATCAATCAGTGTTCAGTCGGTCTCAGTGCGGGGACCGTCGGGAACTATGTAACCTGTAACAATTATGTATTTGGTAAATAAATGATAGTGTATTTTTTTTAAATTGTACTACGAGACTCTTTAGCAGTCTTATAGCCCGGGTTTGTTAGGGGTAGTGTTAGAGGTTTCTACCGGGGAGGGGTGGGAAAGGATAACTGTAACGTTGATAGCTCGCGACTAGTCTGTTGAGTTAAGTTGACATGAAGGTTTACTGCGGAACAATGAATATCACGTATTGCACGTAGACATTATTAAGCTATGTGAATGAAGGACGCCTGAAGGAGCCTAACGCATAGCCATAGCCTGAGTAACACATTGTATGTACCTCGTCCATCCTGGCCACAGTGGCCACTAGAAAACGGAAAAACAATGTAATGTGTAACAACTATATTTTATGTGTGGGTTGTTGCGGCACGTGGCTCCCAAACGGATGATTTTGACTGTTTATTTTGTCAAAAGCAGACTTGATCGAGTGTTCTAAGCATGGAAAGTCTGCCAAGAGTCTGTTAAAATGTATATGAATAGACCACAAGGGTGGAGGGAGGGAAGGGAGGAGGATGGAGGGGGCAATCAGATCAAGTGTTAAGCAAATGCTCAGTATCTCGGTAGTTTAAAGTAAGGGAGCCAATCAGTTATTTTCTTCTTGCATATTTTCTGGTATGCGTTAGTAATTTAAGTTTTTTATTTAGCCTTGAGTCGCGGTCCTAAGTATCTGAAGCTTCTGTCTCCAAAATGAGTGCGGGTTTTTTGGTGTTTTCCAAAATAATCGTCGACCGTTTTGGGGTACTGTACATTGTAAGGCATTTTTGTGGAATTTCAGTGTACTCATCAATATATATATAGAAATCATTATATATATAGTCACAGAATGTCACAGAAATATGTAGACATATCAATATATATATAGCTGCCTAACAGAGAGGAATTCGACATGTTCATATAATAGTTGTGTAGGTTATCTACGTGGTTTAAAATGCGAAACGTTTAAGATGGCACGCTGCGTTCGTTCTAATCGAAGAAGGTGGGTTTGGCAGGCACGAACCTCGTGCGGCGATGCAGTAGCTCACCACTGACTGACATAGCGCCAGATAGACACATTCTATTGTTCTAATCGAAGAAGGTGGGTTTGGCAGGCACGAACCTCGTGCGGCGATGCAGTAGCTCACCACTGACTGACATAGCGCCAGATAGACACATTCTATTGTTCTAATCGAAGAAGGTGGGTTTGGCAGGCACGAACCTCGTGCGGCGAAGCAGTAGCTCACCACTGACTGACATAGCGCCAGATAGACACATTCTATTGTTTCTTTGTTTGCGCATGATCTAAGCTGCCTAAAGATAGCTAGTGCTAGTCTATTAAGACTCCAAGATATTTAGTGCGTCCACTTCATGAATCAAACGGCAGTCGCACAAATCTGTTTCTACACAAACTAGTTTCTTGTGGAGCTTAAGGGTATTTAAGATTGACCGGGGAAGTGCGCTTGGTGATACTGAATGCGAGTAATTTGTTTTTCTCGGTATTAAGAGTGAGCAAATTGTACTGGAGCCAAGTAGCAACTTTTGCGGCTGAGTAGAGAACATTACGTCCTCCCGCGAATCATATAAATAAAATAAATATATTTGAATAGACCATTTTAAATATATACATTTATACATAGATACTATATAGCTTACAATCTACATACACACAAACCACCTCAGACCTGAGTTCTACTTGAGGTGAAGTTTTGCATGATAAAAGTAAAACATAACATTGTATGAGCGACAACTGTTAAGATTTACTGTTGTTGATTGCAGGAGGGTCGGCTGCGTTCTTCCGAGGCTCGTCTGCGCGCGTGCTGTACCAGATGCCGGCCGCCGCCATCTGCTGGCTCACCTACGAGACCTTCAAGCACGCGCTCTTCACGGTAAGCACCGCCCGCTCCTCTCCTCACACCACTAGCGTACCGCCGCCATCTGCTGGCTCACCTACGAGACCTTCAAGCACGCGCTCTTCACGGTAAGCACCGCCCGCTCCTCTCCTCACACCACTAGCGTACCGCCGCCATCTGCTGGCTCACCTACGAGACCTTCAAGTACGCGCTCTTCACGGTAAGCACCGCCCGCTCCTCTCCTCACACCACTAGCGTACCGCCGCCATCTGCTGGCTCACCTACGAGACCTTCAAGCACGCGCTCTTCGCGGTAAGCACCGCCCGCTCCTCTCCTCACACCACTAGCGTACCGCCGCCATCTGCTGGCTCACCTACGAGACCTTCAAGCACGCGCTCTTCACGGTAAGCACCGCCCGCTCCTCTCCTCACACCACTAGCGTACCGCCGCCATCTGCTGGCTCACCTACGAGACCTTCAAGCACGCGCTCTTCACGGTAAGCACCGCCCGCTCCTCTCCTCACACCACTAGCGTACCGCCGCCTTCCGCGCGCGAACTGCATCATTGTTTTTTCTGTCTTTGTGTACCTACCTAACCTGCATAGATACCTCTAGGTCTTTTGTTATGTGATAATCCGAGTTCAACGATGCCCGGTAAAACGCATTGTGCAGTGGATTGGTTGATTGGTTTAGCAATAAAAAAGAGTTAAATAATAAATAGAGATCAGATTTAGATTTTTAAACGGCCTACAGACGAAGAACGTGGGTACGTTACGTAGGTACCTACTTCCGTTTAATTGATCTTCTACAGACGAAGAACGTGGGTACGTTACGTAGGTACCTACTTCCGTTTAATTGATCTTCTACAGACGAAGAACGTGGGTACGTTACGTAGGTACCTACTTCCGTTTAATTGATCTTCTACAGACGAAGAACGTGGGTACGTTACGTAGGTACCTACTTCCGTTTAATTGATCTTCTACAGACGAAGAACGTGGGTACGTTACGTAGGTACCTACTTCATCCACCGAGCCATATTTTACTTCAGGTAGGTTGATACCGTACCTACCTAACTAAATCACACCACATATTAGGTATTATCAATGCGAAAGTTTAGATAGATCGATGAATGGATGTTAGTTAGTTCTTCACGACAAAAATAGGTAAGTACTTACCTATAAATACCTATCACTAATAAAACTTAACTACGAATGGATACGGCTGAGATGTTGCATAGGTGAAGCTAGGTAAAAGCTTGGAATTAAACATAGGCTTTGTCAAAAAATGTTCTATAATTAGGGTTCCGTACCCAAAGGGTACAACGGGACCCTTTTACTAAGAGACCGCTGTTCGTCGGTCACCGGGCTGTATCTCATGAACCGTGATAGTTAGATAGTTGAAATTTTCATAGATTATGTATTTCTGTTGCCGCTATAACAACAAATACTAAAAAACACAATAAAATAAATATTTCAGGGGGCTCCCATACAACAAACGTGATTTTTTTTCCCGTTTTTGCTCGATATTAATAACGGCAACTGGTAGACGCTTGAAATATTCACAGAATAATTAGTTAAATAAGCATTCACATCAAAAATAAATAATTACATTTAAATAATACAAATATTGTAAGGGGCGCTCCCATACAACGAACGTGATTTTTTTGCCGTTTTTATATATAAGTAATGGTACGGAACCCTCTCAACTTCGTTCCAATATATTTATTTTTTTAGTAGATTGTTAATAAGTTTAATAGAGAACACATTAAAGCCATATAATGATAAGTAATTCAAAACTGTTAGAGTGTATAAAAGACATTTCTGTTGTAATGGAATGTGAAAAGTGGCAAAACAGAAAAAAATATAGGTATTATATTAGTATTATATATAATATATATATATAATATTAGTATTATATTATATATAATTATACAATGAAATATTATTATTAAATAATTATGCCACAATTACAATAAAATCTTCAAGACACAATTCATATTTATAGGAGAAATTGTTCTAGTTGAAAAATATGCAACACTGAGTCGGTAAAAATTATTGATATAGTCGGACATAAACTGAGCGTATGCACAGTTTTATTGATATAGTCGGACATAAACTGAGCGTATGCACAGTTTTATTGATATAGTCGGACATAAACTGAGCGTATGCACAGTTTTATTGAAAATGACTCATAGAGTCATTCGGGGTAAAGTGACGCACTTTTGTCTTCTTCCGTTAATAACACTTAAACTGTCACGATATTAGGAACACAGTTATGCGTTTCATATAGCAAATTTATTATACTTCTAAAGTGCATAAAGTTTTTGGCGATTACCTAAACAGTTTTTTTATATTTAAAGAAAACTGTGAATTGGTCGGACTGCGTACCTTTGCCCCTAAATTTGGGTAAAAGTACGCAGTCGTTTGGGTAAAAGTTCGCATGTACCAAAATTGTACAACTGGGAATAATTTAAGAAAAGTAACAAATTTTACATAATTTATGGACTAATATTAAAGAATCTTTATATAAATCAAACTTAAACTATTTCCTTTAGCTAACGACCTTAAGATATAGACGGGGGTAATAGTTCGCACTTCGCGGTTCGTAGTAGTACAATTACGAACCGCGAAGTGCGAACTATTACCCCCGTCATTTTACCCCGTTCAGCCGATAATTTAAATAATCCTCACTTAGTTAAGAAACAATTTAGCTTAGGTTAAAATATTACTGACTAAAAGAATGTCCAAAAACGACATTAAAGCGATTAAAGCTTCTTACTTCATAACAAAAACAATCTTAGGAACAACACACTTTTCTTTCACTTCACAAAACATCAAATTAAACGTTAATTTGATTGTTTGCTTTGTAACTCACACAACACGCCGTGCATCCCTCAACTGACGTTGACACAAAATGGTGGCTTGACCTCATTCACTTTCGCCGAACAAGCTTCTCCGCTCACTCCCCCGTAGTCCGAGAAAGTGGCAGAGCGTACTTTTACCCAATGCGTCCTTTTACCCCGAATGACTCTAATTATTGATATAGTCGGACATAAACTGAGCGTATGCACAGTTTTATTGAAAATGACTCATAATTATTGATATAGTCGGACATAAACTGAGCGTATGCACAGTTTTATTGAAAATGACTCATAATTATTGATATAGTCGGACATAAACTGAGCGTATGCACAGTTTTATTGAAAATGACTCATAATTATTGATATAGCCGGACATAAACTGAGCGTATGCACAGTTTTATTGAAAATGACTCATAATTATTGATATAGTCGGACATAAACTGAGCGTATGCACAGTTTTATTGAAAATGACTCATAATTATTGATATAGTCGGACATAAACTGAGCGTATGCACAGTTTTATTGAAAATGACTCATAATTATTGATATAGTCGGACATAAACTGAGCGTATGCACAGTTTTATTGAAAATGACTCATAATTATTGATATAGTCGGACATAAACTGAGCGTATGCACAGTTTTATTGAAAATGACTCATAATTATTATATCACTTAATATTCTGTGAATATTTCAAGTGTCTACCTGTTGCCGTTATCAATATCGAGCAAAAGCGAGCAACAATCACGTTTGTTGTGGGAGTATGGGAGCCCCCTTCAATAATTATTTTATTCTGTTAGTTTAGTATGTTATAGCGGCAACAGAAATACATCATCTGTGAAAATTTCAACTGTCTAACTATCACGGTTCAAGATAAAACCTGGTGACAGACGGATAGAGACGGACATGGAGTCTTAGTAATAGGGTCCCGTTTTACCCTTTGGGTACGGAACCCTAAAAAGCAAATCTTAAAAAATATATTTGGAGAGGTCTAGGCTGAAAATCTAAAAATTGAGGGCTTCAAAATTAATTGAAATTCAAAAGTGTCTTCATGATAATGATAATCATTAAACAGAAGAGTTTTTTAATGAAAATCATTTCGTTGTTTTAAGGTCATATATTTTTTCACAAAAGTTCGTGCAATGTACCTATTGCACATTCCATGATAACGATAACAGTTAGTTAGGTTTATTGGCAAAAACAAGTTCGTGCAATGTACCTATTGCACATTCCATGATAACGATAACAGTTAGTTAGGTTTATTGGCAAAAACAAGTTCGTGCAATGTACCTATTGCACATTCCATGATAACGATAACAGTTAGTTAGGTTTATTGGCAAAAACAAGTTCGTGCAATGTACCTATTGCACATTCCATGATAACGATAACAGTTAGTTAGGTTTATTGGCAAAAACAAGTTCGTGCAATGTACCTATTGCACATTCCATGATAACGATAACAGTTAGTTAGGTTTATTGGCAAAAACAAGTTCGTGCAATGTACCTATTGCACATTCCATGATAACGATAACAGTTAGTTAGGTTTATTGGCAAAAACAAGTTCGTGCAATGTACCTATTGCACATTCCATGATAACGATAACAGTTAGTTAGGTTTATTGGCAAAAAGACTATTTCTTCTCCTCATTATAGTGTGCGTGCGTCGGCATTTTCTTAACGCTCACATTTTAGACAAAGCCGACCTCTGTGGCGCGGTGGCCGAAGGTCCGCCTGCGGCGCAGGAGGTTGCGGGTTTGAGTCCCGCCTCGGGACAAATGTTTGTACGATGTGCAGATATTTGTCCGAGTGTTCTGGTCGTTTTCTATGTATAGTAAAAATATCTATTTATGTATTGTTTTGTATATCAGTTATCTAGTACCGATAACACGAGCTCTGCTTAGCTTGGGCCTTAATAATGCTGTGTGGATTGTCCAGCTTTATTTATTTATTTATTTAATGATAGTGCCACAGTTTTTGGTGTCGGAGCGCATCTAACGATTGTAATGTTTGTTATTCGTTGTGTAGATGGAGTCAAGTAGCAGTGGAGTGGGCGCGGCCCCCGCGCCGCCCCCCCTGTGCCCGACGCCCTCGCCGGCGGCCCCCCCGGCGCCCCCCCCGCTGGCGTGCGCCGCCCTGCGGCTCGCCGCCGCCGCGGACGTGCCGCCCCCCGCCGCCGCCGCGCGCGCCTCGTCCTAGCGCCTCCGCGCGCACACACACACACACACACTCACTCGCCATCAAATGCCCTCACTCCAGATGTCACTCAAAACTCTTATGTACACTTCGTTTTTATGTGACATCTGAATTGATTTTGACAACAATGTTTGTAAACAAGCCGCGGCACAAACATCTTAATAAATAATCTTTTCCAATTTGACAAATAATAATTCGTAGACAGACGTAGACGTGCATGAATGTGCTGGCACAGGTAGGTAGGTGTAAGCAGGTGCAGGTGTACGCAGGTGCAGGTGCAGGTGGGCGGTACGCACTAACTACTCTTCAAACGCAGACAGTAACTTTACTTATGATATTGTAAAACGAGAGCAAACAAACACTCCTGTACTGGTAATAAATACATTTTGCGTGTAGGCTCGCAAATTGAACAATGTTGTAAATTGTGTAAACAAGAGTGATGTTTAGTTGAACTAGGTACCTAGGTATGGAGGGCGTGTTTACAAATGTTGTGTATAATGTATAGCCGGAGCCGGAGCAGACGTATGTGTACACGACACAGAAGCATATGTATCAAAATTGTACTCGTTCCTATTTTGTATTGGTATTGGTCGGTCGGTGGCCGTGGACGCTGCGCTGAGTGCCCGCCGAGTGGACGCTGAGTGCCCGCCGAGTGGACGCTGAGTGCCCGCCGAGTGGACGCTGAGTGCCCGCCGAGTGGACGCTGAGTGCCCGCCGAGTGGACGCTGAGTGCCCGCCGAGTGGACGCTGAGTGCCCGCCGAGTGGACGCTGAGTGCCCGCCGAGTGGACGCTGGACGTGGCGCGGCGCGCGGTGGTTGCGTCGTGCTGGTGTTACATCGACGCAGACCGCTCGCGAGTAAATTACTCAAGTATTAGTGTTATTTTATGAATGTGAGATTCGATTCGTTCTCAAAGAGACGAGCCGGAGTCGACACCATCCAACTGTGTCGCGCGCGAGCGACTGCCGCCTGTGACCGCGCGCTGTACCGTTCTGTATTGTATTGTACCGTACTGTATTGTATTGTACCGTAAGCAGGCGGCGGCAGTAGTATACACCTCCCGAGATATTCCGCGGCGAGTATCCGCTCAGTTGTCGGCGCCGCAGGGCGCTGTACTCGATCTACCCTGTGCTCGGCTGCCTCTGTCGGCGCACCCTGTAATTATGTAGAAATGTTCCAAATTATTGCACTGTACATATAGTATCGAAATCTAAATAATTGTAAATCGTTTGGCATCTAAGAGTTGTTGTTCTAATTATTTGTAAAGGAGCGGAGCTGCGTGCGCGCAGATGTAGGTCTCACCGTCTTGTACATACTTCCTGTTCCGCCCGTTCACGCCTGTCTTATCTCCCCTAGCAATAGTACATAGATAGATAGATCGCGTAGTGTAGCTCGCGGCCGTACACAGTGAGATGCTGTTCGACTAGTGAGATTAGTTATTTACCTAGTTTAGTGATGTTATCTACGAACCGTTGTTTTACTACTTTGTTTAATGAAGTGGCATTTATGTTTGAGCAAACAAGCCAATAATAAGAAGTGATCGTCTTCGACTAGTCAACCCAAGATTGTAAAAGATCGTAAACTGGTAGCGCGGTCTGCGCGACCGGGCCCCACGGGCCACTGGTCTGGCAGACCGCGTCGCTGTAACTAGCATACCTCACTCACCTGTCGAACAAACCAGCCCTCAGAGCAACCCCGAACACGATCACTTTATATACCTAGCGGAGTGAATGTCGACCCGCCGGTACCATACCGTACCATACCGTACCGTACTGTTCTGTACTGTAGGTACTGTACTGTACCGTGCGGGGTTGAAAGCGAGTGCTGCGGGTGAGAGGGTGCCATTGTTTTATTTTTTATAAGATATATTTGAGAGAATGCGTTGTCAGACAGCGCAGGAGGGGGCGCGGCCCGCTGGGCGGGACGCGCCCCGGTGTGCCCGGTGGGCGCGGTGGAGCCGGTAGGGTCGCCCACCGGGGGAAAGCAACACGCGGGGTCGCAGGTGCTAGTGACTAGAAAGAGTGGAGTGGAGAGGAATGCGAATGCAACACATTAAACGTTTATTGTTTCTGTACATTTTAAATATTTGTATTTGTTATATTTATGAGTTGTATTGTATTGTGCGGGAGTGCGGCTCCTCGTAAATTAAGTGTTTAAAGTTATTTGTACAGTGATATGATACCGAGGGGCGACGCCACACTCGATAAAATTCAATTGAAAATACAAAATAAAAGTTGGACAATATAGCCGCTGTTTTATTGAGCATTCCCGAAGTGGGCAGGTGCCTTGCCTACATACTCGTAGTAAGTAGGTCATTCCCGAAGTGGGCAGGTGCCATGCCTACATACTCGTAGTAAGTAGGTCATTCCCGAAGTGGGCAGGTGCCTTGCCTACATACTCGTAGTAAGTAGGTCATTCCCGAAGTGGGCAGGTGCCTTGCCTACATACTCGTAGTAAGTAGGTCATTCCCGAAGTGGGCAGGTGCCATGCCTACATACTCGTAGTAAGTAGGTCATTCCCGAAGTGGGCAGGTGCCTTGCCTACATACTCGTAGTAAGTAGGTCATTCCCGAAGTGGGCAGGTGCCTTGCCTACATACTCGTAGTAAGTAGGTCATTCCCGAAGTGGGCAGGTGCCTTGCCTACATACTCGTAGTAAGTAGGTCATTCCCGAAGTGGGCAGGTGCCTTGCCTACATACTCGTAGTAAGTAGGTCATTCCCGAAGTGGGCAGGTGCCTTGCCTACATACTCGTAGTAAGTAGGTCATTCCCGAAGTGGGCAGGTGCCTTGCCTACATACTCGTAGTAAGTAGGTCATTCCCGAAGTGGGCAGGTGCCTTGCCTACATACTCGTAGTAAGTAGGTCATTCCCGAAGTGGGCAGGTGCCTTGCCTACATACTCGTAGTAAGTAGGTAGGTCATTTTATTTATTTATTTTATTCAGTAACAATTTACAATTAGGTATGTTTGAATTTCGTACACAGCATATTATAACAGAAATAAGGATAACATATTAAACATTATTAAATTTAAATTAAGAAAAATAGTAATTAATCAGTTAATTTGACTGTCACAATAACCTAATACAAAACAAGTCACTATACAGTCAACGTTGGTTTTTTTGTTTATCTGCTACGCCTACGATTGAGGAGCTCATCGTCCGCGAAGAAACATCCTTTCAGCAGGATTTGGGTAAGGTCACTTGTAAAGTGGTTCAACCTCTCAGATGCCTTCATCTCCGTAGGTAAGGAATAGAATAACTTGACAGTCTGATATTTGTTCAACCTCTCAGATGCCTTCATCTCCGTAGGTAAGGAATAGAATAACTTGACAGTCTGATATTTGTTCAACCTCTCAGATGCCTTCATCTCCGTAGGTAAGGAATAGAATAACTTGACAGTCTGATATTTGTTCAACCTCTCAGATGCCTTCATCTCCGTAGGTAAGGAATAGAATAACTTGACAGCCTGATATTTGTTCAACCTCTCAGATGCCTTCATCTCCGGTAGGTAAGGAATAGAATAACTTGACAGCCTGATATTTGTTCAACCTCTCAGATGCCTTCATCTCCGTAGGTAAGGAATAGAATAACTTGACAGCCTGATATTTGTTCAACCTCTCAGATGCCTTCATCTCCGTAGGTAAGGAATAGAATAACTTGACAGCCTGATATTTGTTCAACCTCTCAGATGCCTTCATCTCCGTAGGTAAGGAATAGAATAACTTGACAGCCTGATATTTGTTCAACCTCTCAGATGCCTTCATCTCCGTAGGTAAGGAATAGAATAACTTGACAGCCTGATATTTGTTCAACCTCTCAGATGCCTTCATCTCCGTAGGTAAGGAATAGAATAACTTGACAGCCTGATATTTGTTCAACCTCTCAGATGCCTCCATCTCCGTAGGTAAGGAATAGAATAACTTGACAGCCTGATATTTGTTCAACCTCTCAGATGCCTTCATCTCCGTAGGTAAGGAATAGAATAACTTGACAGCCTGATATTTGTTCAACCTCTCAGATGCCTTCATCTCCGTAGGTAAGGAATAGAATAACTTGACAGCCTGATATTTAATAAAACACTGTTTTTACCGGATTGATCGCGTATATTTTATATTTGTTTATAACCTGACGTTTCGGAGGCTTTTCAGCTTCCATGGTCACAGGCAGACTGAGGTGACATTTGTCTTTACAAGTAATTTGAATTTTACATATCTACCGTCAATTATACAAATTTAATTATAACGTTCCGTATGTACGCAGTAATCACTAACAGTGTCTTGATGGGTTGTAGCTATGGAGCTATGTGGCTATGGAGTAATAAACTTCAAACTCCACGCCATCCTCACAGAAGCCGCCCAAAGCCACACACAGTTGAGCGAGCCCCAGCTATCCTTCCTTACATCAAGGGAATCACAGACAAAATTGAAGGAATCCTAAAACGAGCTTCGATTAAATCTTATTTCAAGCCGCACAAGAAGATTCAACAATTTCTAAGACCAGTCAAGTGTAAAGTCCCCTTTGAAGATGCTGGTGTTTATAAAATTGACTGTGAATGTGGCTCATGTTACATAGGGCAAACAAAAAGAAGTATAGCCACTCGATTAAAAGAGCACATAGCTGACGTCAAACACAAACGGTCGTCAAAGTCTGTAGTCTATGAACATTCACTGGACGCCGGTCATTTTCTTCGCTTCGACAAAGCTCAAATACTAGCTAGAGAAAACCGTTTCATTCCTAGAATGCTCCGAGAAGCAATTGAAATTCAAAAACATCCAAATAATTTCAATAGAGAAGATGGTTGGAGAGTACCTGCCGCTTGGGATCCAGTCCTACATCGAGTCAGGTCCCACACCCAGCAATCCATAGCTACAACCCATCAAGACACTGTTAGTGATTACTGCGTACATACGGAACGTTATAATTAAATTTGTATAATTGACGGTAGATATGTAAAATTCAAATTACTTGTAAAGACAAATGTCACCTCAGTCTGCCTGTGACCATGGAAGCTGAAAAGCCTCCGAAACGTCAGGTTATAAACAAATATAAAATATACGCGATCAATCCGGTAAAAACAGTGTTTTATTATGAGTTCTCGCGAAAATAACCTTAGAATATAGCCTGATATTTGTTCAACCTCTCAGATGCCTTCATCTCCGTAGGTAAGGAATAGAATAACTTGACAGCCTGATATTTGCTACAGTGTCTTGCAATGTGTATCTACCTCCAAATCGTTCCTCGGCGGCGCTCGGGTTTCATATTTAAGTCTATTTTCGATAATATCAGTCAGCAATAATAGTATTTAAATACTAGGCTCAGTAAGTACCTACCTATGTCCAGTCCAGCTTCCTAATTAGATCTTTGCAAGACTCCCACGGAGGTAGGGGTACGTGCGGTGCGTAGCATTGTCCGCACCGCTCTTTTTTGCATAGTAAACGCTTTTCGCATGTTATAATTGTTATATTTAATGACCAAAGGAACTTGCCCTGTACGTGACGTTCGATCATAATTATATGAACAGCTTCATTCGACGCGATAATAATAATAACTTGCCCCATAGACCGACACTATATCTTAACTTTGACTCAACCAGTGCGAAGTAAACGGTTTTCAGTTGTTCCTAACTGATTTCGCCCATAACACTGCCTAACACGCCGCGCTAATAGAACTCTCCACTGATGCAACTTCACATTTCCACTTTAGTAGTTCGTCTAAATGTATCGCACACCTGTACCTACTGAAGGTGAGGCGCGGGTTCGAATCCTGCAGAAATCGAACATTTTTGGCAATAGTAAATTCGTAGAAGATTACCGCACTATAAAGCAAAAACCAAAGTATTTCTTCGTTATTTATAACGCTTTTGATTTCCACAAATGGTTTTCTACCAGGTTTATTATAAAATAAAAATTGAGTAATAATTAGTATAAAAAAATAAATTATAAAAAATAATTTTATATTGTAAGATTTAAACAAGTTTATAATAATAATAATAATCATTTATTTCAGACTATAGAACAGTTACAGATCTTATTTTAACTTATTCTACGGTCCATAGTAATATATACCTTAAAAACTAACATACCTACATACAATATTAAAAACTAAAATTAAAGACGCGTTATTTGACGGCGAGACGTGACGCAATCAGGGTGTCAGCTGACGACGGTGCACGGCGGGCGGTGTCTCCTTGCAGGCGGCCAGTGAACCGTCGGAACTTAACACCTTTCGGCCAAAACTCTGCGCTTAAGTAGGTCGATAGATTTTCAGTTGGAACTCTGACCATAAATGAATTAAAGCTCACATTATGGCGAGAGTCCAGCTTTTGGACGCGCATCGAGAGCCCAGTCTTCATTTTCAGGTACTCCTCCACAGCTTTGGTCTCCACACAGAAATGAACCTATGATGATGATGATGATGAGTTTATGACCTTACCCCTTCCACCAGTGTTCCAGTTGGGCCGATACCTAGTCGGTATGTCGTGCGCAACGGTATCGAAGGTAAGGTTTACAAATAATCCAGCAAATTTATTTATCATTTCACAAGATTAAAAACAAAAGGGATAAACCAATTACATTAATTATTCACACTTTCGTGTCAAGGCTGGGCAGTGAATGTGTTAATTATTAGAATATTTTTATATAACTGTAAAAAAGGGTGTAAATATAAAGGCCTTTGGTATTTCACAAATTTATTCTGAGCGATATCTAAACATATTCACCGGTTCGTGTCCGAGCGCGCAATGCCCAAGTTACTCGAGCAACTTCCTCGCCATGCGGCGCCGCCGCCGCGCCGGGGCGGCGCCAGTCATTTTTCGTCAACAACTACTGACGTCATGGCAAATCACCGGCTAAATGCACTTTTCCATCACAGGAGGTTGCTCGGGAACTTTTACATTTTAATTTGTTACTTTATTATAATTGTCTCATATTTTAATCTTAATTATAAATAGATACAACAATATTAACTAATGAACCATAGGCTTTAGATCTAGTTATTGATTAAATTATAATTAATTGCTAACAGTCGGCCTTTCCTGATATATTTTTTTACGTCTCGTGAAAATCAGTTAATGACATTACAAACTCGAATAAATGTAAATATAATTAATAAAGCTTCAATAATATGATAATGGTTTCGGCTTAAGTCATACAACCAAACCAAATAATTTCAAAGTAGTGCGACGTCTGCAACTACATCGGAAGTATCCGATTGAACAAAATAATATTGCTTAGCCACATTTGTTCATTACTGGGGCTGTATCCCCAGTATTTGTTTCAGCATACATAATACAGCCAAGTTATTTAATCTAGAATACTGAGGCTGTATCCCCAGTATTTGTTTCGGCATTGATAATACAGCCAAGTTATTAATCTAAAGTACTGAGGCTGTACCCCCAGTATTTGTCTCAGCATAGATAATACAGCCAAGCCATCTAAACTAAAATACCGAGGCTGTCTCCCCAGTATTTGTCTTAGCATAGATAATACAGCTAAGCCAGTTAATCTAAAATACTGGGACTTTATCCCCAGCATTTGTCTTAGCATAAATAATACAGCCAAGCCTTTTAATTCAAGACATTGAGGTTATGTCCCCGTAATGGTGGGTGTAATCATAACGAACATATTTACTGACATTTGTAGCTTAGTAATCAAAATTATATAAGATTTCATATAGTTCACTTATTCCAAAATACTAATGTCCAGTGTAATTAAACTTTTCTTGTCATCTACATATATATACTTATTTAAATATATACCATTAAAATAATATAACATTTTTAATCATTTATAACGTTACAATCATGAAGATATCTAAGCAAATTTTAGCGACTTATCGCGATTCATACAACTGAAGCATCCGTTTCTTCATCATCATCATTACAAGCATTAGATGACTCCGAATCAGATTCTGCCCTATTAAAGACCATCCAAGGATGTATTTTGTCAACAGAGAAAACACCTTTAAATTTTCTGTTACCTTTTCTCGACAATGGTGTATCTTCGATAACATAACGATCATTTGCTAGAATTTCTATAATTCTATATGGACCCCGTAGTTTAGGTTCTAATTTGCGACTTTTCCCCGTTGAAGGAATTTCTCTTTCCACTCTTACTAACTCTCCTATCTGATACCTAACTTCCTTTCTACTTTTATCGAACCTTTCTTTCTGTTTTTGTTGATTTTCATTAATAAGAGTTGTCATTTCTTGTCGAGTCTCATCTAAAGTCAAGCTTATATCATTAGCATTGTCTGAAACACTAAGTTGTAACAGTGAATCGGCAGTTCCAACCATATTTAATCCGAATAGAGCCTGTGCTGGGCTTTTACCCGTTCCTTTATTAAGGGTATTATTTAGCCCCCATTGTATTTCAGATACGCGCTCATCCCACAAGTTTTCAGGCTTATTGTGATTAGCAGCCGTTAATGCGGCTAAAATAGTCCTGTTATACCTTTCGACCTGTCCATTGGCTCTAGGAGTCGCAACAGCGTTTAATATATGCTTTACGCCTAAAGAGCTGATATAGTCTTCAAAATTCTTTGCCGTAAATGAAGTTCCCCTATCAGAAATCAGACGTTTTGGGACACTGAAGGTATGAAAATAATTTTTCATTGCCTTAATGGAGTTAACAGATTTTGTACTTCTGACAGGTGTTAGTACGACAAATTTAGTGAAAGCATCTATTATGACAAGTAAATAAATGTTATTTCGTTTACTCCGAACGAACGGGCCTAGGTGATCTATATGCAATGTGTGGAATGGTTCATTAATTTTCGCGATGGGATGTAATTTACCCGCCTTTTTGCCAGCTGGTACCTTTGCGTGAGCACATTCTAGACACGACATTACATATTTTTTGATGAAGCGTCTCATCTTGGCAAACCAATAATGATTTTTGATGGTTTCATAAGTTTTGTCAAAACCGAAATGCCCTATATCATCGTGGTTCGATTTCAGTACCTGCCATCGAACACCTTTTGGTACAACCCAACGATCACCATTTTCAGTTTTTCGGTACAGTAATCCTTTCTTAATTAAAAAGTTATTTTTAATCTCAATAATATTATCATTGTCTTTGTCATCTAGAATTTGTATTATACGTTGCAATTCTAGATCGTTCTGCTGAACCGTAGCTATCCAATCGGTATCTATTTGGCGTACCTGAAATTCTTCCGTAGACGGGATAGGGTTTCGGCTTAACGCATCCACGTGGGACATGGCCGTACCTGGTTTGTAAGCGATTTGAAAATCATATTCTTGCATAATATTCCACCACCTGGCTACTCTAGATAAAGTGTCTTTCTTCTCAAACGTAGCACGTAAGGAATTACAGTCAGTCAATATTGTAAAAGGTACCCCAATCAGGTAAACTCTAAATCTTTGCAATGAACATACTACCGCCAGCGTTTCCAAATCATAAGAGGTAAATTTAGCTTCTTCTGGAGAAGTTTGACGACTGTAGTACGCTACTGCATTGAATGGAGTATCTTTATTAGGTCTTTGTAATAGTATCCCAGCAATACCTACCTTTGATGCGTCTGTGTGTACCTGGGTTTCGTAAGCAGGATTATAGAATGAAAGTGTAGGACGTGTAATGAGCAATTCTTTTAATTCAATAAAGGCTTTTTCTTCTTCACTACCCCACTGCCACTTAACCTCTTTTTTTAAGAGGTGGGTGAGTGGTTTTGCGATTAAGGAAAATCCTTTGATAAATCTGCGAAAAAAGCTAGCAAGCCCCACAAATTGCCTGACTCTATGCTGATCAGTTGGGCGTGGGAATTTTTCTACTGATTCAATTTTCTTTTTCCCTGGTTTGACTCCTGCTTCACTTACTTCGAACCCTAAATAATCTATAGACTGTTTTAAAAAGTTGCATTTAGAAAGATTAAGGGTTATACCGGTATCTCTGAACAACTCCAATATATCTCGCAATATTTGGAGTCCCTCATCTATAGTTTTCGATGGTATAATCACGTCATCCATGTAGGCATATGCCTCTTTAAATCTAGCATTACCTAGTATTTTATTAATAGCTCTCTGAAATGTGGATGGAGCATTAACGAGTCCAAACGGCATCCGATTGAACTCGTAATGTCCATCTGGAGTTACAAAAGCTGTCAAATGCTTTGAAGATTCTGCCACTGGTATTTGGTAATAACCAGAAGCCAGATCCAAGGAAGTATAATACCTATACCCTGAAAGGTTATCTAACTGGTCATCTATTCGAGGAAGCGGATAGTGTTCCTTAATGGTTTTTTTGTTCAATGCCCTGAAATCGATACAAAGACGATAGTCACCTGTTTTCTTTCGTACTAAGATGATAGGAGAAGCATAATCAGAAACAGATTCCTTAATAATTCCCGAATGTTCTAAATCCTGTATCATGTCACGGACAATTTGTCTTTCGACGTGAGCCAAACGATATGGTCGATATACGACGGGGGTACTATCATTAAGCTTTATGTTCATTTCAATTTCATTTATACATCCCAATTCCTTGACTGAAAAGGCGAAACAGTCTCTGAATTCATTTAACGTTTCCGTCAATCTCTCTACCTGCGCGGGGTCAGTGTTTTCATCTACATTAACCATAGAGAGGTCAATTTCCGTAATTGTAGTATTTTTTGGACATTGTTCAATTCTGTTTATATCCAACACCTGAATTTCTTTTAATGGACAACCGCGAACTAACAGAAAATCTTGCATTATTTTACAATGTGCTTTAATGTTCTTAACGACAACCTTCCCTAGCCCGTTGGACATCCTAACAACACTCTGCAGAACCTCATATTCTCTTTGTGATCCATGGCATAGACTCGGCTCAATAAACAAATCCCCACTGTATTCAGGCTTGGTGTAAACGTCAATTTCTGTATATCCATCAACATTCAAAGAAGTTTTGGCGTGTAACGAAATATTTTTGGCAGAGTTCATTGAAATATTTAATCGATCATTTGTCTTAAATACAACTACATGATCCTGTTCTGTAAATGTTTGTCCAAGTAACAAAGGGACTTGTAATAAATGATCGGGTACAACAAAAGCCTCTACAGTAGCCCTTGCTGAATCGACATTTATGTCAACTGTACATTTCCCCAAGCAATTTATACAGCTCTCCCCAAAGCCTCTTAATACAGGGAGATCCTTCATGGACCAGGAATTTGCCAAAGTTTTTGCTACAGATTCCCGTAACAAAGTACATTGGCTTCCAAAATCTACAAAGCAATTGAGATCCTGTCCGTTTACTTTTGCGTGTTTGAAATATTTAGAGTCATTGTCGGGTTCTGTCGATATACGTAAAACAGTTTTGCTTGAGTTAGAGTTATCTTTCTTGTCAGGGCAATTAGGACCCTCGTGACCTATCTTGTGACATTTGTCACATCGTTTTATAATTTGTGTACATTTGAAGTAAGTGTGCCCGACTACCCCACAGTTATAGCATTTGGGAGTATTAGCATTCCCCTTGGATGATCTTGTGTCAGTTTTATTAGAATTACCTTTATTATAATTCCTAGTTTGTTTATTTTCGGGCTTACCTGGTTGCATGGCGAAGTTGGAAGAGTCTTGCTTTTTAGTTACCCGAACGTTCCTAAGAAACACGAGTAGTTTATCAGTTTCAGTAAACTGAACTGCTTCAGCACTTGTTCTCGCTGACCTGTCTTCTATACCAAATAGAATGCAATCAATTGCATCTTTACCGAATATATTGCATCGATTCAATAAAACCGTTTTCTGGTAAAAATATTCTTCAAGAGCATCTCCATACTTTGCCTTGCAAGCAAGCATGTCCGTTAACAATTGGCCATAATTTACAGCACTAGGAAAAGCCATTTTTAGTTTATTTTGCCATTCAGTCCATGATAACAACAGACTGGGTGTGGGTAACCCTTGGTACCATTTTTGAGCCAACCCCACCAGTTTGGGCAAAGCATAATGTATTATCTGGCGCTCAGTCCACTTAT
The DNA here is from genome assembly GCA_947086465.1 of Eupithecia exiguata. Lineage (NCBI taxonomy): Eukaryota > Metazoa > Arthropoda > Insecta > Lepidoptera > Geometridae > Eupithecia > Eupithecia exiguata. The sequence goes on along the minus strand of OX352248.1, from coordinate 9,508,311 downwards.
ACATTAGTGCGCCTTCATTTACTTTACTTAGCCACATGTCAATAGTTTGTTCTCGAATGGTGGGGTCAAACTCAGGTAAAACATTTAGAACTGGAAAACGCTCGATACCCTCTGCTGTTTTCATGTTCTGAACAAGCTCCTTAAAAGCTGTGACAATTATATTAGTATCTAAATCTATTGGCTGTGCACCTGTAGCACTAGCAGAGGCCTTAGAAGTATCTGGGATAGCATCTGGGTTGGTTACCTGAATGATTTCAGGAACTTGACATTCGGGTACAAGATCACCACGTCCTGCATCACTATACCTCGGCTGAGAATTGCGCGGTGTATACGAGTCATCATTGCGGCTCCGTGACTTATGACGCCTTTCCTTCTTCCTTTTAGAATGACGTCTTCGTCTATCAACTGAAGAGTCAGACTCGCTTTGCGTAGAGTCTTCTGTATCCCTTTTGCGTTTGCGGGATCTGCGTCCCATTATTAGTCTGAAACTGAGATATTTTCAAAAAGTACATGTTTTATGATGAGTGACTATCACTTAGTATGAAGGAGCTGTGAAAAATATTTTCCACACCTTGAAAAGTATAGTACAAAGTTCTAAATGTACGAAAGTGTAATATTAAAGTAGTTACTGTTATAAAAAGTAATTACAATTGAAATGAAATGAGATTAAATTGCACTTAAATGGAATGAAATTGAACTTATATGAAATTAAATTGATTTAAATTGAACTAAAATGAAATTAAATTGGATAAAATTGAAATTAAATTGAGTTTAAATGAAATTAAATGGAATTAAATATCATTAAATTGATATGAAAAGTATTTAAATTGAATTAAATTGAGTTTAAATGAAATTAAATATAATTAAATTGATTTGAAATGAAATTAAATTGAATTAAATTGAACTTAAATGAAATTAAATTGAATTTAAATGAAATTAAATATAATTAAATTGATTTGAAATGAATTAAATTGAACTTAAATGAAATTAAATTGGATAAAATTGAAATTAAATTGAATTAAATTGAGTTTAAATGAAATTAAATGGAATTAAATATCATTAAATTGATATGAAAAGTATTTAAATTGAATTAAATTGAGTTTAAATGAAATTAAATATAATTAAATTGATTTGAAATGAAATTAAATTGATTTAAATTGAATTAAATTGAACTTAAATGAAATTAAATTGAATTTAAATGAAATTCAATATAATTAAATTGATTTGAAATGAAATTAAATTGAATAAATGCAATTTAAATTGAATTAAATGAAATTTAAATTGAATTAAATTGAGTTTAAATGAAGTTAAATATAATTAAATTGATTTGAAATGAAATAAAATTGAATTTAAATGAAATTAAATATAATTAAAATTATTTGAAATGAAATTAAATTGAATTAAATGAAATTAAATTGAATTAAATGCAATTTAAATTGAATTAAATTGAGTTTAAATGAAATTAAATATAATTAAATTGATTTGAAATGAAATAAAATTGAATTAAATTGAACTTAAATGAAATTAAATTGAATTAAATCTATTTAAATTGAATTAAATCAATTTAAATTGAATTAAATTGTAATCAATGAAATTAAATTGGATCAATTTGAATTTAATTGAGTAAAATGAAATTAAATTGAATTAAACATAATTGAACTGAGTTGAAATGAAATGAAATATAATTATAATAGAATTTCATATAATGAAATTGAGTTAAAATGAAATTAGATTGATGGTAATATCTTTATTAACAAAGACAATTACAATCAATTAATAGAAATAAATTAAAACTAGTATTTACAATTGAAACAAATGAGCTAACTGCAGACTATTGCAAACAATCTATGTTGATTGAATTAATTTGAAATTAAATTGAGTTTAATTAAATTAAACTGGATCAAATTGGGACATACACCGGGGCTGGCAGCAGCACCTCTTGCAGAATAGAACTACCGCCGAACTGCGATCCCCAAGCCGTATGCCCAGCGTGGGGATTATGGGCACTACTGCCCCATGAGATATATAAGCCAATAAGGCAATTATCAGGGGAAGGCCTGTGTCCAGCAGTGGACCATTACATGCTGATGATGATGGTAAATAGCATTTGTAGTAGCATAATTTTACGTACCTTTGTAAGGGTGTGCCGAGCAATGAGATCGGGATTTAAATCTCAATTTAGCAACAATAATCCTTGTTTCCTTTGTCTGGGCGCAAGTCCTTGGTTGAAAGGGATTCAAATCACAAATCACCAACTCAACTTTATCCCCCTTTCTGAACTGTAAAAAAGGGTGTAAATATAAAGGCCTTTGGTATTTCACAAATTTATTCTGAGCGATATCTAAACATATTCACCGGTTCGTGTCCGAGCGCGCAATGCCCAAGTTACTCGAGCAACTTCCTCGCCATGCGGCGCCGCCGCCGCGCCGGGGCGGCGCCAGTCATTTTTCGTCAACAACTACTGACGTCATGGCAAATCACCGGCTAAATGCACTTTTCCATCACAGGAGGTTGCTCGGGAACTTTTACATTTTAATTTGTTACTTTATTATAATTGTCTCATATTTTAATCTTAATTATAAATAGATACAACAATATTAACTAATGAACCATAGGCTTTAGATCTAGTTATTGATTAAATTATAATTAATTGCTAACATAACAAACTTAATTAAAGGAATCTTATCAGTTATCTATCAGCCACACAAAGTTTTGGTTTACTTTCCCTACCTGCCGCTTCCGACTGCAGGTAAGGTACACATCGAAAAAGCGCGGTCTACATGAAGGGAATCCGACTTTACGAGAGCCTCAGACTAAGTAAGAAATGAAGACGGAGCGCTGTCGTCAACGAAATGAAGCCGGTTTCGTAAACATGTGTGCACGTAGTGAGTGTTGCCGTGTAGTAAAAACTTATTACCCTAAGTTATCGTCTAAGTACTAGCAGGATGAATGGATAAGTAAAAAGATAAGTTAGCATTTTTTTTATTGGGGGTACCTAGTATAGTATATAAGTATGTTTACTCCGACTAGACAGGGGAAAAATTGCACAATTTCAATTTCAATAACTTTTATTTCTTTAGGCTTACAAAATAAGCACTTAGACAAGTCAGATATTATACTATAAACAGGTTTCTAAATAGTAATAAATATCAAATAAGAAACAAGGTGTTCTTGATTTTATCCAGTAGTGTTACACACACAATCATGGTGACGGTGGTCATTGCGGTTCGCATCCACGCCAACAGAATGCGAACACGAAGCGCGGCTCGCTTTGCTGGGTCACGGTGGTGGTATTGCTGCGACCTTGCCGTCATCAAATTCGAAATCGTCGACACCAAGTTAATAGGAAACGATACCCATATCAGATATTTTGGTTGGGGGTGGGGGGTTCAAGAGGGCTGGGAGCGTGGGGGGTACCAGCACGGCTCGCTTCCTCCTAACTTTTTTGAAAATATTCTATAGTCTATGTTCATCAGAGATAATGTAGGATTCTAATGGTGAAAGAATTTTTCAAATCGGTCCAGTAGTTTCGGAGCCCATTCATTTAGTCAAACAAGCAAACAAATCTTTCCTCTTTATTATATTAGTATAGATATTATTATTATTATAATTATACAGGGTGTGTCAAGACTACTACCGAAAACTGGGGGGGTGCAATCAGACCATGATTTTGAAAATATTTAGCGAAAAAAAAACGCGAAAAATATGTCGACCCATCAAATTTTTTTAATTTTTTTTCTAGGTACATACCCATAGCACAACACTATAAGAACATATCTACCTAAATAAGTAATTTAAATAAGCAAAAAATTAATAAAATAAAAAAAGCAGCAATGTATTGCAAACCACCAACCGCCCCGCACAGCTAAATAGGTCCCTGTCCGCGCGGGCGCGGTTATTACCCTACCGACACGTGAAAGTTCCGTGCCTACGAACTTATCTTTTCAATAAATAGTTAGTAGGTAGGTACATACTACCTACGATTTAATCCTCGGCCATGACCTTGAAAGCATACCAAGAATTCATTAGAAACATCAAAATTTAAATACATTTTAATCTGTCTAAAATAAATAGGTAGGTACCTACATTTGTTAAAAACAGCTGACAGACCCGCGTTTATTTTTAGAGGTCATCGTCCTGCCTAGAGAATAGGTAGTTCGACTTTCCTTTGACACGCGCGCGGTTACGATTTAATTCGCGGCCATGACCTTGAAAGCATACCAAGAATTGATTAGAAACATCAAAATTTAAAATAGGTACATTTAATCTGTCTGAAATAAGTACCCACTTTTGTTAAGAACAGCTGACAGACCCGCGTTTATTATCAGAGGTCATCGTCCTGCCTAGAGAATAGATACCTACCTAGTTCGGCTTTCCTTTGACACGCGCGCGGCGCGGCGGCACCTCTCCAAACTTTCCGACAAACAGGCCGCGGACGCACGTGTAACGCCTTTGACTTTTACCGACATTTTGCGCAAATTTTATTTACTTTAACAAATTGGTTCCGTAGCTTTATTTTAAACGATGTTACTGCAAGGTAATTCTAAACATACCAACCATCATGAGTGGTACCTATTTTATCTATCTCGTAAGAAATAAGATAGGTACCTACTTATAGGCTAGTAGTTAGTTATCTCCTGAATTTTATTTAGATCGATGGGTGATCGATCACTTGATCACAAACTTGAGCTTCCGCGGAATAAGGGTGATCGTCGCGGGTTGGCGCGAAATTCAAATTATTTTATGGTATTTTTACCTGCTTTTTACAAAACATAAAATTTACGGAACAATACCGCACTTGTCCGTAGTTCTATTCTTTGTAAATCGCAGAAAAAGTTTAAAACCACGAACAGACGACAGACAGCCGAGGTTTTATAATAGGGTCCCGTTAGCACCCTTTAAGTACTGAACCCTAATTACAAATAGGTAATAGGCATCAACTGTGTCGGCCTACATTTTGTCAAAGAAAAATGTAGTGTAAAAAGAAACTGAATCATATGACTGTACCAATAAGACACATAATCATAAGAGATTATGACAGAGCAATGTCGTTCGGCGTTTTTCGGCTTTTTTAAAAGGACATTATTTACCTAATTTCACTAGAATCTTTTGATTCATTTTGTTTTTAGTACGTGTTCATTATTCGCACTGAACACTTGCGCGGTGCATAAAAATTGCAATACGTTCGTGTTTTTCTTCTGTTTTTTGAGTTTTTCTAATTAGGTATTAGGCAGTTTAGTTTAGTTTTCAGTTAGTTTTGGTGTGTTTTTATTTTATTAATCGTTAGTCTTAGAGTAGTAGGTTTTTAATTATGTTAGTGTTTTGTTTAAGAGTTTATTATGTTTAGTGCGACGGAGTATGGCTGTATGGACAGTTGCTAATGTGCTATGGTGAAGCGAGAGGAAATGCGTCACGAGCCTTGCGCATTTACCGGGATAGGTACCCCAATCAGACACATCCGTCTGATGCTAGAGTCTTCACGGCTGCATATCAAAGGGTCCTGAATAATGAACGTATTACTCCCCAAAGGCAGAGGGGTAGGTGTTCAGGTGCAAGAACAGGTCTTGGACTTTACTAGGAGAAACCCTCGAGTAGGTACGCGGACTGCAGCGTAAATGCTGGGGTAAATGCGAGAAGCGCCGAGGATCCTACATTCCTGGATCGTGTTCATCGGTCCACAATCAGACGTGCTCAGCTGTGCCATGAACGAGGAGGAGCGCAGTTCGTGCCATTTCTGATTCGACCGAGACTGCACCAGAATTAGGTAAGACTAAGAACCTAGATACCTATTAGGTACTAACTTACGGCATTTGTAAACTTACGTGTACATTGCTGGCATGCAAAACAAATAAAAATCTTAAAAAATTCATATCTCCAGCTAGAATTTTTTTTTCGGACAACGGTTTTTTTTATTCGGTTTGTTTTGGGGTGCTGCACCACCCCCCTTTGTTTTCGGTAGTGGTCTTGACACACCCTGTATAGTATAGATTTCGAAAATTCGATGACTGCAAGGAATGCCGCGTCTGTCGTGCTCCCTAGTTCGCGGTCACCTTCACTTGGACCCCGTTACCTCATTAGACCCCTAATTTCATCTGACGTCATATAGCCTATAACAACCGAAATGTCGAGACGAATCATTAGACACCTCATTTGTTGAAATCGGTCTTGTAGTTTCAGCGCTACGTGGGAACATAAAATCGGCTACATACAAACATACATAGGGTGTCAACCTCATAACCCTCCTCCGTTGATAGTCGGGTAATAATAGAAATAGGTAAACAAATGAACTGTTACATTACCTACATTTTACGTCACATGAATAACTTGCTTAATAAACGGGAACTATTGTGACGTTTACTCGTGGCAACACTGGTGGAAGTTGTGGAGGTTTTGTGTTCCAAGCTTTCCTTATAATTATTAAAATTGATTGAATAGATTTTTATGTTTACTACGTGTGAAATGTGATTCCATCCTGCTTTTTATTCTTCGATGATTGGTTTCTACACCCTTTCACAACACAATTTGGCATTTTTACTACAAAAATCGCGAATAACAATAACGTGACCTTGCGTGACACTCCGCGCGCCGGTACAGCGCGACTGACAAGGTAAGGCGTAGTTTCGTTATATGTGTGTGCGTGTAACTGTGTATATACACGGCAAGGCGTAGTTTTACCGGCTTCAGTGTGGTTTTTCGGCGGGGCTCCGTCTTGATTTCTTACTTAGTCTGAGACGAGAGCGTAGACTCTCGTAAAGTCGGGAATCGACTCTAAGGGAATCGCCGTGGTGGGAACGATTCACCTTTCTCCGGTCATTCAGTTTAGTGACTACTGATAGGGCATCGATACCATCAATAGTACCGACGACACGGGGCCGGTAGCCAAGTGGCCTATCGCTTAGGACTTTGTGTGCATTTATGGTGACGTACCAGTCGATTCTTGATTGGCGCGCGGGCGTGCAGCGCCGCCGCCGCCGCCGCCGCCGCCGCCGCGCCGTCGTTGTTTCGTAATCGCAACAATCGCAACCAGCGGCCGTCCCCCGCCGCCCGCGCCCGCGCAGCGCCCGCACAGCCTCGCCCACGATCTATCCGGCGCGCGCGCGGCGCTCCACACGTTACTTCAAGCCTATTCTCCTAACATACATAACGACAGGCGGGACTTGAACCCGCTACTTCCACACTGTGTACGGGATTCGACCACCTGATCCCTCGGAAATCTTTGGGACGTTCCTCCCCCTGTGACCTTCAAGTTGGGATTCAAGTGAGGAGGGAACCTTGTAGCCTAACCTGCCTAACCCCGGCAGTCGGAGACTGTTGCGTGGTCGCGCCACCATGCTGGCGCGCTGCCTGCCGGCGTTGCTGTTGGCCGGCGTACTCGTGAGTACATTCAAGTGAGGAGGGAACCTTGTAGCCTAACCTGCCTAACCCCGGCAGTCGGAGACAGTTGCGTGGTCGCGCCACCATGCTGGCGCGCTGCCTGCCGGCGTTGCTGTTGGCCGGCGTACTCGTGAGTACATTCGACACTACCTACCAATAAGTATATTATTATAAAGGTGCGTGGTGCGTGAGTAGGTAGTAGAGTAGGACGGAGCTAGGCCAGCAGTTGGTAGTAGAGTAGGACGGAGCTAGGCCAGCAGTTGGTAGTAGAGTAGGACGGAGCTAGGCCAGCAGTTGGTAGTAGAGTAGGACGGAGCTAGGCCAGTAGTTGGTAGTAGAGTAGGACGGAGCTAGGCCAGCAGTTGGTAGATATTATTATATCGACAAGAGAATATTGCTGTATGTAGAGAACTCGTCAGGTAGGTACAGGTTTCTTTATCAAGTTTCAGCCGTCTCATTAAAATGATTCTTACAATATTACTCCCGAAGATATCTACTTACAAAGGTAAGTAGTACCGGGTTAGGGCACCTACAACTCGTCCGCGAAAAAACTCATCCGTGGATGAATTTTTAGATGTTCACTTCACTTTTTGGTAAGGGTACCTAGAGAATTTTGATTTGAGTACAGCGCGTCCGTCTACTGTACATAGGGGTACCAGTTACATACAGCGCGTCCGTCTACTGTACATAGGGGTACCAGTTACATACAGCGCGTCCGTCTACTGTACATAGGGGTACAGTTACATACAGCGCGTCCGTCTACTGTACATAGGGGTACAGTTACATACAGCGCGTCCGTCTACTGTACATAGGGGTACAGTTACATACAGCGCGTCCGTCTACTGTACATAGGGGAACAGTTACATACAGCGCGTCCGTCTACTGTACATAGGGGTACAGTTACATACAGCGCGTCCGTCTACTAGTTTATAGTGATCTGTGCCTACAACCATAGAGATTTTAACTAACCAAAAGTTTTGCTACTAGGTACTCCTCAATTTGTTTGATAAAACTGATTTTGACTAAATAAACACTACGTAAAATATAATTTAAAAGCATTTTCAGTAGGTACTGACTGTATCTCGTACCATTTAACTTGTTTTGGGATTCGTTTATGAGTATGGTATTCGTTCGGAATATAATATTTAATTAGGGTAATAAACTAATACCATTGATATTAGTTTTAGTATTAGAACGGAATAGATCGTAACATGGCCGACTGACCTGGCCATGGAATATGAAATTGTGTGTTGTGTACAGTGTGCATTACAGTGTACATTACAGAGTTAGTGTCGCTTCGGCCAGGCGGCGGCTGACCTGTCAATTGTTTAATGAGAGAACTGCATGATGCATCAAATGTAGTGTGAAATCTATTGTTAGCTTATTAGTTTATTCCTTCTGTTAGATTTATGTTGATTAGCCTTAGAATGTTCATAGTTTTTAGTAATTGTTGCTACTCTGTTTTTTTACCCGTGAAAATCTTAATTTAAGCTTTCTAGGATATATTTTCTCCATATACTATATTAACTCAATGGAAATAACTGCACAGGGCGCCGCGCGCAGCTAGTGTAATTTATATTTATTCATTGGAAAACCAGAAGCTTATTTAAACATAGTAACATATTATGTTTAAATAATAAGCTTCTGGTTTTCCAATGAATAAATATAAAATATAAATATAAATTACACTAGCTGCGCGCGGCGCCCTGTGCAGTTATTTCCATTGTATAGTTGTATAGTACTCTAGTACTACATATATTAACGCTAAGGTTATTTCCAACGTATGTTTCCAAAGAGAGGAGGCCGTTGTCTATACCTAATAAACTGGATGTTATAACCTTAACTCGTAGTACCTACCTACTAGACGTGTGCGCCGATCGGCGTGGCGCACGCCGCCGATCATTTTAGCCACGCCGACGCCGACGCCACCGAATTTTTCATCGGCGTCATCGGCGTCTACAAACAAACAATATTCTACATAAAATAAATCAAGTTATTTAACAAATTTCTTATATTTTATTTGCAAAAAGTAGTATTTTTTTTATTTCGCTATCTGGCAGCACTGTTTGCCTCCCTCCAGTTTCATCGGCGCCATTTGCATTTCTCTTTTCACTTGTCAGTCTGGTCTGGCACACAACTAGTGAGGAGAATTGAAAGTTTTCGGAGGTTTCGGAGGGTATCTGTTTTTAAATGACAAACTGTGCACTATGTCAGACTACGACATAGATCGGAGTTCGATACAAAAGATCGAAATCAAACATTTTGCTGTGAAAACCCTCTATTCGTTATCGAAAAACAGTCACAGTTGGAACTAGTTGGAAGTATTTCGGCACAAATAGGTAGGTAAGTCTGTCATAAATAATAAATAAAAAGTTTAATAAGGATTAAGGCGTCTTTTACATCACATCACATCCACGCCGATTACGCCGATGACGCCGCCGCCGCCGACAAATTGTACGCCAGATGCCGCCGCCGCCGGTCAAATACCTAAGCATCGGCGCACATGTCTAATACCTAGCTACTCGCTCAGTGAACAATTTATTAATTACTAGCAGCGCCTCGCGGTTTCACCCGCGTAGTTCCCGTTCCCGTAGGAATTTCGGGATACAAAGTAGCCTATGTCCTATTCCAGACTATAATCCATATCTGTGCCAAATTTCATCCAGATCCGTTTTGCCGTTCTGGCGTGATAAAGGAACTATCCATCCATCTATCTATCCATCCATCCATCTAAACTTTCACGTTTATAATATTATATAGTGAGATAAGTGGCAGACTAGGTACCGCATTTGACTTTGCACAAGCCGCGGGCGAAAGGAATCTTATCCCTTTTTTACTTTTATCGAAGTATCTCCCTGCCAAATTTTATTAAGATCCGTTTAGGCGGGAAAAGATTACAGACGGAGTTACTTTCGAATATTAGAAGTCACCTACCTATAGGTACCTACATCGATCATACAGATAATGGTGACTCCTGAGCGGCGCGCGGACCCCACTCCCGGCTGGCTGGCGCGCGCGCTGGTAGCCGTGGACGCCGCCGCCGAGCCGCTCGTGGAGCGGCGCGCGCTACACGCAGAGCTCGTGCCCACCACCACGCGCGTGCCTACCACGCGCGTGCCCACCACGCGCGTGCCTACCACGCGCGTGCCCACCACGCCGCGTAACCGCAACGCCACCGCGCTCCGCCGCCAGCTCGGTAAGGTTCACGCAGTGCGCCATCGCATTTACTTTCATCAATTCATATTTATCCATGTCGGAGAACGGCGCCACCTCTGCTAATGCAGTGAATACGTACCTACTGCAATAATAATATGTAAGTAGGTGCTTAAAAGTAAACTAATAGATATAGATAGATATATAGATGCTGATGACAAAGCCTTGTCTAGCGTCACGGTTGCTACTTGGATATTGCTTGATGTGCGGACTGTAGTGTGTCGCGAGGGGCGGCGAGCGGAGACATCGGGAAAGATAGTCAAACGTCCGCTTCGAGTGGCACTCCTTTATTCTCTGCTTAGCACTTATTACAATATATTGAAAATACTTACTCGTTACTTTACGCTAACGCTTTGTTGAGATTCGCTTTTATCCTTTGTCTTGTTAACATTCAATCTGTACCTACTCATTTTCTTTTCCTATGTTTATTATATTTATAGGTATTTAATTCTGTCGAAACTCTTTATTTTTTTCTATGTGTAGAACAAAGAAATACATAGAAAGGGACTTAGCAAAAATCAGATGATTAGTACCTATGATGATATTAGTTGTCGAGCGTCAGAGGCGGCTTTAGCGGCGCACATGGGCGCAGGACCATAGGGGGACATGCAATGCACCCCGGTGGCAGCCGCAGGCCTCCTAATCCAGACCATGCGCCCTTGTTATGCCTTACGCCACTGCCGCCGGCACGGCGATAGTGAGGTATCTGTTTTAAAATGTTTTAAAAGACACCAACAATCGTGGGCATTAGGCTGTATTAGCAGCATCAAGGGCAACTTTTGCGGGTGCGCGGCGCACATCCGCTATGAAGATTTAGCGCTCGGTTTTCGTTAAAAAATAAATTGGTTTGAAATGACGCTTTAATCATTACATTATGCATTAGGCTGGCCGTAAGTTTTAAAATCACATTGCCACAGATGCGCCAGATTTTGAGGCGTTTTCTAATGCCGCATGTTTAATGTTTTACTGTTTATAGGCGCCGATCCTAGGGTAAAGCGAGCGGTGCCCAAGCAATCATAACGCGAATTCCTTATTCAAACAATCTATTTAGAGCGAAAAGCAATAGTTTGATGGGTCTATATGGTGACTTCTTAGAGAGGAGCGAACTGCGCAGCTGGGCGTGGTACGTGCGTGCGTACAACGAGAGGAGCGAACTGCGCAGCTGGGCGTGGTACGTGCGTGCGTACAACGAGAGGAGCGAACTGCGCAGCTGGGCGCGGTACGTGCGTGCGTACAACACCGATCGCCACAATCTACATTTTTTTCTCTATCTTTGTTTCTATCTGTCTGGATGTTTATGACTTCGTAAAATTTTCTATCAAACTACTGGAAAGTCTCGAACCGTTTTGCTAGTTCGCTCCGTTGTTGCTGTAATATCTATTGATTTAACTTCCATATTTCTAAAGAATTTGGAGATAATTTTATTACCGATAGCCACAAAAGTTTTGCGTTTCACCGTTCACATACCGACCTATCTTATTTAATCTTGAAAAATCACAAAAAATTCGCGGTTCGCTCCGCTCGCCGGTAGAAAGGTAGGGCAAGACACGTTTCTTTCCCTACATTTCTAGCTGACCACGCCAAACACATATGCCCTTAACTCTAACTTTGACAATTGACAACCTCCTCTATCATGCTAACCAAAAGCTTGAAAATAATTGCGGTTCGCTTCGTTCGCCATTACTTCTAGTTTTTTACCTGCCTTATATACTTTTTTGTCAACCTCTGAGGAACTTCGTCGTTGTTACGTTACTAACACCACCCCCAATACTGAGCTTTGCCGCGGCTCGTTCACAGAGGGGTGCCAATGAGGTGCTTGCCTAGGGCGCTGTCGACAGTTAATCTGCCTCTGGCATTAGACATGGCATGGCATGGCGCGATGCTCTTCGATCGGCGCGGCCGGCTGTGTTCTGTAAATGCTCGGGTGTCCGTCGGTCAGTATCGTAAACGTTCGTGTGCAAGCGACGAGGAGTGTCAGCCGGACGGGATTCTGTCTCTGTCACACGCCGCGAATTTAAATTGTATTGCGCTTTAAAAAAGGGTTACGTTTCTTTGGCATCCGCAAGTAAGTCAAAAACAAAGCATGACTTACCTATAATAAATAGAAAAAAATATTTCCAATTTACACGACGATCAAAACAAAATATCTTTAAGGTGTAATGCAGCCAGCGTCTTGGGCACGCGCGCGACTGTTATTCATATGGATCAGTTGAGCTACCTGTAGATTTTTTGCAACAGTCTGCTGTTAGCTCAACTGTAAATACTAGTTTTAATTTGATTATTTTATGTGATTGTAATGTTTCTTTGTAAATAAAGACTTCATTCGTTCCAGGTACCTATAATGTACAATAGTAGTTTATGCAACTGTGCATAATGGAGGGCATTACAACACAAGTGTGGGTTTAAGAAACGAGCCGAAGGCGAGTTTCTTAATAGCATCACACGAGTGTTGTAATGCTTAATTATGTACAGTTGCATACACTACTTTATCTACCCAAATATCATAAGGGCTCTATGATGGGTTCAGGAACCATAGGGAAATGACCAGCATTGTTACCAGTGTAATGCAATAAAAAGTAAATTGAACACATACAGAAGCAAATTATTTATTATAGTAATGGTACCTAGTTAACATTCACAGTTGTTCTGAGTCACTATCACTCATTTTCGACAGAAATAAAGAACTTATTCAACTTATCAGAAAATTTGTCTACTCGTAACTGGAAATAAAAAGCTAACGAACAAAATGACAGCTCGAAATGGCGGCGTTTCGAATATCTGTATTTTTTTTAAATCATAGGCAAACGAACAAAGTCACTATTCTTGTGTCACTCGAGATCATAATGTCGTGCGATTTATAGTTAGAATGTAGATACTAGTATAGCACACTCACTTGAATTTGACACCTATTCCAAATTTAAACTCTATAACCTACGGATTTCAGTAGGTTATGAGTTCATTACAGTTCCGTTTATTTCTGTTGGTTGGTAATGCTGGTCATTGCCTATGGTTTTTGAACGCATTAGAGAGGGTTTATGATATTTGGGTAGAGAAACATAATTATGTACATATACTATATGTTTAAGCAAGAAAGAATTGCTCGTTTGTAGGTTTATGATAATATAGTAGTGAAAGGTCTGTCTATTGCTATTACATTAGTAGGTACTTACATCTAAACAGAACAGAACATTCAGTACCTACACTTGAAAGATATAGCAGGCCGTTTGCATTACTTAGCATAGCGCGTCATGTCAGTGGGGCTAGCATGCGCACCACGAAAGTCGTCGTGCACGTGACGACTATTAAATGTCGTCGTCACTTGTTGAGTCGTTTGCTCTAAAATACGCGCCACGAAAGACTCAATACTCGTTGTCGAGTGGGGTACCTAATGAAAAAATGAAGCCACGCCCACGCAACACTCGTTGAGATCATTCAAATTGTCTATGGTTTTAGTAAGCTGCATGGAAGAAATATAAACTAACCTTCTTAGTTTTCGTCTCCATACTGGTAATTTGAACTTTTCACTGGCAGAATGGTGGAAAAGTAGAAAAACCTCGAGACGAAAAAGAAGAAAAAGCAATTTCAATGTTTTGCGCGCACATAGGTAGTATCAATCTTACTTTTGGTTTTTATTTGATAATTCCTTAGCAACTTGTTATGCAAACTTTTATTATTACCTACGGTAACCAAAGAAAACAATAAGCACCAAAATTATTGTGTCAATTATTATTATGCACGAACCGACCAGTTACGGGTGTTCAATGAACTTATATCGTGAGTTTGGGCATGGTGTGCACCACAAGCGCTAGTTCATCCCGTTGTTTATTTCACAGTAAACAGCATTATTTGAGGGGTTAGTACCTACCTCACAAATACGCTACGAGACGAGCACCTGACAATGATGTAAGTACCTACAATGTGATGTGATGTGTTTCCGGGACCTGTGTACTTACGTGGCATAACAAAATGTAACAAATAAAATTGTAATAGAATAATATAATACTATTTCAAACCTACATCTAAGAAGTTCCTATAGTCATGATCATGACTAATAATATGTTTTCTATATATTTCAGACGCAGTAATCATCAAGCCACCACGAGCTTTAGAAATTCAATTCAATTAAAAAAAAATGAAGGGTGGGGAATGAAACGGACACAAACTGTCATTTTGTACAATTACAGAACACAACAAGGCACGCACAGTCAGGCAGCCGGTCGCTCCGATATACTCGCCGCTGCTACCGTAGCGGCAAGAAATTAAGATTTTTTAAAAATAAATAAAGAGCGATTATGATAGAAAATAATGAAAAGTCATAAAAATATCTAGTATTATAGGATTAATATTAAGATTTTTGGAGATTATTGAAAAAAAAACAGCATAAAAAAATTAATTTTGATACACAACTTAAACTTTATGTCACGAGATAGCCACTCGTTTGTAAGTTAAGATATTTGATGTTTTATCATTATCTCATATTTGGCATGATTATGGCTTTTATTTTAATAAAATAGACCCACTACTTTGGAGGAAATAATTTTTTTAGTAAAAAGAGTCATTACTGCGCAATAAAATTTTTAAATCATCAAACATAAAATCTTTTTTTATTTTTTTTTCTATTTTTTGTGTATATTATATATTATATGTATATGGTACTCCTCTTAGTTGGGTGAAATAATTTAAATACCTGGGTCACTGAGGATATGTCAGACAATGTGGATGCTGAAAGGGGGCGTAGGGCGTTGTCGCCGTTGTCGGTGAGGTGTAATACGGTGGCTCGCAGATTCGCACGTTGTCGGTGAGGTGTAATACGGTGGCTCGCAGATTCGCACGTTGTCGGTGAGGTGTAATACGGTGGCTCGCAGATTCGCACGTTGTCGGTGAGGTGTAATACGGTGGCTCGCAGATTCGCACGTTGTTAACAGCGCCACTCAAAATTACACTGTACTTCATCTTGTAACTTTTTTTTTATTTCTGTACTGTTTTCTGTGTTTGTGTGGTACAATAAAGAATTATCTATCTATCTATCTACACTTTTTAAGGCACACCTATTGTACTTCTTTCTACACGTGCAGTCTGTGGGCCAGATATACACAAAAAGCCTACAACGTCTTACGCGTCCAGTACAATAACGGCTTCAGGATATTGTTGGGGCTGCCGCGGTACTGTAGCGCATCAGGGATGTTCGCGGACGCGCACGTAGATGGGTTCCACGCAAGCATGCGCAAGCGGGTCGCATGCGCCGCAGCACCAACAGCGCAGCGTGCTGGCCGCCGTGGCGCAGGACCTCCGCTCCAGTATCATGGGCCGCTGGATGATGATGCTGAAACCAGTGTCATCGCTGGTGGCTCAATGATCTGCCTAGGCCTTTTAAATTTATTTGGTTTTAGGTTTTAATTTTATTTTATTTAAAATTTTAATTTTTTATTTTATGTGATTTAGTTTTAAATTTTATTAGATTCTCGATTTTAAATGTTAATTTTATTTTATTTTAAGTTTTAATTTTATTGTGTTTATGTACCTTACCTACCTATTATGTATTTTTTTTTAATTTAAGTTTGTATTATACTTAAATGTAATACAATATTACTTCAGTTCAGTTCAATTTATTGATAACGTATTTGCGTTACAATGTCATGTTCTTAATTCTAATTATTCGCCTATCTAAGTCTAATTATAATGTGATTTAGATACAGGTCAATATTTATATAAAACTAAGCCTATGACCGCTCTCCTTAAATACTATTGTCTTCGGTGTGGAACTGGGCGGCATCTGGCCAAGCATTAACATCATTGATATAATCATCTATGCAGTAAAAGGCTTTCGTTTTATGTAATGTTTAAATTTACGAATAGGGAGCTCAGTTGCTTCAGATGGAAGCTTGTTATAGAAGCGTACGCAATTTCCCATAAATGATTTGCCTACCTTTCGTAATCTATATACTGGAATGTGTAGTTTGTTCTTGTTTCTTGTATTTCTGTTGTGAACATCACATTTTTTCAAAAAGCTATTTCCTCTATTTTGGTGCGTATAGGTACATTAGATTTTCATAGATGTATTGCGATATTACTGTCTAAATATTTATGTCTTTATATAGATCAATTGAATTGAATTGAAATGGCTGTAATTTTTTTACGTAGAATACTAATGATAAAATACATGACCTAGAATTTTCGATGTGTAGGTACCTACCTACTGATACAACCATAAATAAAAACACATGTTTCAGGAATTTCTAACAAAAGCTCTCTAGAAAGGTAAAATGGCGGTTGACGTTATTGAGGTTTTTCTATAAGTTTTAATCAGCAGTGGCAGTGGCCTAATTTGCTTGAAACTTGCACACAATAGGTACTAGGAATATAAAACTCTTGATTACTTATTTCAGGATTGATTACTAAAATTGTGCCCACGGCTTGTTGCGTTTTTTTTCCTGCTTAAAAACCAAGTGTAGAAGCACCTCATTGCACGTTTCAGCTCAACCCGTTATCTATGTAGCTTTGGCGTTTCAGCTCAACCCGTTATCTATGTAGCTTTGGCGTTTCAGCTCAACCCGTTATCTATGTGTAGCTTTGGCGTGAACAGGTAGACTTCTCAATTCTAAACTTTTGCATTATAATATTATAATATGGTGGTGGTGTGATTGCTCTATATTGTACTGTTAGGTAATACGTACATAAATATTTTTTATTCGTATTTATTGTTGCTGTATATTACCTACAATATTTTACGTCGGTAGGACGTCCTCCGACCAGGTGCGATGACGATTTGCGAAAGACTGCTGGCAGATGTTGGATGCGGCCTATGTCCAGCTGTGGACTAAGATAGGCTGATGATGATTTTACGGTCACGTAAATATCTTTAAATGTTATTTCGTTGATGAATACTATACGAAGTTCATGTTCATACAAAGATTTGTATTAGTTAGTTCTATTAGGTTGAAGAGAGTTACAAATGGTATTGTCTACGCGAGCGAAGCCGCGGGCGGAAAGCTAGTTTTCAAATAAAATGAGAAACTACAAGTGACTTCGTTGCTTAAAATAAAATCAATTTTTATCTAAAATCAAATTTTATTGTGTATAAAATCTTTTATCGCGTACTTTCAGCGATTTCAATAATCGTAGGCAATCGGAAATTCCAAGAGGTTGCGGCACATGGTGTTGTGGCGTACCGGCGCCGGCGTACGTACCGGCGCCGGCGTACCTTCCGCACCTGTACAACGAAAACTTTACCTTCTCTCTCATTCATCACTAGATGTCACGCCGTTGTACAGTTAAGTTTTGGGGGAACAGTTATGACTAGGTATAACCTAAAGAGGGCTTTTGTTCTGCAGACAAGGGCCATTAGGACTATAGCACGGATTGCTCCGTGGGAGTCAGGAGTATAGCACGGATTCCTCCGCGGCCGCGGGAGTCTTGTAGAGATCATAATTTATGTTTGTAGAGATCATTTTAAGATTCTTAACAGTTCATTTTGACAATGCGGAGCCTTCATATTATATTAGTAGTTGTTATGGATGTTGTCAGGAATCCTTATAAATATGAATCGATTGAAGAAACAGCAATACGGATAAGTACAAGAAGGAAGAATCTCGACGCATCTTTTCAGCCTAGGTTAGATGTTGTGGAGCAAGGCTCTAGATACCAAGCTGTTCAATTAATTCATTCCCTGCCTATTGACTTATATTTATATATATTGATATTATTAAATCCAAATTGAAAAAGCTTTTGTTGGAAAGTGCTTGTACTTATTAGATGACTTTAAATGTTGACTAAGTACAGTGCGCGTCAGAATTAAGTATCCCCCTTGTCTACAAAATATTTTCTAACTTCTATTCGCTTGTGACTAATTTTCAAAGCAAAAACTTATCAAGCCGCTAAGAATCGAACCACCCACCCTGTATATGGAGACCCGAATTCTCGGCATTAGATCAACTGAGCTATTTAGCTGATGGAACAACGTGTCCAATTTTGTCTAATTAGTCCCCATTTTTAATGCCAAGTCTTAAATTTTTTTTTATGGATGCGGGTAGGGTTTGACTTTGTCGTTTGTAGCGAACAAAGTAATTGTCACTCGTCTTATTTCGTGTGGTTTGCTTTGTGCATATTTTGCGAGAGATCGCAATATTGTTACCAATGTTCTTTACTTTTAAATAAATTATCACAATCTATTATAAAAAACCTTTCACCGTTTACAAATATTATTTGTTATTATGGTTTATCAAAACAATTATTTCGTTATAATATCATAGATTTATACGTAGTAGTTATTGTATAATATTGTAGCATTATAGAATATTTTTTTTTGTATTTTTTTTTTTGCATTAACTTGCAATTATGCCCGTAAAGAATATGTGTTACACACACACAGTGTTACAGTGTTACATATTGCAAAGAAAAAAAGATAACAATTGATAAAAAAACGAAACACCGCTCACGAGATTCGAACCCTGTCACTCTTATCTTGTCTTGCATTAATTTGCCGGTTACTACCGCAAGGCCAAGTTAATACTTAGAGAATTCGTCGAATTTTAAGTAAGGTTACCAAATGAAAATGAAATTAAAATGAAACAATTTATACAAAAATTACATTTTAATGATACAGAACATGCAATTTTTGTTAGAAACGTCAAAAATATGAAAAGAAAATGGAAAATTATAAAAAACATGTAGTTTTGATCACCCAATCTCCAACGATCGCTGACAGGATTTGAACCCACATACATTGAGATAGGGGGATACTTAATTGTGACGCGCACTGTACATAGACAATTATAATATAATTATACTTTTTAAGCAACCTCTAATTTTGATAGTATTCTTTAGATTTTATGAGAGAATGTATTTAATTTTCTTTATATTCACATTATTGTTATAGTCGTAAGTCTATTTTAAGATACCTACTCACTCTTAATATTCAAATACAATAATTGTAAACATTGTTCATGAATAAACTATATATCTATCTATCTACAAAGTTTGGAAGGCGCTTACAAAGCGTTTCGGCTTCTACGAAGCGACGCGACGCGACGGTATCAGAATTCATATGCTGAGTGAGTGTCATCTAAATGTAATCTCACATGACTTTCATTTGCAACACTATTGTCTAACTATTAGAGCTATGTCACAATAACTACTTTTCCATTTTAAAATATTCAATAGTAACGCCGAAAGATCCTTATATTAGGTATATAAATAATAATAATATGTTTTTATTTCAGACACAAGATCCATAAATTTCAATTAGATTTATAAAATAAATCAGTCAGGTACACAATCAACTTTTGATATTTTTATGTGTGTACAACAAGTTTTCATAAATATATTGACAGGGGACTGTTATGATGTTTATTTCTTTGAATTTATCACGTAGGGATTCTTTAGATTCAGATTCAGATTTTTTATTGGCAACACAGTTACAGGTCTCTTGTCGTAAAGCATTCTTACTTAAAGTATGATGTTTACTTATAACAATATTCATTAAAAAATTAAAATAATTATATTAACAATAATATTACATCTTACAAGATTCAATTTCAATAATAAATAAAAAATAATAATTGTATTGTCACTAATCAATTCATTTTCATATTAATTAATTCATTCATATCATAAAAACACATGTCAATTAGCCAAGTTTTCAGCTTGTGCTTAAAAGATTGCATCGAAGGTGCGCAGGTGATTTCTGGTGGCAGTCGGTTGTACACACTCGGGCCGAGTAGGTATGTGCACCAGCCTTTTGGATTTCGCTAACCTATGTTCAATCGTCCTCAGCCTCTCTGCGTGGCGGAGCTCGTATCTGTGTCCACCACCGCATCTAGAGTATTCCTTAAGGTGGCTATGGACATAGAGCGCTGCTTGGTAAATAACGAGGGCAGGAACGGTCATTATACCCAGGGACATGAAGTATGGTCTAGCTGATGTATTCTGCGACACTCGCACAACAGCACGTACTGCCCTCTTTTGTAGCCTGAAGGCGCGCTCCCAGTCCGCAGCGCAGCCCCATAGGTCCACTCCGTACTGCAGGTGACTATGGACACAGGCGAAGTACAGACTTCTCACCATCTTTTCATCCAGAGTTGATGAGATGCGCCATAGAGCAAAGCAGGCTCTACCTATTTTTTTGCTCAAGGTATCTATATGTTTTTCCCATGTTAGCGTCCTGTCCAGGGTAAAGCCTAGGAACACTGTCTCATTGACCTGGCCTAGATGCTAATGCTAACCATCAATATCCACATTCAACGGCCTATACGCACGCCCAGCTAGCTTGAAGTGGATAAAGTTAGTTTTAGTTATATTCAAGACCAGGCCATTATAGCTAAACCACTGGTGCAATCGACTTGCTACAGTAGTGAGTTTTGCCTCCAGTAAGTCCACTGTTGGAGCCTCTACTACTGCCGCCACATCGTCTGCGTACATGAATACGTGCGCATCCTCGATCCATGCTGGCAGGTCGTTCATCAGCAAAGAAAATACGATGTTCGAAAGGGACGAACCTTGAGGGACTCCAATTCTGGTAGGTAGAGCCTTGGATCTGATCTTACCTGCTCTGCCAGTGACGATCAGGTTTCTATTCGTTAGAAAACTACTTATCAACTGAAGAGCTGGACCACAAATTCCATAGTGCGCGAGCTTTTGGACGAGTAGCGCGTTGTCTGCGACGTCAAACGCTTTTGACAAGTCACAGAATAAGACCGCTACTTGGTTCTTACACTCGCGCGCTTCAAAGATACGTCGGACCACTTCCCTAGCAGCATCGCTCGTCGACTTCCCGGCCCGATATGCGTACTGTCTTGGAGACAGCGAAGCAGTACTTGATAGGTATTCCAGAAGACGCGTACTCAGACCATTCTCTAGTATTTTTGCAATCGCTGGAATAATACTCACGGGCCTGTAACTATTCACAACCTCCTTATTCCCTTTTCCTTTATACAGAGGTGAAACTCGTACGCTCTTCAGCACCTGCGGATACTCCCCCTCTTTTATACATCTGTTGTACAAAATGCAAAGAATGAAAGCTAATGGCTCGGAGGTCTTATGAAGGAGTGACGTAGATATTTCGTAAATATCTTTGGTGGTCTTATGTGAAGTATTTAGAATAATACAGGTAGGTGTATACCTGTATTATTCTAAATACTTCAGCAGGTGTAAAGAGTTTAAACTTGAGTGAGGTTTCCGCCAACTTGTTCGAAGATGTGAGCGCTTGCATGGCAGACGGCACGCAGGCAGCGGGCGCGCCACACGTCGCAGCAGCATTCACAAAATGTGTGTTTACTGCGTCTACTGCGTCACTCTCGCTCTGGAACTCGGACCCATCTTGTTTCCGTAGAGACTCGATGAAGTCTACAGACTTGCGTGTTTTGCCCGTTTCGAGTTTAACAATCTCCCACATAGTCTTAGCGGAATTGCCTGATTTTGCTATTAGGTACATCACAATAATATTTCGACCTTTTGCGCAAAACCTTATCAAAACGATCTTTAAAATCGTCGATCTGATTCGACAAAGTTGCGTTATCCGGGAAACTTTGTGATAGTTCACTCATTTCTCGGATCAGATATTCCAGCGCGATTACATTATTTGAGACCCACGAAGTGTTTTTCCTATGGGAACTAAAACATTTGACTGGGAAACACGTGTCTATTTTGTTAACAATAATATTTAATATTGCCGTAGTTAACTCGTTTAATGTCGACTTCACATATTTTTGAGCAATCGCTATCCAGTCTACACTGTCAATTGCTCCGATAAAATTATAAGTATTCGCCTGTGAATACGACCTAGCGCGGTAGTTAGCAGAGCCGTCGATTGGTGACTCACATTCAATCACGGCGCGCACGGCATAGTGGTCGCTTAGATCCGAATGCAAGGGTACAGCACGTACTAATCCAGACCTCGCGAGCTCATTATTTACATAGATGTGATCTAGGCAAGTACTCGTTTCGGAAGTTACCCTAGTTGGAAAATGTACAATATTATAGAAATTCTTTGTGCTGATTATGTCGATAAGCTGTTTTAGGTCGCTGTTCAAAAGACATATCCAGTTAATGTTAAAGTCATCCACCACGACGCAATCCTTCTCAGTTTTATTTAAAAAATCAAATAGAGCTTCAAAAATGGGAAAGAAGTCGGATGTTTTCGTCTGGTTTGATCTATAAACACAAGCAACAATTGTGTTAAAATCAATTAATTCTACAGCAGCAATCTCGCAAACTTGTTGTATTGAAATGTTTAAAACAACTTCTTTAAATTTAATTCTATTATTTACATAAATACATGCTCCTCCGTGCTCAATATTAGTTCTACAGTAGTGACTACCCAGACTATAATTATTTAAATAAATACAGTTTAGTTCAAAATATTTAAGCCAGTGTTCAGTCATACATAAAACATCACAATTTAACATTGTTCGTAACATAACTTCTAGACGTCTAGTTTTTCCTTTTAACGCTCTAATGTTTTGATGACAAATTTGGGACCCATATTACAACAGCCCTCTTCTGCAGCACAATTATACGGTGTTAATGTCTGCAGCGTTCCCCCACAGCAGTATACCATACGACATAATACTGTGGAAGTAGCTGAAATAAACAAGTCTAGATGTATCAACGTCTGTAAGATGACGGATTTTTTTGACTGCATACGCTGCAGAACTAAGTCTCTTCGATAGCTTATCTGTATGTGGACCCCATTGAAGTTTATTATCTAAGGTAATTCCTAAGAACACGGTACTTTGTACAATTTCTACCGTTTCTCCCTTTACGTTTATTATCAGCCTTATCTTGTTTAACATTATGTAAAATAAATCCTAATACATTTTGTATTGGCTTCGTTAAGCAAAAGATTATTGTCACCAAACCAGTGGACCACGCCGAAGTTTGACTTTCTTATTTATTTATTTAAAACTTTAATGCACTAAGGTACAAAGGGTGGGCTTAATGCCGAGGCATTTTCTACCTGCCGACCAATAACATAATGCTTAAACAGATGGTTGGCGTGCTAGTTTTTGTTCTATAATTAGGTATGAGAAGTTTAACTACATTAAATATATATATCTCTAAATATCCACTAATGAATAAGAATGATCAAAACTGGAAAATAATAGACATTTTATCCAGACTAATTATGTAACCTCTTTAGAAAATGCTTGCGCACCAATTGCTTAAAAGTGTTTCGTCATTTCATTTTAAATATTAATGAAGTATCATCAGCAAACAGTACAATCTCGTGATTATTATTTACAAGATGAGGCAGGTCGTTAACATAAACCCAGGGAAGCCGAATTAACATATAACATTTTTTTAAATCTTTGTCTACCCTTATACTTACACTTACTAACATTTACTGTATTTGCAAAGAAAAAATTATCATGAATTTGCATCTCCGAAGAAAAAAGGCGAAAGAGGTGCACTTCATTATGTTCGATCTTGAAAAATACCATATTAAGTAGTTTAAAACGTCTCAATTATTATTACCTTTCCTTAATAGACTTTTTTACAATTAGAAATGTTGATGTAACCATTTTATTTGGTGCTGATAATTTTGATCTCTTAGATACATAAAGTATTACAACAGATGTACAGAACATTTGTTACCTACATTATTTTATATTTTATTAATAACATGTTAATGTAAAATCTTTATTATCAAAGAAAATTACAATCAAATAATAGAATTAAATTAAAACTAGTATTTACAATTGAAACAATTGATCTGCAGTTTGTTTCAAACAATCTACAAGTCGCTCAACTGATCCATGGATATCAATACCACTCTGAAGCGTGCCCAAGACGCTAGCTGCATTGCCCCGCTATATAGCAATGCTGATGCGCTGCGCCAGATGCTCACCAGCTCTCGGGTCGCGCGTCGCTTCGATCAGACGCTCAGATAATTTTTTGAAAACCCGGAGAGCCCCGGTACCCCACGGACCTAGGGTCTCGACTCCAAGGGGAGCAAATAATAATAATAAATTGTTTATTTTCAGACACGAGATCCATATAGGTATTTACAATTAGGTACAATTTAATAATTAAAACTAGGGTACATGATACATGAAACAAAAAATAATAAAACAGAAACTGGTACATACATACATACGTACGTCAAAAAAAATTAAAATTAAGATATTGTAAGTGGCAATAGCCACCCACCGTTTGTACATATCAGACAAGATCAAACGATCTGCCATACTCCTTATAAAATTATAATTATGCGTATGCTCTATCGAGACCTGCATATTTGCGCCTGTACGGTCCGTACACCACGTATAGTAACTAAGCTGGATATATCAGAAAAACCAAGAGATACATTTGAACTGATATATTTAACGATAAACTGTAGTTACTAATGAGATGATAGTGAGACGCGTGAGTCGATTGACAGGTGATTGCGAACTGAATACAATAAAAGGTATTGCTAAAATTGATGACTGGCGTAAATGCGCGGTTAGCATTAATTAGGGCAATGCACAATGTAGGTACGTGCTCGTACAGCGCCTCTTGAGATCTTCGGCCGAATCTGCCGCCGCACCAGGCCTCACGGAAGTCCCAGGAAGATGGGAAGGTGCGAGTGTGTCGACGCATGTAGCGTCCCACACAATCGGCCTCCCCAGCTCCCATGGGACTAGAGTCATACCGTCGGGCCTCTTACCATCGTCACGCAACAGGCCATTCGGTTCGAGAATGACTGGTACGTGACAAGGGCCCGCCGGATTAACTTTTTGTCTCATATTTACCCCACCTGACCCTATCTACTTCGACTTATTGTTTAGTCTAGCCTTTTCCCACCAATAATTTTTATTTTATTTTGTGCTAAGTAATGATGATAGATAGATAGATCATCTTTATCGCACCATCAATAATCAATATGTATGTACAGAAAACAAACATAAACTTATTAGTAACTAACAATATTTATCTAGCTAGTGGCACCATCGCGGTGATGATGAACCTTATATTTCTTACTATATTTATCTAGCTAGTGGCACCATCGCGGTGATGATGAACCTTATATTTCTTACTATATTTATCTAGCTAGTGGCACCATCGCGGTGATGATGAACCTTATATTTCTTACTATATTTATCTAGCTAGTGGCACCATCGCGGTGATGATGAACCTTATATTTCTTACTATATTTATCTAGCTAGTGGCACCATCGCGGTGATGATGAACCTTATATTTCTTACTATATTTATCTAGCTAGTGGCACCATCGCGGTGATGATGAACATATATATTTTATTGTGACCTTTGTGTTGTTGTTGCAGTTTCGAATAAATGTTTTGTCTTCCATCAATGATTCATCAACAAATGCATTCACCACATTCATGTGGGTTCCAGGGTCCAGGGTCCTGTGACTGTTATTGTTCTGGTCGGGGCAGAATACCAGCGCCTTCTGTTATAGGTATATCCAATATAACAGTTGCCATGACGCTGAGCCTGGGACCGTGGCCTGGGCCCATTTGCTGCTGCAGCACACCCTGATTACCTACTTATACCTTCCTACCTACTTATTTCCTACATAATATTGTTATTTATGTAGTTTTTCCACTTGCAACCACTAGCGGCGTAAGGGGGGGGCCAGAGGGGCGGTCCGCCCCGGGTACCGAGCTCCAAGGGGTGCCACTCGGCACCCCTCGGGGCGCGCAGATGGCGCTTCAAATTCGAATCCGAAGGGGTGATACCGAAAATTCACACGCAGACATATAAAAAAATTGCGGCTCGCTTCGCTCGCCGTTGTTTTTTATTATGATTGCAAAATAAATACTAGATCCAAGTATTTATTCGGGTCGGGTGTAGAAAGGTTGCCTAGCAGAGATCGCTCAAACCGATAAGGATAATTGTACATACAACTTTATCTGTATTAGTCTTTTTCTGCCCTGTGTAACTATTATATTTGATGTGCAATAATGAGTAATTGCTTTGTACTGTGCTTTATTTTGTTGTAAATCGTAAAAAAATCTTTTCTCATTCATTGTCATAGCTTACTTTTTACTGTCATTAATTTTTCGTACTCTCCTTAACTTGTTTGTGATCACCCGAAAAAGTAACAAAAATTTCGGCGGCTCACTACGCTCGCCGGTTCGTTTTTAGCTTTGTTGTGGATCACCAAATAAAAATTTCGTCGTGGTCTTAGAATACTTGTATTTTTGCTAACCTCACCGAACTCCGAAATTACCTATTGTGGCTCGCTCCGCTAGCCGTAGTTATTAATAAATTTATTTTTTAAATTATAGGTCACCTTTAAACTCACATGTTTAATATTAATAAGGTCACAATTAAGTCAATTATTAACGTCACCTATGACAAACTTAGTTACTTTTCACCTAACATCCGAAAATCCAAAAAATGTCGCGGCTCGCTTCCCTCGCCGTTACTTATAATTCCTGTTGTTAGAAATTGAGGGTGCGGAATTTCTCCAAACGTTTCAGGGCTCGCTGTCATAAATTTTTTTGTACTCTCCTTAACTTGTTTGTGATCACCCGAAAAAGTAACAATAATTTCGGCGGCTCGCTACGCTCGCCGGTTCGTTTTTAGCTTTGCTGTGGATCGCCAAATAAAAATTTCGTCGTGGTCTTAGAATACTTGTATTTTTGCTAACCTCACCGAACTCCGAAATTACCTATTGTGGCTCGCTCCGCTAGCCGTAGTAATTAATAAATTTATTTTTTAAATTATAGGTCACCTTTAAACTTACATATTTAATATTAATAAGGTCACAATCAAGTCAATTATTAACGTCACCTATGACAAACTTAGTTACTTTTCACCTAACATCCGACAATCCAAAAAAATGTCGCGGCTCGCTTCGCTCGCCGTTACTTATAATTACTATTGTTAGAAATTGAGGGTGCGGATAGTCAACCGACCCCCAGGGGGGGGGGGGGGGGGGGGGTGCTTGGTAGAAAAACGCCCCGGGTGCCAGCCCACGCTACGCCGCCACTGCTTGCAACAATGCTCTTTATTGTTTGATGAATATGTATTTTATTTTAAAATTGTAAATGTATCTTGTGTGTAAATGTAGTGGCAAATAAATGATATGTCTATGTTGTAGATGTCATTGTGGCTGCGACGACAACTACTACTGGCACAACATTGTGTAAGTACCTACCTGCCTGCCTATTTGATGAATTCGTCAACCGCGTGATAGGTAAATGCCGTGGCTAGGCGTAGCGTAGGAGTCTGATGATTTCAGTTTATGTGATCCTTCGGTAGGTACCTACTTAGGTAGGTACCTACAACAGAAACAAAAAGAACAAACCTTTCTAGAGTTAGGGAACAACTCATCCGAGAAAAAACTCATCCGCGGATGTCCACTTCACTTTTTGTTATGGGTACAAACTCATCCGAATCAAAATTCTCTCGGTTTTTCATTCGGATGAGTTGTAGGTACTGTACCCAAATCCAAAAGTGAAGTGGACAACTCATACGCGACGTATTTTTAAGAGTTCCGCATCGTTATTTTATAAACATCCAGTTTATTAGGTATAAACAACGCCCTCCGCTCTTTGGAAATATACCTAATTTGGAAATAATTAAATAGGTACCGTGCAATAAGGTGATATCCCGCGAACTAACAATCCTGGAGCAATACATTCTGAAGGTAAATTATAGAACTCGTCGAGATCTTCATTTTCATGACATGATGACAGCTGTCAAACTTCGAACTGTCATATCTCGCGAACTAACCATACTAGAGCACTAGTTTCTAATGGTAAATTGTAGAATTCATCGAGATCTACATTTTCAATGACAGCAGTAAAACTTAGAACTGTCATATGTCGCGAACTATCCTAGTGCGCCATCCTAGAGCAATAGTTTCTGAAAGTAAATTGTAGAACTCGTCGAGATCTACATTTTCGATGACACCTGTCAAAGTTCAAACTGTCATATTTCGCGAACTAACCACACTAGAGCACTAGTTTCTGAAGGTAAATTGTAGAACTCGTCGAGATCTACATTTTCGATGACAGTTGTAAACTCGCGAACGACCCATCTTAGAGCACCAATTTCTGAAGGTAAATTATAGAACTCGTCGAGATCTACCATTTCGATGACAACTGTCAAACTTCTAACTGTCATATCTTGTGAAGTAATTATACTAGAGCACCAAATTCTTATGGCTGTGTATACATACGTATGGGTCAAACTTATATAATAATATTCAAAATCAAAAATTCTCGAAATATGACAGTTTAACTAGTAGGTACTCTAGGATTGTTAGTTCGCGTGATATCACGATTCGAAGTTAGACAGCTTATTGCACGGTATTTAATGATTTCCAACTTATATTTCCGAAGAGCGGAGGCCGTTGTCTATACTTAGTAAACTGGATGTCTATAAAATTTCGATGCGGAACCCTTGAACAATATGTCGCGGATGGTTGTCCACTTCACTTTTGGATTTGGGTACAACTCATCCGAATGAAAAACCGAGAGTATTTTGATTCGATGAGTTGTAACCATAAAGTTTATACCTACCTATGTGTACCCATAACAAAAAGTGAAGTAAGCAACTCATCCGCGGATGAGTTTTTTCTCGGATGAGCTGTATCCTAGCTAACCCTCTTCCTATGTGTACCCATAACAAAAAGTGAAGTAAGCAACTCATCCGCGGATGAGTTTTATCTCGGATGAGCTGTATCCTAGCTAACCCTCTTCCTATGTGTACCCATAACAAAAAGTGAAGTAAGCAACTCATCCGCGGATGAGTTTTATCTCGGATGAGCTGTATCCTAGCTAACCCTCTTCCTATGTGTACCCATAACAAAAAGTGAAGTAAGCAACTCATCCGCGGATGAGTTTTATCTCGGATGAGCTGTATCCTAGCTAACCCTCTTCCTATGCCTGAGTCCAGCAACGTCAAGGGTCAGGTAAGATACAAATACAAACCCTCAGCAAAAGTAGGCACCTAGGTCGTCACACACGGTGAAGATGCTTTAACATTTTATCTTAAGATACCTTACGATAAAATATTATAGCATCACTCGTCCCTGATAGCATCATAATAAGGTATCCACACACTGTTATGATACGATAATAAATATCATGGTTTTGGTCTCATTTTCTTGAAAAACGTTGAAGGTATCACACGTATTTTTTATTTAAGTAAACACTATAATGGCAAGGCATCTTAAGATGAAGTCATCCTATCGCTCAGTATCTTAAAATACCGTAATATGAAAATATAATAAACCAGACTAAAATCTATCTCTGTGCCAAATTTCATCCAGATCCGTTCAGCCGTTCTGGCGTGATTGAGGAACAAACCTGAACAAACATCCATCCATCCATCCATCTAAACTTTCACATTTTATAATAATAATAATAAATCGTTTATTTTTGTGAAACAAAATATGGTATTAAACAGGGACGAGTAAAAGTCCCTGGCAGGTATTAAATCTATCGTTTTACAAGTTGAGGGTAGTAGACACAAACAACTCAATGAGATTTCGTTCGTTAGGTAATAATAATAATAAGTTGAAACCAAGAGATTGATTAGGTACTTATAACTAAGTATAATTAATTATATTAACATTGTTTCTTAATTTCAATTTGTAAATAGCGCTAGCTCCCACCCCACGACAACCCTGGGTTGTGGGTAGCTAGCCTCTTTCGTGCAAGAAATCAAAAAGTGAAACATACCTACACTAAATTATGGTGCAACAAGTACCTATGCTAGACACAATTTGTGGGGTTATAAATAATAGGATTGTAACTAATATTAGTAGGATTATATAAACCGTGTGTGATGTGATGGTTCATATAGTGACTGTATGACGAGCGATATTATATAAACCGTGTGTGTGTGATGGTTCTTAGTGATTGTATGACGAGCGATATTATATAAACCGTGTGTGTGTGATGGTTCATAGTGACTGTATGACGAGCGATATTATATAAACCGTGTGTGTGTGATGGTTCATAGTGATTGTATGACGAGCGATATTATATAAACCGTGTGTGATGTGATGGTTCATAGTGACTGTATGACGAGCGATATTATATCTATAGATGGAAATTATAGCATCTTCGCCGTCTGTGATACGTTTTAGTGAAAGCATGCAAATAAGGGATTTGGCAAGGAGTGGATCTGGTAAGTCCCTTAACCCAAACACTTGCATTTGAATCTGAAGCAATCAACAACAATCACCGCTAATTGATTTATATTTAATTCCATTCCATTTGCAGTCACCAGGAGTACGCGCTGCACAGCGGGAGTCACGCGTGAGTCCTTATCTACAACATGACACACCCTCCTTCCTTACATTCCATTCCATTTGCAGTCACCAGGAGTACGCGCTGCACAGCGGGAGTCACGCGTGAGTCCTTATCTACAACATGACACACCCTCCTTCCTTACATTCCATTCCATTTGCAGTCACCAGGAGTACGCGCTGCACAGCGGGAGTCACGCGTGAGTCCTTATCTACAACATGACACACCCTCCTTCCTTACATTCCATTCCATTTGCAGTCACCAGGAGTACGCGCTGCACAGCGGGAGTCACGCGTGAGTCCTTATCTACAACATGACACACCCTCCTTCCTTACATTCCATTCCATTTGCAGTCACCAGGAGTACGCGCTGCACAGCGGGAGTCACGCGTGAGTCCTTATCTACAACATGACACACCCTCCTTCCTTACATTCCGTTCCATGTGCAGTCACCAGGAGTACGCGCTGCACAGCGGGAGTCACGCGTGAGTCCTTATCTACAACATGACACACCCTCCTTCCTTACATTCCGTTCCATGTGCAGTCACCAGGAGTACGCGCTGCACAGCGGGAGTCACGCGTGAGTCCTTATCTACAACATGACACACCCTCCTTCCTTACATTCCGTTCCATGTGCAGTCACCAGGAGTACGCGCTGCACAGCGGGAGTCACGCGTGAGTCCTTATCTACAACATGACACACCCTCCTTCCTTACATTCCGTTCCATGTGCAGTCACCAGGAGTACGCGCTGCACAGCGGGAGTCACGCGTGAGTCCTTATCTACAACATGACACACCCTCCTTCCTTACATTCCGTTCCATGTGCAGTCACCAGGAGTACGCGCTGCACAGCGGGAGTCACGCGTGAGTCCTTATCTACAACATGACACACCCTCCTTCCTTACATTCCGTTCCATGTGCAGTCACCAGGAGTACGCGCTGCACAGCGGGAGTCACGCGTGAGTCCTTATCTACAACATGACACACCCTCCTTCCTTACATTCCGTTCCATGTGCAGTCACCAGGAGTACGCGCTGCACAGCGGGAGTCACGCGTGAGTCCTTATCTACAACATGACACACCCTCCTTCCTTACATTCCATTCCATTTGCAGTCACCAGGAGTACGCGCTGCACAGCGGGAGTCACGCGTGAGTCCTTATCTACAACATGACACACCCTCCTTCCTTACATTCCGTTCCATGTGCAGTCACCAGGAGTACGCGCTGCACAGCGGGAGTCACGCGTGAGTCCTTATCTACAACATGACACACCCTCCTTCCTTACATTCCGTTCCATGTGCAGTCACCAGGAGTACGCGCTGCACAGCGGGAGTCACGCGTGAGTCCTTATCTACAACATGACACACCCTCCTTCCTTACATTCCGTTCCATGTGCAGTCACCAGGAGTACGCGCTGCACAGCGGGAGTCACGCGTGAGTCCTTATCTACAACATGACACACCCTCCTTCCTTACATTCCGTTCCATTTGCAGTCACCAGGAGTACGCGCTGCACAGCGGGAGTCACGCGTGAGTCCTTATCTACAACATGACACACCCTCCTTCCTTACATTCCGTTCCATGTGCAGTCACCAGGAGTACGCGCTGCACAGCGGGAGTCACGCGTGAGTCCTTATCTACAACATGACACACCCTCCTTCCTTACATTCCGTTCCATGTGCAGTCACCAGGAGTACGCGCTGCACAGCGGGAGTCACGCGTGAGTCCTTATCTACAACATGACACACCCTCCTTCCTTACATTCCGTTCCATGTGCAGTCACCAGGAGTACGCGCTGCACAGCGGGAGTCACGCGTGAGTCCTTATCTACAACATGACACACCCTCCTTCCTTACATTCCGTTCCATGTGCAGTCACCAGGAGTACGCGCTGCACAGCGGGAGTCACGCGTGAGTCCTTATCTACAACATGACACACCCTCCTTCCTTACATTCCGTTCCATGTGCAGTCACCAGGAGTACGCGCTGCACAGCGGGAGTCACGCGTGAGTCCTTATCTACAACATGACACACCCTCCTTCCTTACATTCCGTTCCATGTGCAGTCACCAGGAGTACGCGCTGCACAGCGGGAGTCACGCGTGAGTCCTTATCTACAACATGACACACCCTCCTTCCTTACATTCCGTTCCATGTGCAGTCACCAGGAGTACGCGCTGCACAGCGGGAGTCACGCGTGAGTCCTTATCTACAACATGACACACCCTCCTTCCTTACATTCCGTTCCATGTGCAGTCACCAGGAGTACGCGCTGCACAGCGGGAGTCACGCGTGAGTCCTTATCTACAACATGACACACCCTCCTTCCTTACATTCCGTTCCATGTGCAGTCACCAGGAGTACGCGCTGCACAGCGGGAGTCACGCGTGAGTCCTTATCTACAACATGACACACCCTCCTTCCTTACATTCCGTTCCATGTGCAGTCACCAGGAGTACGCGCTGCACAGCGGGAGTCACGCGTGAGTCCTTATCTACAACATGACACACCCTCCTTCCTTACATTCCGTTCCATGTGCAGTCACCAGGAGTACGCGCTGCACAGCGGGAGTCACGCGTGAGTCCTTATCTACAACATGACACACCCTCCTTCCTTACATTCCGTTCCATGTGCAGTCACCAGGAGTACGCGCTGCACAGCGGGAGTCACGCGTGAGTCCTTATCTACAACATGACACACCCTCCTTCCTTACATTCCGTTCCATGTGCAGTCACCAGGAGTACGCGCTGCACAGCGGGAGTCACGCGTGAGTCCTTATCTACAACATGACACACCCTCCTTCCTTACATTCCGTTCCATGTGCAGTCACCAGGAGTACGCGCTGCACAGCGGGAGTCACGCGTGAGTCCTTATCTACAACATGACACACCCTCCTTCCTTACATTCCGTTCCATGTGCAGTCACCAGGAGTACGCGCTGCACAGCGGGAGTCACGCGTGAGTCCTTATCTACAACATGACACACCCTCCTTCCTTATATTCCGTTCCATGTGCAGTCGCCCTGAGCGAGCGCTGCACAGCGGTAGTCACGCGTACGCACGCGCGTACGCGCACCAGTGGTTTAGCTATAATGGCCTGGTCTTGAATATAACTAAAACTAACTTTATCCACTTCAAGCTAGCTGGGCGTGCGTATAGGCCGTTGAATGTGGATATTGATGGTTAGCATTAGCATCTAGGCCAGGTCAATGAGACAGTGTTCCTAGGCTTTATATTATATTCATATGTGTGTGTCATATGTTTTTTGCTAACATGCGAAAAACATATGACTTTTGAGCAAAAACATAGGTATAATAGAGCCTAGTTTGCTCTACGAGTATGTATGGCGCATCTCATCTACCCTAGATAGAAATATGGTGAGCAGTCTGTACTTCGCCTCTGTCTATCTATAGTCACCTGCAGCACGGAGTAGACCTGTGGGGCTGCGCTGCGGACTGGGAGCGCGCCTTCCGGCTGCAGAAGAGGGCAGTACGTGGTATTGTGCAAGTGTCGCCGAATACATCCAGAAGACTGGTGCACATACCTACTCGGCCCGAGTGTGTACAACCGACTGCCACCCGAATCACCAGAGCACCTTCGATGCAATCCTTTAAGCACAAACTGAAACTTTGGCTAATTGACATGTCATTATCATCAGCTTATATTAGTCCACTGCTGGACATAGGCTTCCTCTACTGAGTGCCATAGGGCCCTGTCTTCAGCTTGCCGCATCCAGCATCTGCCAGCAGTCTTTCCCAAATTATCATCCCACCTGGTCGGAGGGCGTCCTACACTACGTTTGCCGAGTCGCGGTCTCCACTCAAAATCACGTTTATCCCAGCTGTTGTCGGTTCTTCTCGCGATATGGCCAGCCCAATGCCAGTTCAGCTTGCTAATCCTTTGAGCTATGTCGACAACCTTGGTTCTCTGTCGGATGTACTCGTTGCGAATCCTATCCTTCAGAAAAACTCCGAGCATAGCTCTCTCCATAGCTCGCTGGGCGACTTTAAACTGGTGGACAAGCCCTACCGTGAGTGTCCACGTCTCAGCTCCGTAAGTCATGACGGGTAGGACGCACTGATTGAAAACTTTCGTTATCAAGCATTGCGGTATGGATGATTTTTTTGGGTTCCGTACCCAAAATCGAGATAATTGTCAAAATTGCCAAGCATGCACGAGTGAATTTGCTACCAGAAGAGATAGAATCGGCTTATCGGGTCCAGCCCATGCACAAACTGGCAGGCCAGCCGAAACCCTTTGTCACAGAGCTGAGAAGCACAATCTCGGGCCTCCGTAAAACAAAAGGAATAATGAGCCGAGACATTGGGATTGGAGGACCTACTCGGAGATTCTTTGTCAATGAGCACCTTAGCACCTTTACCTACTCCTCAAAACAAGAACCTACTAAGGAGTCAAGCTCTGTGCTAAAACAAAGTACCTACTACAAATATGTACCTACCTACCTACGGGTAAACAACTGCAATATCTTTGAGAACGAAAAACGAGGACTCGTCAGTGATCAACATACAAACAGGAAAAGACTTCATAACATGAATTTAAACTTCTATTGTCAGGTAAGTACTTAGTTTAAAATATAATAACCCTGCTACCAGGTCAACTGGTCAACTGGTCAACTGGTCAACTGGTCAACTGGTCATAAACCAATAATTACTTGTTACTTCTATCAAGTTCAATAAAATTATTATTCTTTCCACATGATAACCGCTGCATCACACATATAACAAACTTTATACTCGCATCATACATTCACACTACACACATAAAACACATTACATTATTCTATTTATGTTTCCCCTTTCCTCAGGACAAGACAGTAAAATAATAATAACCTGCCCCATGACATGCAACTTGTCTTTAGGGTTCCGTACCCCAAGGATAAAACTCAACGTATCTCATGATTTCATGAACCGTGATAGTTAGACAGTTGAGATTTTCACAGATGATGTATTTATGTTGCCGCTATAACAAAAAATACTAAAACACAGAAGAAAATAAATATTTAAGGTGTCTCCCATACAACAAACGTGTTTATTTTTTGTTAGTTTTTGCTTGATATTGATAACGGCAACAGATAGACACTTGAAATATTCACACAATATTTAGTAATTATATCCACTTTAAACAATACAATAATAGTTAAAAAAAACAAATATTAAGGGGGGTTCCCATACAATAAACGTGATTTTTTTGCCGTTTTTATAGACAAAACGGTACGGGACCCTTCGTGCGCGAGTTGGACTCGCACTAGGCCCTTCGATAAAAGTAAAAAACGGGAGATGAGGCATTACCATCTCGACAGTGGATGGCTCAAGTTGGGTTCAAGTATGTTCCCTTACCTCAGTCATAGTCAGACCGGGGCGCGGCGCGGGCGGGGCGGTGTATTTCACTCATTATCTCACTCAAAAACTGTACCGTTTCTGTGAAACGGGTGAGCGCTGGTAGAACGTACCGTATCTTCCTTTTTTACTTATATCGAAGACTAGGCCGGTTTTATTTTGCGTTTATTTCATTGGAAATGCAGCGAATAGGGGTTCATTCAGATAATTTGCGAAATAATAACGATAATGTGCTAATAATAACGTAACGTGGTAATAATACTACGCTTATTTGCGAATAACCTTGTAAGGTGGAAACGCTCTACGCGTCAGCGGAACTGCGCGGCCGCGGCACTTTATGTCAAATTCAACAAAATCACCAAATAAGCCGCGCGGCCTCTTTCGTGATTTGTTCTAATTTGACGGGCAGTGCCGCCGCGGCCGCACAGTTTCGCTGACGCGGAGTGCGCTTGCACCTTTATGCTCAGCCTGTTGTTGCTGGCTTCACTACGTATCGGAATATTTACATATTTTCTTCAATTGCAAAAAGTTTTAATTTCAGTTTTCTGTTAGTAAAAGCCTAATTATTGTACCTTAGGTAGGGTATATTAATTGGGCTATAATTAGTGTAACTTAGGGTTAGAGCGCAGATAGTAGTATTATGTCTGTGACCTTAGGGTTAGAGCGCAGATAGTAGTATTATGTCTGTGACCTTAGGGTTAGAGCGCAGATAGTAGTATTATGTCTGTGACCTTAGGGTTAGAGCGAAGATAGTAGTATTATGTCTGTGACCTTAGGGTTAGAGCGCAGATAGTAGTATTATGTCTGTGACCTTAGGGTTAGAACGCAGATAGTAGTATTATGTCTGTGACCTTAGGGTTAGAACGCAGATAGTAGTATTATGTCTGTGACCTTAGGGTTAGAGCGCAGATAGAGATAGTAGTATTATGTCTGTGCACTTAGGGTTAGAGCGCAGATAGTAGTATTATGTCTGTGAATTACCTACCTACAATACAACTATAAAAATACCTGAAATGTTGGACTTAAATATAAAACATTTATACAACATTAAGTAAACATTAGGTAGGTACCTACTTATAGTTCCTACTTAGTAAGGTAGTGTATCTCTACCTACTAAGAAATATACCTAATGTGTTACAGATGCTGATGGCGGCGACGAGTCGGCGTCGTCGGGCTCGGCGGAGCAGGTCGCGAGCGTGCGCCCCGCGTCGGCGGCGGCCCCGGGGACAGGGCCAGAGAACCCCACACTAAACCGTAACAAACTATACACACTCACCTACATTTTACGAACTTTACCTACTTACTTATTTTTTTTTAGTTTCCTTTCTTTTCCATCATTATGTATCTGGGTGCTTCTGCTCAACCTATTTGTTGGATCTTTATAATATGCGTATACAAACGAATTTTAACTTTCCAGAATTTTCAAACGAAGACCAAACACAACAGGAGGAAGAAGTTACGCAGGAAGAAACAACAATCACAAGTAAGGTTCATTTCGCTTTTTATATCGATAACTATGTTAGGAGCATGCTAGGAGGGAATTTGACTCCATCAAGTACTTACCTACTAGGTAGGTAGTTTTATATTTATACCTTGGGCTGAGAATATGAGAATTCCAACCTATCTGCTACCAATAGAGCGCGCGGAAGCGGGGGGGCGGCCGGCGGGGACCCTTAGCGGAGAGGAGAGGATGGCAATAAGATGTCATTTAAAAATAATATGTTAGGCACATAGACCGTCTGAATCTGAATAATATTTATGGTATGCACATGCTCGGTCTTGGATGCACATTTGTGCTGTACTGCTGTGCCTGTGTAGGCAGGAGGTGCTTTGCAGGTGTGAGTGAAGCACCAAGAGCAGTATTGACAATGACATTGCTGTGTTTCAGGAGCGCCGTACCACGCGCCGCCCTCGCCGTCGCCCGCCAACTTCTACGTCGACGACGACTGACGGAGGCGAGGAGAGGAGTCGAGGAGCGCGAGGAGAGGAGGCGAGGAGCGCGAGGACACGTGACCCCCTCTCAGTCATCATTTATAACCTTACTTTCTAAATTATCGAAAAGGGCTCATCTAAAAAGACATACGATGTTCGTGATTTTTTGACGGGTCCGTGTCGCGTTTGCCATTTTGAATGTACACCAGACCTACCGTAAATACCTACACTAATTACGTTAAGGAAACGGCCCCATAACGTGTGAAAAACGTAAAGTAGTTTATGGATGTCCCCACGATGTCCCCATAAATGATAAAACACTTTATTTTATACACGTGTGTCATAAATACAATAAAAAATATCTTAATATTTTGGCTTTTATTTAAAGTTTAGTATGCTATACAGGCAAGCTGAAGACAGGGCGCTATGGCGCTCATTAGGGGATGTCTATGTCCAGCTGTGGACTGATATAGGCTGATGATGATGATGATGATGCTATACAGGCTGTAGGTACTTGTAATGTAACAGACTCTACTGACGGAAAGGTACCCATTCGTGCTTTATTCATGGATAATAAATAAATAAATAATGAATGATGCTGGACAATTGACACAGCAATACCTAGCCCCAAGTTACGCAGAGCCTACCCTAGATAACTGATGTACCTAATACAATACACAGAAAGATATTTTTTATTGCACATAGAAAACGACCAGAACACCTGGAACAAATATTTGCGATCGTACAAACATTTGACCCAAGGCGAAAATCGAACCCGCAACCTCCGTCGTCACAGGCGAACCTTCGCCCACCGAGCCACAGAAGTCGTCGAATGGATATGTCCAAGGTCTTTGATTTTGTCTCGCATAGGTTGTTGATAATGAAACTAGAGGTAAGGTTAGGTGTTTGTTTTCCTGTGCCGCATGCCGGAGCAATGTCCCGGTCCGCGAGCTATCGTACCCTCCCTTTGACGTGATCGATCAGTGTCATTATCTACTAGTTTTTGTTTACCTGTGCCGCATGCCGGAGCAATGTCCCGGCCCGCGAGCTATCGTACCCTCCCTTTGACGTGATCGATCAGTGTCATTATCTACTAGTTTTTGTTTACCTGTGCCGCATGCCGGAGCAATGTCCCGGCCCGCGAGCTATCGTACCCTCCCTTTGACGTGATCGATCAGTGTCATTATCTACTAGTTTTTGTTTACCTGTGCCGCATGCCGGAGCAATGTCCCGGCCCGCGAGCTATCGTACCCTCCCTTTGACGTGATCGATCAGTGTCATTATCTACTAGTTTTTGTTTTCCTGTGCCGCATGCCGGAGCAATGTCCCGGCCCGCGAGCTATCGTACCCTCCCTTTGACGTGATCGATCAGTGTCATTATCTACTAGTTTTTGTTTACCTGTGCCGCATGCCGGAGCAATGTCCCGGCCCGCGAGCTATCGTACCCTCCCTTTGACGTGATCGATCAGTGTCATTATCTACTAGTTTTTGTTTACCTGTGCCGCATGCCGGAGCAATGTCCCGGCCCGCGAGCTATCGTACCCTCCCTTTGACGTGATCGATCAGTGTCATTATCTACTAGTTTTTGTTTTCCTGTGCCGCATGCCGGAGCAATGTCCCGGTCCGCGAGCTATCGTACCCTCCCTTTGACGTGATCGATCAGTGTCATTATCTACTAGTTTTTGTTTACCTGTGCCGCATGCCGGAGCAATGTCCCGGTCCGCGAGCTATCGTACCCTCCCTTTGACGTGATCGATCAGTGTCATTATCTACTAGTTTTTGTTTTCCTGTGCCGCATGCCGGAGCAATGTCCCGGTCCGCGAGCTATCGTACCCTCCCTTTGACGTGATCGATCAGTGTCATTATCTACTAGTTTTTGTTTTCCTGTGCCGCATGCCGGAGCAATGTCCCGGCCCGCGAGCTATCGTACCCTCCCTATGACGTGATCAGAGTCATTATCTACTAGTTTATGAGATCAGGTCTGGGTATTCTTTATTGTGACTTTATACATTCTTAGTCTGAGATTTCAAATTCTTAATTCTATATTTTAATTATATAACTTCTTAATTATAGATTCTAACTCAATGGGAAGTAGGTACCTACACTACCTACCCTATAGGCCTGGCTAAGAAATAGGTAGGTACTCTTTCCGGGCGCACTGTACACTAGCTAATTAGTCCGCTAAGATAAGAAGGTAGGTAGTAAATAATCCTACTCAAAGCTTTAAAATTAACTAATTAGTGTTTAGATAGCTTTTGAAGTTATTTGTTTTAAAATTAGCATGAGATTAACTGTTTGTACCTACCTTTGCTTAGCTAGGCTATGGGAGCGGGGGGACACCGGTTATTACAACGCAACGCAAGGTAGCAGCCGCTGCAACTGCACCAGTCTCTCGAAGATTAATTCCCTCTTGTGTTATAGTCCTCGTTGGTAGGCGTCATATTTCCCGTACAATGCGACGACTACTCGCTAACCTGATGGTCTGCGCGAGCGCCAGCGCTGTGCTCTCCCTACACTGTGAGTTATTCTACCTTGAAACTCATCATCATTTTATCCACTAATCCACGGCTGGACAAAAGTCCGGCCCTCAAAACAAAACCACCAAACGAATATTGCAGACATAATATTTTATTTGCCACCATAATGGACGGATGGATGCGACCAGCACAGTACTGCAGGCACACACCCTGTCCTGTGCGGATCGCATCCACAATCTGCCAGTTCATTTTATTTGCCACCATAATGGACGGATGGATGCGACCAGCACAGTACTGCAGGCACACACCCTGTCCTGTGCGGATCGCATCCACAATCTGCCAGTTCATTTTATTTGCCACCATAATGGACGGATGGATGCGACCAGCACAGTACTGCAGGCACACACCCTGTCCTGTGCGGATCGCATCCACAATCTGCCAGTTCATTTTATTTGCCACCATAATGGACGGATGGATGCGACCAGCACAGTACTGCAGGCACACACCCTGTCCTGTGCGGATCGCATCCACAATCTGCCAGTTCATTTTAATTTTACAGTTTTTTGGGGTCTTACGAATGGGCAGTACGTCGACGACACATACAAAGACAGATACTTCAAGCCCATCGAATTTGAAAAGGTTCACCGTGGAGCAGTGAATGGATACAACTCATCGGGCTTGTTCAACATAAGCGAATGCAGCATTGATCTCATGATGTGCTTGGAAGACGCGCCGTGAGTACGACCTGCCTACCGTGGGCATAGGCACCAGCACCCAGGTACCAACCAACTACACAAACTGGGCATAGGCACCATCACCCAGGTACCAACCAACTACACAAACTGGGCATAGGCACCAGCACCCAGGTACCAACCAACTACACAAATTTGGCATAGGCACCAGCACCCAGGTACCAACCAACTACACAAACTGGGCATAGGCACCAGCACCCAGGTACCAACCAACTACACAAACTGGGCATAGGCACCAGCACCCAGGTACCAACCAACTACACAAACTGGGCATAGGCACCAGCACCCAGGTACCAACCAACTACACAAACTGGGCATAGGCACCAGCACCCAGGTACCAACCAACTACACAAACTGGGCATAGGCACCAGCACCCAGGTACCAACCAACTACACAAACTGGGCATAGGCACCAGCACCCAGGTACCAACCAACTACACAAACTGGGCATAGGCACCAGCACCCAGGTACCAACCAACTACACAAACTGGGCATAGGCACCAGCACCCAGGTACCAACTAACTACACAAACTTGGAAGACGCGCCGTGAGTAGGTACGACCTGCCTACCGTGGGCATAGGCACCAGCACCCAGGTACCAACCAACTACACAAACTGGGCATAGGCACCATCACCCAGGTACCAACCAACTACACAAACTGGGCATAGGCACCAGCACCCAGGTACCAACCAACTACACAAACTGGGCATAGGCACCAGCACCCAGGTACCAACTAACTACACAAACTTGGAAGACGCGCCGTGAGTAGGTACGACCTGCCTACCGTGGGCATAGGCACCAGCACCCAGGTACCAACCAACTACACAAACTGGGCATAGGCACCATCACCCAGGTACCAACCAACTACACAAACTGGGCATAGGCACCAGCACCCAGGTACCAACCAACTACAGAAACTGGGCATAGGCACCAGCACCCAGGTACCAACTAACTACACAAACTTGGAAGACGCGCCGTGAGTAGGTACGACCTGCCTACCGTGGGCATAGGCACCAGCACCCAGGTACCAACCAACTACACAAACTTGCCAAGGCCCCCCTTTTTTTATTACATTGCGCATATCCCGCGCACGCATATCATACTGCCACGGGGAGACAGTAGGTACGATTATGTGGAACACCAACCCACTCAAAAAATCATCAGGGTGTTCCCGCCTCTGTCGCTTGTGGTGGGAACATGGGGACGATTTTCTTCCACGAACCCACTGCGGATCCCCGATATCGGACCCCTCACTGGGGGGTGTGCAGCACCCCCCTTCGCGACGCGCCAGAAACACGTGACGCGCCGCGACCACCTCGGGGACCTTACCCGCCAAATGGGCGCCGAACGACCACGTGTCCGGGCGTCCTAGGTCCCCCTGCTGCGGGTTCCATAGTTATACGTCTTCTCAGACTAAGTAAGAAATATACTTAGTCTGAGTAGGTACGTGTTATGGTATTTTGCTTTGGGGACGGGCAGTCGACAGCCAGACTATCTTTGTTCGTTTTTATTAAACTCGCAATAATGTACACACATCATTTCTCTCTTCATTGACACATTCAGCATGTGACCACATTTTACATTCAATACACTGTATCCATTTTACATTCAATACACTGTATCCATTGCTCATTTGGTCGACTATTGCTAAAAGTTTCTAAGGAAACAAGACAAAAGCAATCTTCGTCGTCAGATTTATTTTCCTTCTCGTTATCAGTCTTCTTTGTCTTTTTTCCTTTCCCCTTTCCTTTTGTAGATACCAATTTCTTCCTGCTTTTAATTTTTTTATATATCTATATAATGTTACATGGCAAACACTACCTATATTTTTGGAACGAAGTTCCTTATCGCGCGTTGCGAAAGGGAGCTAGACCGAAAAAATTCTCACGAAAACTTGTAGCGACCCCAGAAACTCCTAAGTCTATGGTAAATGGTAACGAACGACACTTACGTTTTGCTATTGTTAAATACGACATTATTGCAAAGGAATAAGGTTCAAATTGAAACACCGCATATTTCAGAATTGCATAGAATATTAGGTAATAGTAGCCGCCATAATCGAAAAGGGCGCATCTAACATTTTTTGCAAAATTGAGTTATATATACCACCGTGATCAGCGAAAAAATGCGCATCTGATGGTAAAACGCATTTTTTCCTAGCACTTTCCTACGAAAAGTTAACGTTAAGCAAAAGGGCGCATTTACATGTATTTTTATCTTGGTACTAGTATGATAGGACGTATTTTCGATGTACAAAGACAAAAAGACTTATTTGTGTATAAGCGCCTCCTGAGCTATTTTAAATTAGGTCAGTTAAATAAAAGAAAAGACGCATTCGTATCATTTTTCTATGAAGCATATTTAATAGGGCGCATCGCATGGTAGATGCGTTTTTTTCTTTACATTTATAGAATTTAACGGATACGGTCATACATAGTCGAAAAGACGTTTGTGCGCACAAGCGCCCTTTTGTTCAAAATGTCTGGCTCATAGCGGGATGCGCGGGGCAGGGTTCTCTAGTAAATCATTTAGTTGCGCCCGAGTCGAGAGTGGTCGGTGCGTACGTGTAATGTGTGGGCCAATTCCGGTGAGTAGTTATTTACGTATTATTGTAAGTAGGTAACTAACAGTTAGTCCAGCAGAGTTATTTTATAACAGTGTTTTTATAAAGCGTGTTTCATCACGTTCAAACTAACTTTTTTCTATTTTGAATACTATTGATTTCGTATATAAAGCGTTAAGGTGTAGGTATCCCCTAGGCTAGGTACGCGCGATATAGTTTTTATATAGCCAAAGGCCCGCCCCTAGCGCCGTCACCTATTTTATCTTATTATTCAGTTGAACAAAGGAAATTTCAAAATTCAATAGGGGTCCGTGATACCTATTTCATAAGCTATTTTTTAATGCCTCTGTTATAGTTTTATTTTGTATAGTTTAGGAGTAGATGCGAAAAAAGAGATTCTCTATTTTATTTGTATTACTATTGAATCCTGTAAAAAGAGTTGAAAATAGAGAAACTCTTTTTTCAGGCTCGGAAGCACCTTAATGCAGCGAACGCAGCATAGCCAAACATGATCAATGGATCTTGTTTTCACTTTTCAATTCATTAATTAATTAATTTGTAAGAATAATTATGATTTTCAAATAGTTATTTCACTGGACATATTGTCTTATTCGGCATTTACTTTAGATAGATTTAAAATTTATTTAAAGATAAGATAAGATAATGTTTATTAATTATAAAAAAACACAAACTTAAATACTAAATAATAAATTAAGTCCGTGAATTTAAATAATCTTGTCAATATGTACATTGTTTTTGTATGTAAAATTTAATTATCAAAAATAGATGTTTAAGACATCAGACACAGAGAAGAGAAAGACATTAGTATTTAATACTAGATTCTGCCCGCGGCTTCGCACGCGTTGTTAAAGGT
Source organism: Eupithecia exiguata (assembly GCA_947086465.1). Lineage (NCBI taxonomy): Eukaryota > Metazoa > Arthropoda > Insecta > Lepidoptera > Geometridae > Eupithecia > Eupithecia exiguata. Next base: position 9,463,563 of record OX352248.1, on the reverse strand, counting down.
TATTTCTATCCCAAGGGAGTTGATATGTTTGATTCCAGGCCTAGGACTACCTATATGCAAAATTTCAGGCCGATCCATTCGTGTTTTGGCGTGAAGAAGTACCAAACATCCATCTAAACTTTCACATTTATAATATTAGTGTGATATTATAATATAATTATTTTGACATAAGAGTAAATGATAACTCGGTCAATCTTCAGACTGAATATTATAAATAAATCACAAATTTTTTCGTAATAAGTAATAAGAACGGTGCCTGTACTATGTGTGAAGAATGCTGATGTGCCATATTATAATTATTTTTTTATTACATAGGTAATTGCTGCGTAACTATAATCTGTACTATGTGTGAAGAATACCGATGTGACATATTATAATTATTTTTTCATCAATGATGAGAAGTAAAATCCACTAAATACAAAGAAAAATAGTAGTATGATATCATTACATAGTTGGAAAGACGTATCTGTGTATATGCGTCTTTTGAACCAAGGATTACGTATTTTTCTGGATTTTTTGTGCTAAGAAAAAAAGGAAATTAACAAATAACTATTTAAATAACAATAATAAAAATAAAATAAAATATACATCCTGATCTTACAACACTACAACATCTACCTGCATTTATAAAAAATTAGAATATATCGTAGTTTAGAGACAGCATGCATTTGTTTATTTTTTAACTTTAAGATTTTTTTTCTCGATTTCATGTAACACGTACATGCGCCCTTTTCAATTTGTGGTAGTAGGGCGCGACTACTGTAGTCGCGCCCTACTACCACAGATTAGGTAACGTACCTGCTCCTACGAAATCAACATAATCACGAGCTAAGCTACCCATCACAAGAGGGCGCTGTTTGTCCTATTGGCAATAATTTTTTCCACAGACAATAAAAAAATTGAAGAATTAACCGCAATCATAGAGTATGGGACGTTTTCTGATCTGATCTGATAAGGGTATCGATTTCGACTAACTTGGGGGTGAGGATTCCGAATTTGATGACGGCAGGGGTGTGCGGCAACACTGCAAGGCGAGCGAAGCGAGCCTTGCTGTGTGACAACACGAGCGGGGCACCACAACAAAGCAAGGCGAGCGAAGCGAGCCGCGCTTCGTGTTCGGTGAGCGAAGCGAACCGCAATACGACACCTATCGCACTGCAAGGCGAGCGAAGCGAGCCGCGCTTCGTGTTCGTAACCTGTTGGCGTGGGTCGGATTGCAGTGAGCGGAGCGAACCGCAATACGACATATTCTATCACAGACAGCACAAGCGGGGTCGTATTGCGGTGAGCGAAGCGAACCGCAATGCGACCCCTTTAACACAGCAAGGCGAGCGAAGCGAGCCGCGCTTCGTGTTCGCACCCACCCACATATGGGTATGGATTTCGAGTAACTCAAACTCGTAGATTACGAAAAAGATTTCCAAATCCAAGATGGCTGACATTTTTTAATCGCAAAAATCTCTCATGGATTTTGTTTTCGACTAATTCAGATACGTAGATTACGAAAAAGATGTCCATTTTCAAATCCAAGACGGCTGACATTTTTTTATCGCAGTTGTCACTCATGGATGTCGTTTTCGTCTAACTCGGACACGTAGATTACGAAAAAGATGTCCATTTCTAAATCCAAAATGGCTGACATTTATTAATGGCAAATTTCTCTCTTGGATATCGATTTCGAACAAATCGTGCGTGTAGGTTACGACAAGGGGTGAGCGTTGTGTAGATTGTGAACATCTAAAAAACTAGTTACATTACATTTGTTAATAATAAAAAAAATATTATTAGGTATAAATTAAAAAAAAAAAATACAATTCCTTCACTAATTAATCGAAAGGAACTTCGTTCCATCCGGGTGTCCCTTGACACCTCTCAAGTTTTTTTTTTGCCAAAGCTCTAAGTTTTTCACCATCTTCTAGATCAAGAAAAAAAAAATTCAAAATTCAACAACTTTATTTCTTTAGGCCTTCGATCAAAAATTTCCGGCTTTGCCGGCCCCCCTTAGATTCACAATGCGCACGCCACAACCTTCAGTAGCAAAAGAGGAATATTTTGACATGTTAGGAAAGCTTTTCAACTAGTGTCATTTTAGCGTTCAAACAAAAAGCATGAGTAAGTGCTCGTACAAAAAATGCAAGAATCACTCGTCCAAAGTGCTGAAAAAGGATGGAATTTCTTATTTTCAGTAAGTTTAAATATATTTTGTACCCGTATATTGAGATGTGAGTCATATACTTGTGAAATCAGCATAAAATATTGTTGTTTGGTTTGCCTATGTTAAAATATTAATTTTGTTCTAAATTGATAAATGGAGAGGCTATTTCTTCTAATTTTTTTTTTCATTTATGGTATGTATTAATATATTTTTCATAAAAATAAGTTTAATATTACTAGTTGATGATTTTTAAAATAACTAGTTGGCCCGCCCTAAAATTACATTTGCGTAGACTCTCTAATATAAGAAAGACTAGGTACTTACCTACCTACCAGAAGTATGAATTTATAAAACTTAGTACTTATTTAATTTTTAGTTTCCCTCGAGATCCTGTGCGTCGGGAAAAATGGAGGTCCGTTGTAGCACAACAGCGATGTGAACCATACTTCAAACCTTGTTATGGAAGCATCATTTGTTCCAAGCATTTTAAAGAATGTGATGGCTACAACACCAAAACAGGCATGAGAAGACTACGTAAAACAGCTGTACCTCAACCAGTATGTCTATTTTATTTAATGCAGTTGTTTTAACTACTTTAGCTTCACACTAGTGGCATAAATTCCTGATAACTACGATTATTATTTTGTTTTGTTGCATTGTGGTGTGGATTATCCAAGATTATTTATTTTATAGGAAACCAATGATGAAGTTAGGTATAAATAATGATTCTAATTTGGAAAGAAAATCCAATGAACAATGTTCCTTGCAACTACGAGTAAGTTATGTTGTTCTTTTCTTTATGCTTGGTCTTTTTAGTTATTATTGAAGTAGGTAGGTATATACTATCCTTTATTCAATAAATATTTATGTGGTTGGTCCACAGGAAACCAACAATCAATATGAGAATGATTCCTTGCATCCCCATGTAAGTCTAGTTTATGTATCACTAGCTACTGCCCGCGGCTTTGCTTTCGTCTTTCCGGGATAAAAGGCCTAATAGCCTAGTTAATTCAGGTTTAGAACTACCTACATCTATCCAAAATTTCAACTCGTTTGTTTTGTAGTTTTCTTATTAATAATACTGTGCAGATTATTACAGAAATCACAACATACTATATTGTATGGATGTTTGTTACATCTTCAGGACAAACTGTTCACCACGTACGGATCGGGCAGAAATTTTGCAAAGATAATAGTAACGATGTACCTGGAATAACATAAGGCCAGCAAAGCGCGCAATGACGGCCTACTTGTGATTTAAATAAATGTATGCAAAAAAGTAGATAATAAGAGTTGCGGTGAAAATATAAAAATTATGTACAGCTTTAAACAAATGTTTTATCTTGTTCTTTTAGATAAATAATGAGAGCCCGACTTCGTCAGTTAGCATTGGTTCAATACTGGACTCACCAAAAAAAATTAAAAAAAAATTAAAATTATTTTATTTTTTAGCTTAATTTTTTTTTGTTTGTTTTATTTAATATTGTTATATATATAAACCGCGAGGCGCTGCTCGTATTTTAGAAGATCCTTGCTATTAACTTGAAATAGGTAACGTTTATTTTTTGTCCCGTAAAAAAAACTCGTGCAAAGCCGCAGACAGGAACCAGTTCTTTTTAATCTAGAGCGCCTGCCTCAAATTGTATTTTAAGTTTAAATTATTGTATGTCTGAAATGACCCTTTTGTATAAATACCTACTGTTGAGACACTAATTTATAGTTTCATCAATAAATGATTCGTTATCTTTACCTGAATTCTGTTAATTAATCCAGAAAATAAACTGAGTAGGTAGGTATATAATTCTAAGGTAGATACCTACCTACTTACAAAATAAAATAAAATGAATTCGACTCCACTAATCTCTTGTTCCGTATGGAAAAAACTTGTCAGGCTCTGCGCAAACTGTCTGCGTCAAAATAAAACGAAGACAATTTTGAGTGACATGTTTGTCAGGCTCTAGGAATCTACGGGGGAGGCCGCGCGCGAACTACTTATTTTTGATCGAAGCTTTAGGCTTACAAAATAAGCACTTAGACAAGTCAAATTTTATACATAAACACAGCTTAATATAAGGTAATTATTATCAAATAAGAAACAAAATGTTATTGATTTTGTTCGCTTCAATTTTTTGTCCACTAGTGGAAGAAGCGAAAAATAAACCACTAGTAAGTGTATAATGCTTAAAATTTAATACAATGTTATTCGCCTATCTAAGTCTAAATATAATGGGATTTAGATACAGGTCAATATTTATATAAAACTAAGCTTAAGATTGTTCTCCTATAATACCATTGTCGGTGTGGAACTGGGCGACATCTGGCCAAGCATTAACATCATTGATATAATCATCTACGGAGTAAAAGGCTTTCTTGATAAGATTTAGTTTTATGTACTGTTTAAATTTACGAATAGGGAGCTCAGTTGCTTCAGATGGAAGCTTATTATAGAAGCGTACGCAATTTCCCATAAATGATTTGCTTACCTTCCGTAATCTATATGATGGAATGTGTAGTTTGTTCTTGTTTCTTGTATTTCTGTTGTGAACATCACATTTTTTCAAAAAGCTATCTTTATTTTTGTGCGTATACATTAGATTTTCATAGATGTATTGCGATATTACTGTCAAAATATTTATGTCTTTAAATAGATCCCTCAAAGAATCGCGTGGCTTTAATTTATAAATTGCACGTACAGCCCTTTTTTGGAGAACAAAGATAGTCTGGATGTCGGCTGCCCGTCCCCAAAGCAAGATACCGTAAGACATTATACTATGGAAGTAACTGAAATAAACTAACCTAGCCGTATCTACATCGGCAATATATCTAATTGTTCGAACCGCATAGGCTGCTGAACTAAGTCTGCCTGCGAGAGCATCAATTTGCGGTCCCCATTGAAGAGACGAATCAATATGTAACCCTAGGAAAACAGTTGAGTCTACAAGGTCAACTATCTCACCCTTTAGCATTATCTTAGTTGGGAGTTCTCTTACATTTGGTAACATGAATTTTATACATTTGGTTTTTTTTGAATTGAGTAAGAGGTTATTGGCGGTGAACCAATCTACTATTTGTGAAAGCGAATTATTTACATCGTCATAATTATATTTATTTCTGTCAACTTTAAAAATCAATGAAGTATCATCAGCAAATAAGACTATGTCACAGAGATCTTTTGCTAAAAAAGGGAGATCATTTACATATACTAAAAATAAAAAGGGTCCTAATATTGATCCTTGTGGGACGCCTAATTCAATTTTTGACCCACTAGATCTTTCTTTACCAATATCTACTTTTTGGACTCTATCAGATAAGTAGGATTGCATAAGGTCCAGTGCCTTGCTGCCAATTCCATAGTGTTTTAATTTCCTAATGAGTGTATCATGATCTACACAATCAAAAGCCTTAGAAAGGTCACAAAAAATACCAATAGCGTTTTTCGCTTTCTCCCAGGCATCCAATATATGCCTTAATAGAAGTGTACCAGCATCAGTTGTTGATCTACCCTTGGTGAAGCCAAATTGATTTTCATGAAGTAGACTATTAAGGTTAAAATAAGAGGACAACTGAGTGAGAATAATTTTTTCAAAAACTTTACTTATTGCAGGGAGTATTGAAATTGGCCTGTAGTTGGCTGGATCAGTGTGACTACCAGACTTATAAAGAGGTACCAGTTTACTGTATTTCATGAGATCAGGAAAAATTCCTACATCGACACAACTATTGAAAATATAGGCCAAACAAGGAGCAATTTCCTTAATAATAGAGCTCAGTACTTTAGTTGAAATACCCCAAAGATCCTCAGTGTTTTTGATGTTAATCGACTTAAATGTTTTCACTATATAATTATCATTTACATGGCTAAAGATAAAGACTTCGTTACATTTTTCAACAGATGATTCTAATAATTTAACCGCCATTGAAGGTGAGGAGTTTAGAGACCGGGTAACAACTTTAGGAATATCGGAAAAGAATGCATCAAAAGCATCGGCAATATCTTTATCATTTATTAGAATTGAATTATTAATTTTTAACCTTATTTCTCTATTACGTGGCTTTGATTTACCAGTTTCGTTATTTATTAGTCTCCATGTTGCTTTTATTTTATTAGATGCGTTTACTATTTTTTTTCTCAAGAACAGGCATTTCGCAGTGTTACAGACTTTCTTAAATGTTTTTGAGTAGTTTGTTACATACAAAAGAAACGCAGGATCATGTAACATAGCTTCTTTAGCACCATAAAGATCGTATAGTCTATTCCTACTTCTATAAATGCCGGGAGTAGCCCAATCAGTGAATACGACCTTGTCTCTAACTATGCAAGTTTTAAGTTTGAATACTTCACTGTGTTCTTTGTTTATGACATTCAAAAGTTTGGCAAATAAGTCATTAGGGTCATCAGAACAAGATACGTTAGTTACTGCTAGTTCTACTTTACTTTGAAAATTCCTAATACGGCTTTCTGTGATAGGCCTGTAGGTATATTTCTCAACTTTATTTTTATCGTTCAAGTTATAACTAAAATTAACACTCTGACCATAATGGTCTGATTTGAAATGCTTAATTACTGCTTTGTTGATTGGAGATTGATTGCAGTAAATATTATCTAAACAAGTGGCAGATGTTGGGGTTACCCTAGTAGGGTCATTAAAAAGATGTTATAAACTAAAGCATTTGAATAAATTAAGCAATCTATCGGCAAGAGGATTCGCTAAAATATCTATATTAAAGTCGCCACAAATAATGAGATCTTTCCTACATGTAAATACCTTCAACAAAACTTCTTCCATAGTACATTCAAAAGCTTCCTGATTTGCGTCGGGGGGGCGGTACACACACACTATGATATGCCGCTCCAGTTCCACACATGAAAGTTCAATAGTCCTCTCAATAGTGAGCTTTACAATATCTTTCCGGTCTTTACATTTAAGACTATTTTTAACTATAATCAAAGAGCCACCACGTATTGCAGCTTTTCTTTTATAGGAACTTGCAAAACAATAGTTATTATAAAAGGGAAGTAACTGATTTTTTACAATCCAGTGTTCTGTTACGCACATAACATCTACATTTAAATAATTTAAAAATAGTTCTAATTCTAGGGTTTTGCTGGGTAAGCCTTGTATATTCTGATGGACTATATGAAATGCTTTTTGCTTTCCCGTTGTCGATGTGGTCAGTTTAAATTTGCTGACACTGTCGCTTTAATGCCCTCATTAGTACTATTACTAACTACACATACAGGCTCGTCAGGTAACTGCGTTATACTATTTATAACGGGATCAAAAATATTATATGCTAACAATTTAGCAATTATAATTTTGCTTTGTTTGGTAAGGTACAATGTAGCCTTAGTCAAAAAAGTTTTACTAATAAACTTATTAGTATCAAAAAATAATACATCATTATGACGACATGTCAAGTTGTACATCAGCATGTTGATGTTATTTATATATTCATTTTGCTTTGATGTCAATGACTTTGAGTAAGGGAAGGAGCAAATAATCAGTTTCCCTAGTCCATTCTGTACTTTATCCAGAAGTACTTCAACTAGCCTAATCAACTGTGACCGTTTCACATAACTTACACCAAGTTGAACAATTAAAGTTGTGTTTTTATTCTAGATGCTCTTGTGCAGCTTTTCCGTATACCTACTTCCATGTCCGTTGTCCCTCGTGTGGTGGTCCTTATACGTTGTCGCGGCATTCTGTTGAAATAAATACCTACACTCTTATAAAAAATTACGTTACCAAACCAATACGGGGACAAAAGTAACAAAGTAACATGTTACTTGTGTACCCATATGCCAACGTTACTTTTGTACCCTACCACATTTTCGTTAAAACATGAAACATAACCTTGAAACGAAACGTGCTAGACAAAAACGAAGTAAAACAATGTACAATCAATTTCATTGAGAAATAATATGCAGATATTCAAGATACTATCATCCTTTTAACATCACTTAAACATTAAATAAGTAAACAACAAAAACTTACTTTTGATGTGTAAAATCACAAAGCGTCCTTTAACACAACCAAGCAGCGCGTGGCGACTGAATGCAATGGAGGGACGCGCCTCCGCGTATCACCTGACTGTAGCCAAGCGGTGTTTAGACGATTAGATATAGCTATATAGAGCATTTGTTACTTTGAACCCGCCGTTACTTATGTACCGGGTCGAGATATATATATATATAGAAGATAATACAGACTAGGTGTCTGTATTATCTTCTATATATATATATCTCTATATACTTTTATTAATACCTTTATTAATTATTATTACATTAAGTCTTGTTGTCAACTTGAATCTATTTTTGTGTAAGCTGTAGGTTTGTGTAGCTAACCTAACCTGTAACTGGGGGGTCACAACTGGTGATACCGCATGTGATTTTTACTGTGTCTATGCGTGTATCCTCTGTTGGTAGTTCTAAATAAATAAATACCTAACAAGCTTCCAGATGAAGCAGCTGGGCGCCCTATTCGTAAATTTAAACAGTACAAAAAACGGCTTATTCCCAGAGGTCCATGATTCTATTGTTTCCTATTTCCCAGCGGGTCCATGAAAATTAAAACTACCTAGAATTTGAAATGTTCATACATGAACTCCCAACGGGTCCATGAGATTTAACTAACGTACGGTCAGTTAAAACAATACAAGAGAGTATTTCTTTAGTTAGCGTGTCTTCATGTCATTAGAGCGAAATAGACTACCTACAGGTTTGAGCGAGATAGACAGCATACAGGGATGCGGCGGAAGAGTTATTATTTTTATATAAAAAAAATTACATTGTTCAATGACTACTTTGTTGGTTTTTGGCTTAACAACCCTTCCGTACCAACCAGTATTTGGAATTGTGAAAACGAACGACACCGTAGGTACCATCAATTTAGTGGAGGCGTGGCACAAAACCTTGAACAGTCAATTGAAAAAAAAAACCGTTTACCTACTAGAATTATTGCACACGCTCCGGGCACAAGCTGAGTATTACAGCAAATATCATGTGTCTAAACAAAACGGAAGCCGACAGTCAATTAATAAAGATTTGAAAATAAAAATCATTCGTGACAAATGGAAACAAAAATCAATAAGCATCATCGATGCTCCTAACCAATATAAAAGCCTTGGTAACATTTTCAAGTAAGTTTAAGATGTTGTTGAGCTATATGTAATTTATTTTAGACTTTTGATTGTTGTTGATATTTATTCAATCAATTCAATTTAATCAATACTGTACAAGAAAATATTCATCTCATCCTGAAACTGGGATATTTAATGTTTAAGTCTATTTAATATAAGATTGAAATTATATAATTTCTCTTTTAATGCCTTATGAGTTATGAATGATGATGATTTATCTATATCTAACGTTCTTTAATAATTTTTGTGATCCAAATAAGAGTCTTCTCTACATTGTCTTTTATTTCATGAAGAAACAAATATTTGTCCTATCTTATCAAAGCTTTTATTGCTAACTGTACCAAACAATTCCATGGACCCTTTGGGAAAGGAAATGTTATTAATTTTAAAATGCCGTGGACCCGTTGGGAATCAATGTATGGAACTTAGTTTTTTGAAAACAATAGAGTCTTGGACCTTTGGGAATAAGCCCAAAAAACGAAATCTTATCAAGAAAGCCTTTTACTCCATAGATGATGAGGTAGGTATATCAAGAATGTTAATGCTTGGCCAGATGTCGCCCAGACCCGCACCGACAATAGTAGGTAGGTATTTAAAAAAATAATCTTAAGCTAAGTTTTATTATCAACATATATATATATATATATATGTTGTATTATTATTAAGTAAGATTTACATAATATTGATCTGTATCTAAATCACATTACTATATTTAGACTTAGATAGGCAAATAATATTGTATTACATTTTAAGCAAAAGAAAAAAAAAGGACCAACGTATTTTCATACTCAGACTATTACTTAGTCTGAGTTTTCGTACCTAACTCAAAAATATACGTACGACTCGCGAATGTCGAGATTGCCGCTGACGTCATGCACGTAGCCATCACCAAATAGTGTTTCGCGGCCTCGCGGGCATAAGGATTTTTTCGCCCCTACCAAAAGTAAGACTAGGTACCTACCAACCTACTAGGTATATCATCGGTGTAACTTACCTACATATTTTCGTGGTCGACCTACCTTCAAAATTATTTCTATTCAAAGTTTTAGTTTAGATATAGTTACCTAGGTATGTAAGGTACCTACCTACTCGGTATCACCATGGACTAACTAGGTAGTAGGTATGGTATTATGGTAACACTAACATCTCTGTCCCGGGTTGTTCCAGCAACGACTTGATCTGCTCGTTCACGCCGCCCTTCTCGTTCCTGACCTTCGTCGACACCATCTGTCCGCTCATGCGCGAGCGGTGCCACGACTACATCCCCACCTTCCAAGGTTTGTATTGTACCTATACCTCTCTGATACTAGATATACCATACCTACCTGGGCGAGAGCTGGTAGCATATTATTATGTGTATCAGTGTTCTAGTAATACAACGCAAGCTCTGCCTAGCTTGGGGCTAGATTCATCTGGCTCCCATCAAGCAACATGATGCTGTGTAGATTGGCTACAATTTTTTTTTACAATATCTTGCTAAATGTTTTCGATATCTTGTATAGTTTTCGAGATATCTGCTTTTGACAGTCTGTAATTTTGGTAAAACATTTTTCACTCCTCTTGTTCAAAAAGTGTGTCTAGTTATATAGCGTAGCTTAGCGGGTGTAAAATTCGTTTTTAAGATCTAGGGTTTTAATAGTAGATTAGTAGCCAAGGGCTGTAAGGCATCAATTACAGCCCGAGATAGTTCGAGGGTGCAATTTGGGGCTTACACCCGAGCTAACTACTCTGCTTTACATCTCGATTGTGAGGTAAGTACAAAAAAACCGGCATTACAAGAATAAAACATTTTTTATTGAATCGGGAGTGCAGCTTAGGTATATCTGCATCACTTGAAGAACTCATGTTTTTTCCTAATTAGCACGTAACAATAAAAAAATCCCAAAAACAAACAATAATTAATTAAGGTAAAAGTTTTCTATTACCGCCTTTTCTCATTAAAAAGCACAGATCACTAATATACCTACCTACCTACTAAGTATTAAAAGAACCAAGTAAAGAACTTTTTAATTATTTTTTTAAGAACGAAGTTGAGCTTCGCCGTTCGATATTTAAAATTGATGACTATTATACTCACACGAAGACAAGGCTGAATAGCAAAGCGACCTCTTTGGTCATTGGGCTGAATGCATGATGTCTATTGGCCAGTATGATGGTTAGATTACCTACGCGAACTTTTTGAGAGAGGTGTTTTTTTTAATAACTTACCGCCCTAGGGCTTTTCTAGCTACAATATTACCCTAGAGCGCTAATTAGTCACCTACAAGCCCCATTTGGAGGTAATAAGAACCTACTTACCGAACATGAGAGATGTAATAGTAGTTTATGCAAGTGTGCATAATGGAGGGCATTACAACACTCGTGTGATGCTATTAAGAAACTCGCCTTCGGCTCGTTTCTTAAACCCACACTCGTGTTGTAATGCCTAATTATGTACAGTTGCATACACTACTTTATCTACCCAAATATCATAAGGGCTCTATGATGGGTTCAGGAACCATAGGGAAATGACCAGCATTGTTACCAGTGTAATGCAACAAAAATAAATTGAAGAAACTCGCCTTCGGCTCGTTTCTTAATAGCATCACACGAGTGTTGTAATGCCTAATTATGTACAGTTGCATACACTACTTTATCTACCCAAATATCATAAGGGCTCTATGATGGGTTCAGGAACCATAGGGAAATGACCAGCATTGTTACCAGTGTAATGCAACAAAAATAAATTGAAGAAACTCGCCTTCGGCTCGTTTCTTAATAGCATCACACGAGTGTTGTAATGCCTAATTATGTACAGTTGCATACACTACTTTATCTACCCAAATATCATAAGGGCTCTATGATGGGTTCAGGAACCATAGGGAAATGACCAGCATTGTTACCAGTGTAATGCAATAAAAATAAATTGAACACATACAGAAGCAAATTATTTATTATAGTAATGGTACTAAGGTTTTTATTTATTATAGTACTCTGGGTAATTTCTACTCACTATATTATATCACTATACTTATATCACTATATTTATACTCGTATTTCACGTAGCTTAGTTGGAAAAAGAGCAACCCTGCGCTGAAGGGGAAGGTGCGGGTTCGAATCCCGTCGAGATCGTAAATTTTTGGGATTTATTAATTTCTATAGTAATGGTAGTTAACATTGACAGTTGTTCTGAGTCACTATCACTCATTTTCGACAGAAATAAAGAACTTATTCAACTTATCAGAAAATTTGTCTACTCGTGACTGGAAATAAAAAGCTAACGAATAAATGACAGCTCGAAATGGCGGCGTTTCGAATATCTGTATTTTTTTTAAATCATAGAAAAACAAACAAAGTCACTATTCTTGTGTCACTCGAGATCAAAATGTCGTGCGATTTATAGTTAGAATGTAGATATATAGTATAGCACACTCACTTGAATTTGACACCTATTCCAAATTTAAACTCTATAACCTACGGTTTTCAGTAGGTTATGAGTTCATTACAGTTCCGTTTATTTCTGTTGGTTGGTAATGCTGGTCATTGCCTATGGTTTTTGAACGCATTAGAGAGGGTTTATGATATTTGGGTAGATAAAGTATTTTTTCTTTTAATTTTTTTTTGAATTCATCAGTCAGTAGGGGAAAGTCGGGTAATATCGCGCAGTTGACAATTCCGCGCCCCTGCATACCCAGCCAAGTACGCATAGCAACTGCCTGGAGACTGGAGTGCTAAGTAGAGGGTAGGGACAATCGGGAATAGGCGTCGAAAACTATATACGATATCGAAAACATTAACCGAGTAAAACTTGTAGAAAATGTAACCAGCTTCCATTTTGTTCTGGTGGTCATGTCGCTTCCGAGATATAAGCGTAAAACATAATAAAACCGGCCAAGTGCGAGTCAGATTCGCGCACGAAGGGTTCCCTACGGTACCCCACGGACCTAGGGTCTCGACTCCAAGGGGAGCAAATGTGTAGGCTCTGTCAAGACCTGCATATCTATTGTCTTGTATCGATATCAATCGATAAAATCAACCAACAGCCGACTTGACTACATCACTAATCGAGTAGGTAGCTAAGACATTTCGAGAACGTATTAGTGAATAGAAACAATCCAAAATTAACTTTATGTTAATTGCATAAGGTTGATTTTGACTAACCGTTCTAATAAATTATTTGCAAATTGAAATAAAATTACATTTTATGACAAAACAATGAAAATCCTATGTATCGATGGTATGAAACACCTCCGTTTTTAAGATTTTTTCGCCTACTATTATTACATTTAAAAAAATAAAATATGTACCTAGGTACCTATACAACTCTTCACTTACCTAGGGACCTAACCAACTGCCTTAACATTTGAAAGAAAACAGATAATAAAGGAGAGGCCTGTCCAGCCAGATTTTGATTGTTTCTATTCACTATTACGTTCTCGAAATGTCTTAGGTAGTTACTCGATTAATGAAGTAGTCAAGTCGGGTGTTGGTTGATTTTATCGATTGATATCGATACAAGACAATAAAATCAATAGGTACCTACTAATAATACTGCTGCTCCCCCGAAATCTCTTTTATCCCAACGGAAATGGGACGGGCCTCTGTGTGAGTTGACATGGAATTGTTTGTAACAAACGTGCTCCAGCTCTGCTGCTCGTGCCCGTCTCCTGACCGTGTCTAAATGGGAGTCAGGACATTGGTTGCAAGCACTTCCTTCATATAACACTGGCACTTTATTGGATCCCGTAACTTTCCGTGTCGCAACTTGTCTTCGGTTGGGTGCAAGGTGTTGCGCGCCTCATCAATGCCAGTGCGGTACTGCTGTCGAACAGCTCGGTCATCACGGATTATCGTGTGCTGCCGGTCGGATATCTCGCCATGCCAGTCTAAACGACATCATCCGGCGGGCCCTAGTCACGTACCAGTCATTCTCGAACCGAATGGCCTGTTGCGTGACGATGGTAAGAGGCCCGACGGTATGACTCTAGTCCCATGGGAGCTGGGGAGGCCGATTGTGTGGGACGCTACATGCGTCGACACACTCGCACCTTCCCATCTTCCTAGGACTTCCGTGAGCCCTGGTGCGGCGGCAGATTTGGCCAAAGATCTCAAGAGGCGCAAATATGCAGGTCTCGATAGAGCATACGCATTTGCTCCCCTTAGAGTCGAGACCCTTACACGTGTTTGAAATTAGACAATAGATTTTTTATTTAAATTAGTAATGGGCCCAGTCGACTAAAGAAAAGTAATAAATTAAATGCATTAGGTCAACTGGCCCCGTAGGGCCAGTTTTTTCCGGGGCCAGTCGACTAAAGAGCCCTAGATCCGTGGGGTACCGAGGCTCTCCGGATTTTCAAAAAATTCTCTGAGCGTCTGATACCTCGCTATGCCAGTCTAAACGACTGGTCGAAGCGACGCGTGACCCGAGAGCTGGTGAGTATCTGGCACAGCGCATCAGCATTGCCAGCGGGGCAAAGCAGCGTCTTGGGCACGCTTCCGACTAGTACCTATTGATATGGATTAAAAAAAAGCTGCTGGAATACTTCCAGCAGCCTTCATTAGATTAGAATAAGTTTAAAGTATAGGAATAACAGACTGTCGCCGCCGCCAGTCTGCTTATCACCTCGCTTACCTTTTAAGTTAAATTGCGTAAAATAAAATTATTGTAATATTGTTATTTTTTGTTAAGTATTTAAAACTGATCTCAAATTTTGAATTATTCGTAAATACCTACATAAGTATATTGAATGTTGTGTCCACCTTTTATAAGTATATATATTAGAACTTGTCTTTATATAAACATTTATTAAACTATAAGCAAATATGTATACTGTTGGTGTTCCTTTTAATAAATAAATAAATAAATAAGTTGAGCTACTTGTAGATTGTTTGCAACAGTCTGCAGTTAGCTCAATTATTTCAAATGTAAATAGATACTAATTTTAATTTAATTCTATTATTTGATTGTAATTTTCTTTGTTAATTAAGGATTTCAGACAATAAATATTTTAATGTGATTTTAATGTTAAATCAATTAATTATGAGGAAAAAATTCTTTTTTACAAAATAAAATATAAAATAAATTAATGAATACAACGAAATAACAGTAATTACAATTGAAACATTTGAGCTAACTGCAGACTGTTGTGAATAAGCTACAGGAATTATTTGAATATTAAGTACCTACCTACTAGTTTTTGCCTGCGGCTTCGCACGCACTTTACCGCATATATAGCATAATAATTATGTAGGTACTAGGTACTGTCCATTCTTTCAACAACAACAACGCGTACGCTTTAACGAATTTAGCCTAATTAAACGGTATCTTAAACAAGGTAACAGGCCTAGCAGCTCGCCTTATAAATTCAAATGGTATTCCTGATCACTGGGCTGGCATTGTCACATCACACGACGTTACCATCGAATTCGGGCAAAAGGCGGAGGGCCTTAGAAATGGTCTAACCCGTCCGATGTTACCCCTGCTTGCGGGTCCTCAATAATCCTATCTAACAGGTCTAACCCGTCCGATGTTACCCCTGCTTGCGGGTCCTCAATAATCCTATCTAACAGGTCTAACCCGTCCGATGTTACCCCTGCTTGCGGGTCCTCAATAATCCTATCTAACAGGTCTAACCCGTCCGATGTTACCCCTGCTTGCGGGTCCTCAATAATCCTATCTAACAGGTCTAACCCGTCCGATGTTACCCCTGCTTGCGGGTCCTCAATAATCCTATCTAACAGGTCTAACCCGTCCGATGTTACCCCTGCTTGCGGGTCCTCAATAATCCTATCTAACAGGTCTAACCCGTCTGATGTTACCCCTGCTTGCGGGTCCTCAATAATCCTATCTAACAGGTCTAACCCGTCCGATGTTACCCCTGCTTGCGGGTCCTCAATAATCCTATCTAACAGGTCTAACCCGTCCGATGTTAACCCCTGCTTGCGGGTCCACAATAATCCTATCTAACAGGTCTAACCCATCCGATGTTAACCCCTGCTTGCGGGTCCACAATAATCCTATCTAACAGGTCTAACCCGTCCGATGTTACCCCCTGCTTGCGGGTTCACAATAATCCTATCTAACAGGTCTAACCCGTCCGATGTTACCCCCTGCTTGCGGGTTCACAATAATCCTATCTAACAGGTCTAACCCATCCGATGTTAACCCCTGCTTGCGGGTCCACAATAATCCTATCTAACAGGTCTAACCCATCCGATGTTAACCCCTGCTTGCGGGTCCACAATAATCCTATCTAACAGGTCTAACCCATCCGATGTTAACCCCTGCTTGCGGGTCCACAATAATCCTATCTAACAGGTCTAACCCATCCGATGTTAACCCCTGCTTGCGGGTCCACAATAATCCTATCTAACAGGTCTAACCCGTCCGATGTTAACCCCTGCTTGCGGGTCCACAATAATCCTATCTAACAGGTCTAACCCGTCCGATGTTACCCCCTGCTTGCGGGTCCACAATAATCCTATCTAACAGGTCTAACCCGTCCGATGTTACCCCCTGCTTGCGGGTCCACAATAATCTTATCTAACAGGTCTAACCCGTCCGATGTTAACCCCTGCTTGCGGGTCCACAATAATCCTATCTAACAGGTCTAACCCGTCCGATGTTACCCCCTGCTTGCGGGTCCACAATAATCCTATCTAACAGGTCTAACCCGTCCGATGTTACCCCCTGCTTGCGGGTCCACAATAATCTTATCTAACAGGTCTAACCCGTCCGATGTTAACCCCTGCTTGCGGGTCCACAATAATCCTATCTAACAGGTCTAACCCGTCCGATGTTACCCCTTGCTTGCGGGTCCACAATAACCCTATCTAACAGGTCTAACCCGTCCGATGTTACCCCCTGCTTGCGGGTCCACAATAATCTTATCTAACAGGTCTAACCCGTCCGATGTTACCCCTTGCTTGCGGGTCCACAATAACCCTATCTAACAGGTCTAACCCGTCCGATGTTACCCCTGCTTGCGGGTCCTCAATAATCCTATCTAATAGGTCTAACCCGTCCGATGTTACCCCTTGCTTGCGGGTCCACAATAACCCTATCTAACAGGTCTAACCCGTCCGATGTTACCCCCTGCTTGCGGGTCCACAATAATCTTATCTAACAGGTCTAACCCGTCCGATGTTACCCCTGCTTGCGGGTCCTCAATAATCCTATCTAACAGGTCTAACCCGTCCGATGTTAGCCCTGCTTGCGGGTCCTCAATAATCCTATCTAACAGGTCTAACCCGTCCGATGTTAACCCCTGCTTGCGGGTCCTCAATAATCCTATCTAACAGGTCTAACCCGTCCGATGTTACCCCTGCTTGCGGGTCCTCAATAATCCTATCTAACAGGTCTAACCCGTCCGATGTTACCCCTGCTTGCGGGTCCTCAATAATCCTATCTAACAGGTCTAACCCGTCCGATGTTAGCCCTGCTTGCGGGTCCTCAATAATCCTATCTAACAGGTCTAACCCGTCCGATGTTACCCCTGCTTGCGGGTCCTCAATAATCCTATCTAACAGGTCTAACCCGTCCGATGTTACCCCTGCTTGCGGGTCCTCAATAATCCTATCTAACAGGTCTAACCCGTCCGATGTTACCCCTGCTTGCGGGTCCTCAATAATCCTATCTAACAGGTCTAACCCGTCCGATGTTACCCCTGCTTGCGGGTCCTCAATAATCCTATCTAATAGGTCTAACCCGTCCGATGTTAGCCCTGCTTGCGGCTCCTCAATAATCCTATCTAACAGGTCTAACCCGTCCGATGTTACCCCTGCTTGCGGGTCCTCAATAATCCTATCTAACAGGTCTAACCCGTCCGATGTTACCCCTGCTTGCGGGTCCTCAATAATCCTATCTAACAGGTCTAACCCGTCCGATGTTACCCCTGCTTGCGGGTCCTCAATAATCCTATCTAACAGGTCTAACCCGTCCGATGTTACCCCTGCTTGCGGGTCCTCAATAATCCTATCTAACAGGTCTAACCCGTCCGATGTTACCCCTGCTTGCGGGTCCTCAATAATCCTATCTAACAGGTCTAACCCGTCCGATGTTACCCCTGCTTGCGGGTCCTCAATAATCCTATCTAACAGGTCTAACCCGTCCGATGTTACCCCTGCTTGCGGGTCCTCAATAATCCTATCTAACAGGTCTAACCCGTCCGATGTTACCCCTGCTTGCGGGTCCTCAATAATCCTATCTAACAGGTCTAACCCGTCCGATGTTACCCCTGCTTGCGGGTCCTCAATAATCCTATCTAACAGGTCTAACCCGTCCGATGTTACCCCTGCTTGCGGGTCCTCAATAATCCTATCTAATAGGTCTAACCCGTCCGATGTTACCCCTGCTTGCGGGTCCTCAATAATCCTATCTAACAGGTCTAACCCGTCCGATGTTACCCCTGCTTGCGGGTCCTCAATAATCCTATCTAATAGGTCTAACCCGTCCGATGTTACCCCTGCTTGCGGGTCCTCAATAATCCTATCTAACAGGTCTAACCCGTCCGATGTTACCCCTGCTTGCGGGTCTTCAATAATCCTATGTAATAGGTCAGGAAAATCTTGGGAAATTAAAGGAAATTCTAAGGATATAGAAAGGAAGCAACTCTAGATAGAATCTAAAGTAGGTACCTACCCCTACGACCTCCCTCACACATGCATTTTGGTAACAGCTAGATCGATTTCTAGATCTCCATCAGGCAGCTCTCGTCGTAGCTCCTTGATTCCTCGTGAGGTCTCGAATTAACGAGCGCGCCCGGAAGGTACTTCAAAAAAATGCTTTTAATACTTTTTAATAAAGTTCCTAAAAGAAGTTACAATAAAAATTATAATTAAAATAATCTAGTGGTCGATATAAGATTAAAGTAAAAAGTAAGTGAAGTGAAGTAAGAAAAAAAAAAAAAAAAAATCGGATGCCTCGTGTAGTGGCAGTAGGTCAGGCCGCAGGCGGTCACGTAATGCTGACTCTGCGTCACGTTACCGCTGCTTCGCGGGTGCGATTCTGCTAATAGAGGTGGGCAATTCTACAGTGCCTATGTACTGAGTGCGCTCGCCCTCAGTACATAGGCAGATGATATGCGAGTCTTGTACTTAATGTGTATATGGTGCGTACGCGCAGGCCCCATCCTCGACTTGTAATGTGTATATGGTGCGTACGCGCAGGCCCCATCCTCGACTTGTAATGTGTATATGGTGCGTGCGCGCAGGCCCCATCCTCGACTTGTAATGTGTATATGGTGCGTGCGCGCAGGCCCCATCCTCGACTTGTAATGTGTATATGGTGCGTGCGCGCAGGCCCCATCCTCGACTTGTAATGTGTATATGGTGCGTGCGCGCAGGCCCCATCCTTGACTTGTAATGTGTATATGGTGCGTGCGCGCAGGCCCCATCCTCTACTTGTAATGTGTATATGGTGCGTGCGCGCAGGCCCCATCCTCGACTTGTAACGTGGAGGTATATGGTGCGTGCGCGCAGGCCCCTTCCTCGACTTGTAATGTGTATATGGTGCGTGCGCGCAGGCCACTTCCTCGACTTGTAATGTGTATGTGGTGCGTGCGCGTGCGCGCAGGCCCCTTCCTCGACTTGTAATCTGTATTTGGTGTGCGCGCAGGCCCCTTCCTCGACTTGTAATCTGTATTTGGTGTGCGCGCAGGCCCCTTCCTCGACTTGTAATCTGTATTTGGTGTGCGCGCAGGCCCCTTCCTCGACTTGTAATCTGTATTTGGTGTGCGCGCAGGCCCCTTCCTCGACTTGTAATCTGTATTTGGTGTGCGCGCAGGCCCCTTCCTCGACTTGTAATCTGTATTTGGTGTGCGCGCAGGCCCCTTCCTCGACTTCATGGAGGGCGTGTGCAACGAAGAAACTAAATCGCATGACTTGGATTACCTTGGATAGACAGAACAACGAAGCAGTATTTGCGAAAAAAAATTGGGATCAGTTTGAAGTAGGTAGTAGTATTTAAAAGTAAACGCAAGAACAAAGACTTAGCAATAGGTACCTACACAAAAAACTGCATTTTATAATAAGAGTTTTCTTACTAAGAGGTAGTTTTCTGCATGGCACCTCGCTTATACAATAAATTACCTAGGTACCTAAGAAAATAAAAGAAAACGACAGTACAAAAAAAATTTGATACTGAAAACATATTAATAAGGAAAGGAATACTAGGATACAGATAATTTGACATAACTAGGTATGTATGTGAATAATTAGGTATGTATGTGAATAATTAGGTATAATTTTGACATTTTTAAATGTTTGTATGCAAGAGAAATTGATATTGTTGTGGTTTAAATTGAATTTTTAATTGTATCATGCTATTAAATTCTTTTATTTATAAATTCTATTGACCTAAAAATGCTTGAAAAACACAATGGTGAAACATGTATTTGACGACCAACTGTATATTTAATTCCTACCAATGTTCTAAGCGAATAAATGATTTGAATTTGAACTGCTCTGCGCTACTCTACTAATAAACTATAATGTGTGATTATTTGACTTATAAATAAATTAATAAACAATATTCTCGGACATGCAAGTTTATTACTTCAAAAGCATAATCTCTCCGCTCACAGTAATACACACACTAACAACCCCGCCGCGCCGCGCGCCGGCGCGCTCGAAACGCGCCTTCTGGCCGTTTTACGCCTCATCTACACGCCATATCTTTGAATTGAGTGCGCGACGCCGCCGCGCCGCCGCCGCCGCGCCCCATCTATCTAACGCAACGCGTGACACCCGCATCTACAAACGAGGCCTTAGGGCGAGGACACGTGAGGCGTTCTGAAGTGCACAGCCACGCCTCTCGCCGCCGTTCCTTCGAGCGATGTCCGTTCACCAAGATCTGACGCGCGTGCAGAACCTACAGTAGGTACAGATAGATCTACTTCGACAGGATGGACGTTTTTAAAACGCGTGTAAGCAGTAAATAATGTGTACCTACTCGCTCTCTCAAGTGTCGTTCTGCGCCGTAACATAATGGGCACAGGCACCGGCGCAGCGGCGGCGCGGCGGCGGCGCGGCGGCGGCGCGGCGGCGCGCTCGGACCATTCCTCTACAAATATAAAGCATTATTACAAAATAAACTTTAGAGGTACTTATGTTTTACAATTAGATAGGTAGGTACAATAAATAGTTATAAATAAGCGCAGGCAGCAGCCGGGTTTGAAAAGAAAACACTAAATTGACAAACTATAAATCGAATTAAATTTATCCAAGGCCTCATTTACGGTACTTGTAGGGGGCATGGGGTCAACTCAGAATAAAACCGACCAAGTGCGAGTCAACCTCGCGCACGAAGGGTTTCGTACCATTATCTATAAAAACGGCAAAAATACGAATTTTTTTGCTGATTGCCGATCCAAACCTACCTCACCAAACTTCAAAATTACCGAGGCTCGCTCCACTCGTTATTTATTCAAACATACATATACATAGCTCTTATCTACCACCGCAGTCTATATAAATTAGTAGGTACTTTTCACCAAACATCCGAAAATCCAAAATATATCAAAGATTATATCGCGGCTCGGTCCACTCGCCATTATTTATAATTATAAATCCTGTTGTTAGAAGTTGAGGGTTAGGATAGTCAACCAACCTCGTTTTTTTATTAAATATTTATTTTATTCTGTTTTTTAGTATTTGTTGTTATAGCCGCAACAGACATACATCATCTGTGAAAATTTCAACTGTCTAACTATCACGGTTCATGAGATACAGCCTGGTGACAGACCGACAGACGGACAGCGAAGTAGGTAATAGGGTCCCGTTTTTACCCTTTGGGTACGGAACCCTAAAAACGAATCGCAACAATGCAAGAAGTTCGTCCACGTGCTTTGGACGCGGCTCGATCGAGAAACTGGAGAGCGCAGATATTCGCGCCTTTTAAACTGGAGAGCGCAGATATTCGCGCCTTTTAAACTGGAGAGCGCAGATATTCGCGCCTTTTAAACTGGAGAGCGCAGATATTCGCGCCTTTTAAACTGGAGAGCGCAGATATTCGCGCCTTTTAAACTGGAGAGCGCAGATATTCGCGCCTTTTAAACTGGAGAGCGCAGATATTCGCGCCTTTTAAACTGGAGAGCGCAGATATTCGCGCCTTTTAAAAAGGTCGTTCATAAGATGATGTGGAGCCTGTATTAGTGTAGGTGGCAAACAATTTGAACATTTATTATAAAACTACCTGTTTGAAGTTATGTTGTGTTCATTTATTAATAACAACCCACCAACCACCCCAAAATACACTTACACTGATTTTCAAATAAATTTCTTATTTTATATTATTTGTTTTTGTTATAAGAAAAATGCCCTATTTTTCTTAAAAAAAACAAAAAAACAGAATAAAATAAATATTTAATAAAAAAACGAGGTTGGTTGACTATCCTAACCCTCAACTTCTAACAACAGGATTTATAATTATAAATAATGGCGAGTGGACCGAGCCGCGATATAATCTTTGATATATTTTGGATTTTCGGATGTTTGGTGAAAAGTACCTACTAATTTATATAGACTGCGGTGGTAGATAAGAGCTATGTATATGTATGTTCAAATAAATTTCTTATTTTATATTATTTGTTTTTGTTATAAGAAAAATAGGGCAAGAGAAACATCGGCAGCAATAACTCGGTAATTTGACAATAAAAACATTATGTGCAAGTAATACCATTTTACACTATTACATTATAGGTACGTATATTATTAAACGTAGTTGTCGTCGTCGTCCCCTCACTGTTATCTGATATCAAATGATCGATACCCTCTGGTCGCTCCTCTCGTAGAACCAATCAAGCTATACCCGACGTGCTCCACTAACTACCGTCAGCACTCACACCTGCCTCGCACAATGCATACCTATAACACAAACTACCCACAACTTGATCTATTCCACACCAACCAAAATATATTTAAACACACAGTATCCATGGCTTTCTTCAATTCTTAGGCAGTAGGTAAGTATGTTATTATTACGTTACATAAACAGTTATTTATATATTATTTTATTCGTATATTAAAGTAGTATCTTATTATTATTTTGTTAATAAAAGGGATGTACTTTATGAGTGTTTAGTTTAGAGCAACATGTTCTCCGTATAGTTATTTGTTACCGAACAGGCAAACCGCTATAAATTGAGTTTCAATTTCATTTTATTTTTTTGTATAAACATTATCAGACAATGTAAAAAAAAAATTATGTTAAAGCATATTAACGTGTTGTACATATAAATGAAAACTCTTAAGCTTAAGTTATACTTACCACAATTTTGTTCCTATTATTTAAGTATTATAAGCTGTTTGTTTTCCACCTAAATAAATAAATAACTTTAAGGAACTTCTTGAAGTAGGCATGTTTTGTAATCTGTGGGTCAGCCAGGTTTCCGTACGCCACAAGTACCTACTCTAACTTTATCATAACAAAAATGGAATCCACTAATCCGCGATAGCAAGGCCAACTATCCAAGGTTATTTCCAGGTAGTACGGCTACCTGGAAATAACCTTGGCGCCCAAAAATTTGAACAAAGGTATCAAATTTCGTACTGAAAAAAAATAAAAACATCCTAGACCGTTGCAGATACTTCTCTTTGTGAGTTGCGTCCCCCCCCCCCCCCTACAAGTACCTGCGGGTAAGTAAGCGATAACATGACCGTACACCCTACGAATATAATATAGTACATACAGTATTCAAATGGTTCATAGTAAAACTTGCATGATAGTCAAACATTTATTTAATTAAATACAAGAGTTGTGTGCATAGTAGCACGTTACTACAGTTACATATTGTTTTAATATGTAGCGCACGCTGAGCACGGGCTCCCGGGGCTCCTCGGGCTCCCCGGGCTCCCTGCAGGCTGGCCTCGCAAGCACATTACACGTACTTATGTAACTACCTATTACTATACAGGGTTATTGGTAAATTAGTAACAATACGTAAACTGCAGGTTCTGCCCATCGGCGTCTTCACGAACGTGTTTGTTACGATAGGCAGAACCTGCAGTTCACGTAGTGTTACTAATTTACCAATAACCCTGTATATCATTTTAGGAATCCATTCGCCTCAGCAACACTTCAAATCCAAAGGTTGCAGTAAGCAAAGGAGCTGCCCTGCGCCTCCTACAGACAGACAGACGCTCGACTGGTAACATTAGGCATACGGTTATAATAGTAAGTATTAAATTGTAATGAAACCTATCTATCCTTAATCTAAGTCCCGCCTACGGCCGGCTTCGACCGGCTAGGACCGGCTTCTCCTACTCACCAAATAATATCCACCTGCAATAACATTAAAAACAAATAGCGTCGCCGACTGGCGTCCTTCACACACTCACGCACTCGGTCATCGAGTACGTTCACACACACACTCCCTCACACACTCACGCAATCGGTCATCGAGAATGTTACACTCTCTAACGCACACTAGTTTCATAAAGAATAGTAGGCACGGGCAGGGTTGCACAGGTGCACCCCCGCCTAGCTAGATGAAGCCCGTCCAGCACCTGCAGGCGACCGCCGCAGCAGGCCGAGAGTGCCACCAGCTCGACTAACATCCTAGGTACCTATATGCACTCAAATATTTGGTTCTCGTTCAATTAAATAACTTCGACCACGCAATCACAACATCACAATAATAAGTGTGTAATATATCATATTTACTCTCCCTATGTACGAAAGGCATCTGTATACAATAAATAATACACGGATAAATAGTTATCGGCGCGTTCTATGAACGTACGCGCACGCGCACTCCCTCGTAGCTACTAGTTATAAATAATATTATGTAAAACTTATTACAACATCAATCACTAGATAGAAGAAGCCGCAACGCCCGCACGACGCAGCCACCTCCCACGCAAGCCAGTGACAGGACAAACGCGATCAGTACCATACTACATTCTGATCGAGTCAGTTCACCACTACGCAGCCCTCCAGAAGCGAACCCTTGCATCTGTTCCCCACTTTTGGACAATAGGTAACAGCATGCATACGTGAGCCACTAGCGGCGCCACTGCGGCAGGCGGTAGAACTCCACGCGAGCCACTTGCAGGATCGCCTCGAACTAGAAGAGGCGGGCGCGGCGCTTCAGCTCGTTGCGGCGCCACTGCGGCAGGCGGTAGAACTCCACGCGAGCCACTTGCAGGATCGCCTCGAACTCCGCGTCCGACAGGTGCCGCTGCAACATTCCATACAAAAACTAAACACACAAGATAGCTTCATTGTCTTAAAATCCACCCAATAAAGATTGATACTATTTTATTATTATTATTTAATTCTTTGTTGCACACAATTAAACAAAAAGAATACAAATGGTGGGCATAATGCCGATGGCATTTTCTGCCTGCCAACCACATAGGGTCAACATCAACTATAGAAGCTATAGAGTATTTTCAAAAAGGATAAGGATTTCTTATGGTATTTTTTTCACACCTTGGGTTACATTATCGAAGTTTTCATACGGATCCCCAACTTTTTTGAAAATATTCTATAGCCTAGAAAGGGATAGTGTAGGATTCTTATGGTGAAGGAATTTTTCAAATCTGTCCAGTAGTTTCGGAGCCTATTCACGTCAAACAAACAAATATTTCCTCTTTATAATCATAGTATAGTATAGAAGTACAGATTATTAAGGAAATAAATAAATATCACAGAAAATTAAAATATACGGAAATAAGGCGGATACAAACTCATTCAGGATTTAACGCGGCCAAGTGAAGAGAGTTGCGCATGAGTGCTACCTAAACTACATTCAGAGTTGCGCATGAGTGCTACCTAAACTACATTCAGAGTTGCGCATGAGTGCTACCTAAACTACATTCAGAGTTGAGCATGAGTGCTACCTAAACTACATTCAGAGTTGAGCATGAGTGCTACCTAAACTACATTCAGAGTTGCGCATGAGTGCTACCTAAACTACACTACTACTACTACTACTACTACTAACTACTTGTTGGGGTCGTTGCCTTATCGATCATTTGCACTTTCTGATTTTTATATATTACTGATACAACTCTCGGTTTTTCGCCTAAACTAGTTACACTTCTCACTGATTTAACACTAGGCTCATCAACACTTTCACTGACACAAGCACTAGCGATGTCGCCGAGGGAGACCCTCGGAGCCGGCTGCGGCGCCGGAGCAGCAGTAGTGGCGGCGGTGGCAGCAGCGGCCCGCTCCCCGCGGCCCGCGCGCACTCCCGCCCGCCGTTGTCGCCTCCACAGGAACGCGATGCCTGCGACGCACCCAACTGCGACCAAAATGTATATGGCCACATAGTGATGAACGTCGTGGCTGGAAATCTGTTCGATTTCACTGTGTTTCATCTGTTCGATCTGCTGACCGATCTTCTTCAAGGACGCCTGCCTCTCTGTGGCTTCTACGTCAGATCTATCCTCTCTCTCATCGATTGGTACAGTAAGATTGATAATGTTGTTGATTGGCGGTATATCGATTGACAATAAATCGGGTTTGGCGTGCATCTCATTCATGTGATGATTGTGTGAATAAATGATGAATGAATCGGCTTTCATTGTACAATCGCTGCCCATGGATAGCAGGCCGCCCTTGCTGATGTGTTCGAATGTGACCTGATCGCTACACATCAGTCTCAGTGTGCATTTTTCGCAGCAATAAAATAAATAATTATTAAATTTGTTTAATGCTATCCAGTTGTTATGGCACGTCTTTGTTACTGTCTCACATCTCTCCATTGTATTATCCTTGACACACAAGTTTTGATCACTATGCATGTGATAAATAGGGCTCTGAACCTCGCATAGTTTTGTGGTAGGATTTAATTGATAGCATGCTTGTAGATCTTTTTCTGTGATAGGTAGGTATGAATCTCGTTGTATGTTCATTGCTATGTACTCTGTGATAGGTATGATAGTAATCGTTTTACCTCTGTTCATGGTAGGAATAGGTATGATCTTGTAGATATCGTAGTTCTCTCTGGTAACAAGTGGGATCTTCACTTCTAGGAGCATGTACTGATCTGTAACTCTCACCTTAACCCTCAATAAATGATATAGTTTTGATATGCCATCTCCGCTGTGAAAGTTTTCTATTGGTAATGATACACCCTTTGATAAATGCCCAGAAATTATACTCAACTCTTCTTTGATTTGATCCGGTGATATGATATGGATATTGAATTTCCCGTGATAAATATCGGTAACCGTATCTAAAAGAGTATCCTGTATCTGTTTTAGATTGCCTAGTATATTATTGGCGATGATAGACGACAATGTAAACTCATTATTAGCTTTAACACTCTCTACCTCCTGTTTCAGAATTTCGTTTTTCTGCGCTTGATCTATCATGTGTTGGTAAAATAATTTATGCTGTTGGTCTACTGAAAGTTCTAAACGCTTCAGAAAGGTATATTGTGCTTCAATAATTGATGTCTGATTTTTCCAAAGGTTGGCGAGGTGATTTTGATTCTTCATAACGAGGTCAATGTCACGCTGATATTGTTGTGCAAAATCATCATCTAATACTCCGAACAATGTATGTGCTATGTTTCCTATTCCATTGATGAGGCCTCTACGTACTCGGGTTCCAATGACGTTGGATTGTTTATTAAGTAACAGCTGATCGTAGTATTGTAACTCGATAAACCCGTGACGTAGTTGCAGTACTATCAAGTCGCACTGTGCTCTTTGTTTTTGTTTGGCGCATGACGCATGTAGGTGATTGATATAGTTTGACAGTAACCTTGACCCTTCCCAGTAGGGAGTCATGTCGTAATAAATTACCATCTTCCATTCGTCTCTGATAAGTTGCATTGTAGACAGTTTGTCAAAATAAAGGCTCTGTTGCTCTTTAAAAAATGATACATTATGTGCGCAATATGCGTTTTGTGCACACATCGTAAACAATAACAACATTGTTAGTATGAAGTTACCGAGTTTACTGCCTGTTCTTTTTACTCTATCGGGCTTGGGACTCTGTTGATTATCTTTGCTCTGTTCTGAAGCTTTTTCTGGTGACAGATTCTCAACTGGCAAAATTGATAACTTTGTGATTGGTCGCTTGATAACGCCATTTTTTGTCTTTACTGAGACCACTCGCACATAACCATCGGTGCCGGGGTGAACTTCAACAACTCTGCCTAACGCCCATTTCCCCGGGGGTAGGTTAGCGTCGTGTATGATTATGATATCGTCAGTTTTGATATTTTCTTTGGGCTGTAGCCACTTGCTTCGTGATGTTAATTGTGTTAAATATTCTGCCTGCCATCGTTTCCAGATATCTCCGAACAACTTCTGTGTAAGGTGCCATCTTGTCCTTTGATCTCTTTCTGTTTCGACAATACTTAACACTGGGCCGCTTGATAGAAAATGGGATGGAGTCAGGTAGTTCAGATCTTCCGGATCTTCCGTCAGCGCGCAGAGTGGCCGTGAATTGAGGACGGCCTCCAACTGGGTAAGTAGAGTCGTATATTCTTCAAAGGTGAGTTTCTGCTCACCAATGACACGTCGAAGGTGGTACTTCACGCTCTTTATGGCCGCTTCCCATAGACCTCCTGCGCTCGGGTTGCTTGGTGCATTGAAATGCCAGGTTATCTCCATTTCACTGACCTCTGATAAAAATTCTGGATTGATAATGCTTCTGATCTCTTGAATCTCTTGCTTGAGAATTTTGTTAGCGCCGACAAAGTTTGTACCATTGTCGCTGTACATATGTGATGGTGTGCCGCGTCTTGCAGCCATCCGTCTCAACGCCGCTAAGAATGCGGACGCAGTCATGTCTGACACTAACTCGAGATGTACAGCCTTTGTCGCCATACATATAAATAGTGATATGTAACCCTTGAAGCTTTTCATGCCTCTGCCCTTGCTGCACTTCACAAACACGTGACCTGAAAAGTCAACGCCTGTATGATAGAAAGGCCTCGAAGGATTCGACCTTGATTCGGGCAAATTACCTAAGATTTGATCGTGTTTTGAAGGGTTATGTCTTCTGCATGTGATACA
Source organism: Eupithecia exiguata (assembly GCA_947086465.1). Taxonomy (NCBI): domain Eukaryota; kingdom Metazoa; phylum Arthropoda; class Insecta; order Lepidoptera; family Geometridae; genus Eupithecia; species Eupithecia exiguata. The sequence goes on along the minus strand of OX352248.1, from coordinate 9,434,309 downwards.
TTGGCGTAAACGCATTTTAACAGCTCTATTACCACCAATTATCCAATACTGTTGTCGCATTTTTGCTAGTGTAACACGTGCTCCACCATGATATGTTTGTTTGTGTGCGTGGTCGATGAGTAGATTTGTCACATGACCAGAATGCGGGATGATGAGTGGGTGCATCATGTCTTTGCTTATGGAGGCGTTTGTAAGTCTGCCTCCCACTCTGAGCAAGCCTGCTTGGTCTAGTCTCGGGTTTAAACACAAAAGTTTGCTCTTCGAGTCGACTTGATTATGATGTTGTAAGGATGCGATGTCCTTACCAAATTCAATGTTTTGAATGTACTTGATAATCCTTAATCTCGCCGCTTTTAGTTCTGTGGCGGTAAGAAACGGTGATTTATTATTTTGCTTGAAACGTAACACGTATGTAAGTATACGTGTCACCCGAGTCCAGCTACTATTATTGTTTAGTAGCGTTGATATGACGTCATCTTGCTGGTGTGACGTTTTTGTCGTGACGTTGCTTTGTTTAGGTTTCTTGACCTCTTCATTAGTGATAAAATCTTTCTGTTTTGATTTTTGTCCGTCGAAAGTCAAAAGCCAAGCTGGTCCATGCCACCACAAAGGATGATGAATAACCTGCTCCATGGTTATACCCCTGCTAGCACAGTCAGCTGGGTTCTCGCTTGACTTCACGTAACGCCATGTTTCGGGTGGTAGAATCTTAGTGACCTGAACTACTCTATTAGCTACGAAGGTTTTCCAGCGTCCCGGATCGCCCTGCAACCAACCTAGTACGGCCATCGAGTCAGACCAACCAAACAGTTTGATATTATAGCCTGATAAACATGTTAACACTTTTTCCATTAGCTTAGAAAGCAATAGAGTGGCTGTAAGCTCTAATCTGGGTAGTGTGACATCTCTCTTCGGTGGAACCAATCTTGATTTTGCTGCAATCAATATAATTGAATTATTTGAATTGCCGTACTGATCTTTTCTGATAACTTTGCAGTATATGACGCAGGCGTAGGCATTGTTTGACGCGTCACAGAATCCGTGCAATTCGACGACGTCATTCTCACAGATCTGAAGCCATCTAGGGATTCTTATTTCGCTGATATTTTTCAAGTCTTTTCTGATTTTCAACCACTCGTCACTTATGTCAGCTGGGAGTTCATCGTCCCAGATTCGCTGAAATAGCAATTTGAACTTTGTTGTAACTGGAGTAAGCCAACCAAGCGGGTCGAATAACTTTGATATATCTGATAATAAACTGCGTTTTGTATGTTTGACTGTTTCTGATAAATTTATCTTGAGATCGAAAGTTAATTCATCTGATTGTGGATGCCATCGAAGTCCGAAAGTCTTTGTTGTGGCTTCATGTTTGAAGTCATATTGATCACTGCTGTTTGCCGTGTTGACATTCTGTAACAGTTCTTCTGTATTAGAAGACCATTTACGCAAGTTAAAACCGCCTGATTGCAATAATTGAATTAGATCTGATTGCAGTTGTTTCGCGCTTGGAATGTCATGATTTCCATTGATAAGATCGTCCATATAAAACTGTTCTCTTAGTGTTTTTGCTGCTGGACTTGATTGATATTTATGACCCTCATCATGAGCCAATTGCTTCAGCACCATCATGGCAAGGAATGGTGCTGCTTTTTGTCCATAGGTGACCGTTGTGAGGACGTACTCTTTCATGCTGTTTGATGCTGATTCGCGCCACACTACGGCCTGAAGACATTGATCATCTTCATGGACTGATATGTTTCTAAACATTTTTTCAATGTCAGCTGTGTAGGCATACTTGTACTGCCTCCACTTGATGATAAGTGATAGTAAATCTTGTTGTAGATTTGGACCACAATACATGACGTCATTCAAACTGCGGCCGCTTGATGTTTTTGAAGAAGCGTTGAATACCACTCGAAGGGCCGTAGTCGTGGAATCTGCCTTAATCACACAGTGATGAGGCAAATAGACGAGAGGTTTCAATGATTGTGGTGGAAGCTGCATGTGGTTTAAAGTGATATATTCTGATAGGAATGATTTGTAACCCTTTTGCATGTCTGGGCTTTTGATAAATCTTTTCTCTAACTGCTTCAATTGAGCTATAGCCCTTGGTTTAGATTCTCCTAGCTGTTCCCTGGCATCTGATATCATAGGTAGCCTGACGACGTATCTTCCATCGGTCTGCCTAGTCGTGGTGTTCTTAAAATATTCCATGCAGTGAGCATCGTCTTGCGATAAAGAAGTTTCATGAGGAATATCTTCTATTTCCCAGAAGCGTTGAATATCTTCCACGTTATTGATGATAACGTTACATTGGAAAGATTTTACGTTTCCGCATAAAACCCAACCAAGGCGTGTTTGTTGAGCGACTGGCAGTGATTTTTCAGATGAAATGATTCCACTCAAAATGATGCAAGAATAGACATCGGCCCCTAATAGTAAATCCACTGGTCGATTGATATTGAAGTCGGGGTCGGCTAGCTGGATACCCTCTAGGAAAGACCAAGTAGGCTTATTAAATGTATGATTAGGTAAATTGTTTACCATCTGTTTCATGATATAAACATCTGTTTCAAATTGATAGTCGTTGTACATTGATGAACAAATGATATTCAGAGCGCCTTTGCAGTTGTTTTCCTTGGCTCCTACCCCGAAAATAACGCCTTTGCACCTCTGTCTAGGTAACTTCAGCATTTGTGCTGCATTTTCAGTGATAAGAGAGGTTTGTGATCCCTGGTCGATCAAGGCTCTCAACTTGATAAATGTCCCATCAGCTGACTTAACCTTCACCATGGCTGTTGCCAATAAAGTTTCAGTAATATCATCTTGAGACACGTGTGTAACAGTTTTCTCTTTTTGTTCGTTTTCAGCGAATGGGTGATCAGCAAACGCTTCATGAAGTAAAGTGTTGTGTCGACCATTGCATTCACGGCAGCAAGTATTTGATAAGCATTTTTTGCCAAAATGATCGTACAAACAATTCATGCATAATTTTAATTTCGCAATTGTATTACGGCGTTCCATCGGTTGCATATTAAGGAAAATTTTGCAATTAAATATGCGATGAAATTTTTTGCAGAGTTGACATCCTGTTTGCTGTTTTTGTACAACGTTATTTGTTGGTTTTTGATTGTTATAATTTGATTTATATTGATTGTTAGATTTATGGTTTGGTTTGTCTGTTTGTTGAGCTGTTTTTGAATTAATTGATTTATTTGGAGCGCGTTGTGATTGTGACGCCTCCAATGATGTGAATTTGCTTTCTAAGAAGTCTGTAAAATCCTTGATAGTCGGCAGAGCCCTAGGATTTTTCAATGATTGACAGTACTCCTTGTCGGTCTCGAGATCCAGCTTCTGCTCTAAGATGAACATCACCAAAGGATCCCAAGAGCTGATATCAACGCCCATGTTTTTGATAGAGTTAAGGCATTCGACGACACAGTCATGCATCTTTTTCAGTTGAGCTACTGATTGCTGTTGGAGAATAGGTAAATTCATGATAATACCTATGTATGAGTTAAAGATAAATTTAGTGTTATTGAATCGGTTGTTTAGAATGTCCCAGCATACTTGATAGTTATCTGCAGTGATACGCAGGTGCGAGACAATTTGTTCCGCCTCTCCCTTGAGTTTGCCTTTCAAAAATTGCATTTTTTGACAATTAGACATAGTCCCGTTGTTGTGGATAGCCTCGATATAAAGATCTTTGAATGTCATCCACTTTTGATAATCACCGCTGAATGATGGCACTTCTGTTTGAGGTGTTGACCTTTCCCTGTGGCTTGCTGATGAAATCTTCTGAGTGACCTCTTTCTTGATTTCTAGGTACTTTTGTTCATACCTGCTGAATGTTTGTTCATACTCTTGATTTTCTTCCTGCAGTTCACTATCGATTTTCCAGTGTAGAGAGTCGATAGTAGACCAACGCAAGTTAATTGTTCTCAAAAAATCTTCTAGTTCGTAGTTTTCAGTCATGTTAGTGTAATTGACGTTAGAAATAGTACGAGAAAAAGCTTTGAAGTTACTTTTCTGATTACGCATCATCTCGTCTAATTTACTATTATTACCGCTAGAAGAGAATTGAGGAGGGCATGAGCTACCTGGCACCGGGGGAAATTCAAACGATACGGTCTGCAGCTGCGGTGTTGATGCACCGGAGTGACCTACCGAAGCTGCTGCTGGTGATGATGATGGGCCTGGGTTATCTAACTTTCTCGGCATAGTGAAGGGAGTTGGGGGCTTAAGGAGAGGTTTCTCCTTCGTAATTTCCAACAAGTAGTTGTTAAAGAATGCTCTTGTGTCGTTATAAAATGCTAAAGTACGTTCGTAGCAATTTTCTTGAAAATATGCATGCGATTGTTCGTGACTCTCTAGTAATCTGCTATGATTAGCTTGGAACTCCTGCCAATATGTGTCAAGAGTATCCAGTCTTTTCTTGATATACGGAGCGGTCTTTCGGTCGGCTCCGTCTTTCTTAAAATTCACAAGGAGCTGATTCATTGCTCCCATGAGCTGATTTTGGGTCGCCACAAGATCTTCCATGGTTGTAATGATAGAGAGTAAAAGGAAAGATCTTACTTGTGTGCTGCTTGCAGTCCTCTAGAGTAGGTGTATATCCTTCCTCCTTATGCACTGCAATCCATGTGCTAGTAATAACCACTCACGCGAACACTGTTATTAGTCCACTGTAAGTAGCCCTTAGCCGAAGGACCAAAAGATGTACGGGACACCTTTAAGTGTATATAAATGATACGAAGAGATTTGATAGAGAACTCTTATATTGATATTATAATTGCTTGATATTTGAGCACGCGCCTACCATGATGAGGTGAAAACGTGAACTGATGAAATAAACTAAGTGGAAGGCGCGTGTAACAATTGACCTTAATAGTAGGTATTGATGATTTGACAATAATTACTTAGTTATACCTAAATGCACGGTTGCGCTGCACCGTACATTCAGAGTTGAGCATGAGTGCTACCTAAACTACATTCAGAGTTGAGCATGAGTGCTACCTAAACTACATTCAGAGTTGCGCATGAGTGCTACCTAAACTACATTGAGAGTTGACAATTCCATTAAATGTAATCCTAAGGCATTCTGGTCTATCATTAAATCAAACAAGCAACATAACTCGTATCCCTCCCGCCTGCATGAGTATGAGTACATGAACACAGACATAAATGATGGCGTCAACTCAACATCTGCAATGCCTTTGCTGATTTGTTAACTCTAACTGCCTTCCACCGACATCCTCATGCTCTACTCCAACTTCTTCTTGCTTGAGTCACTTAGGTCAGGTGTCCACTTCTGATTTTACATCTACTACAGATCTTATCTTCCATACGAATTTAAACTCTTGAAGACTCTTGACTGCAATAAATCAGCTGGTCCATATGGTTTCCATCCTATGCTATTTAAAAATTTACATTATGTTATCCCATCTGTTTACTCTTTAGCAGATCAATATCAGAAGGTATGGTGCCATCTACTTGGAAATCAGCATTTGTTACTCCTATTCACAAAAAAGGACCTAAACGCGACATTTGTATTTAAAGACCAATCTCTAAATTATATATAGGTACTGGTTAAAATTCTTGCGAAAATTGTTCACGAACAGCTTTACTCAGCTTTAAAGCAATCTATCCTCTATCTGCAACATGGTCTTCTCAAAGGTAGCTCGACTACCACCAATCTTATACATTTTATGGATTATATTACTGATCGAATGGAGTCGAGGAGTCAGGTCGATACAATTTACAATGTGTAAAATGTATCGACCTGACTCCTCGACTAAAGCTAAAGCGTAAGCAGGGGTCGTGCTTATCGAACACCCTGTTTAGCTTGCTACTTAACGATCTACCCGCTGCGGTTCGGGGCGCGGAAATCTACATGTATGCAGACGATGTAGCGGCTGTGGTCACCGCGCCCTAGGACTGTCAGCTGGAGAGCGGGCTGAACTCGGTGGTCGAACAGTTGGAGGTTTGGTTCAAGCTAAACGGACTCGCACTAAACAGAGACAAGACCTGCTTCATCAACTTCAAGCTAAACGGCGGCAGACCAGCCGCCCTCAAGGTCCACGCAGGAACAACGGGGCTGCAACAGGTGCAAACAACAAAGCTGCTGGGTTTCCAGCTCGATTGTTCCCTCATATGGGACGTCCACATAGATGGAGTCTGCTCGAAACTTGGACGGGCTTCTTTTGCATTGCGCAGGCTGGCGAGCACCGCCACCCGCGATGTCGTACGCTCCTGTTACTTCGCGACAGTCCACAGTACGCTTACATACGGCGTGGAACTGTGGGCTCCAGCCAGCGATGCCGAGCGGGCCTTCGTGATGCAGAAGAAGGCTGTCCGGGCCATAGTGGGTATCCCGAACGATGAGTCATGCAGAGAGCACTTCAAGGAATTAGGTATCATGACTCTACACTGTGAACAGATATACCAAGTGGCCTTGTTCACGCACCTAAATTTGCACCTGTTCCAGCGCCGTGGGATTAACGCAGTACGCGCTCTCCGCAGCAATAAACACGAGCACAGGCTGGTGACGCCAGCACACAGGCTGCACAAGTCGAAGAGATCGGTGTACATCTCGGGCCCGGCAGTGTACAATAGACTACCAGACAGTATCCGTAATGCAGCCTCCACCGCAGCGTTTAAGGGTCGTTTGAAGACATGGTTGTTGGAGAGGGTTTTCTACAGCCTGGGCGAATTCCTTGAATTGCCCGAACTGTAGAAGAGCCCTCCCCACCAACTTATCAGCTACATAACTATATGTACCTACAATTAGTATTTAAATATCATTTTAATTATAAATTATTGATTCACAAAGTTAATCAGTTAATAATATTATTGTTAATTCATTAATTACGAATTTTATTTAGAATTAATGAAACTACCTAGTGACGTGTAAAATATTATTTTTATTAATAAATTCTTGTATTCTTGTAAGAGAGCGTAAGAGTAAAGCTTTCGACCGTATCCACCACTCCATCTTACTCGACAAACGGCGCTGCGGGCAGAAAGGGCAATCTTCTTAGGTGGTTTGCCTCTTACATGAATGGTCGCCGTCTGACTGTTGTTCTCAACGGATATGCATCTGGGGTTTCGCCGATCCGAGGATTCCGGTGTTCCCCAGGGTTCGATTCTCGGCTCACTACTTTTTACCATATTTTTCAACGATATCGGCCTGCTCTCAGTTTCTTTTATTCGCCGACGACATAGTCCGTTCGACGTCTTGCTTCTCCAAAGTGATCTAGACCGCTTTGATACTCGTAGGTAGGTACTGCGAAGTCAACGAGCTCGATCTTTATGTCCAAAAATGCTTTTGCATCTCCTTCAGTAGGTCCCCAAGCATTCTTACCTACAACTATACGATAGAAGATCAAAATCTCGTAAGGCCGGACTCGATAGTTGATCTCGGAGTTACCTTAGACTCAAATTTATTGTTTGACAAACATGTAGAAAAAATTACCTCTAAAGCTATGAAAATGCTTGGCTTTCTGTTCCGGACTTAGGACTTCAGTTCTCTTAAAACGCTTAAAATTCTCTACTGCGTCCTACTGGTCCGAAGTCACCTCGTATATGCTTCATAGGTCTGAAATCCCCAGTTTAATAAATATCTTGCTTTGCTCGAAAAACCCCTAGCGGAAATTTCTGAAATTCATTAATTACAAGCACAGAATTGTTATACCCGACTACATAGATACCTGCAGACATCATCACTCGCTACCCCTTGAGTTGAGAAGAGAAGCTGCTGACCTGCCTCTCCTGCTGAACATTATCTTAAAAATATTGTTGACCCACCCTCGCTCTTATCCGGAATAGGAGTAACTGTTCCGCCTAATCGAACTTCGCGACGAAACTACCTAAAACTTCACGTCCCGTCCTGTGCCACTAATTATCGGAAAACTCTTACCTACCTCGAACTATGCATGTTTATAACACAACTTACTCTAAAAATGTTGACAATTTCAAAAAAGTCAACAATTTCCTAGATCACGCAAACGCTTGATTCAGTTGCAATTAACCTATAAACAACTATCCTACATCAACTGTTGGCCGAAAGACCATCGGGCACAGTGGACCAGCTGGGTCAGCCCGGTCAGAGGAAGGAGGGAAATACCACCTTCATTTCCCCCAAACTGCCTCGGCACCTGCACCGGTCTCTATCGCGGTGTGGAGCGCCATCTTTACTAAAATGAATGAGGTTAACGATTGATACAAAAGAGTGGTGGATGCACAGGTGGATGCACAGTATGCAGAGTATGCTGAGAGCGGTGCGGGTACCTCGAGGTTGAGGCGGTCGACGTCGGGCGGCAGGCGGTAGTTGGTGATCAGCAGCAGGTGGTAGGGGTACAGCTTGGCAGGCTCGTGCAGCAGGTGCCCCGTGCTCATGTTAGGCAGTGAGCGACGCACCCCTGGACCCAGTCCGCCGCCGCCGCCCACCGAGCACACCGCGTGTGCCAACATCACGCCGCCGTCGACGGTCTGCAATGCACACACACGTTATTGACAAGGCACTGTCTGTTATCTATTCTTCATACAAATATTTAGTGTACATCTACAAACATATGCATAATAATACTATACACAAGACATTACGTGCAGCCTGCAGGTGCCGGTTGTGGCTGGCGGCTGGTATATACACAAGACATTACGTGCAGCCTGCAGGTGCCGGTTGTGGCTGGCGGCTGGTATATACACAAGACATTACGTGCAGCCTGCAGGTGCGGTTGTGGCTGGCGGCTGGTATATACACAAGACATTACGTGCAGTGCGTTATGTTTCTCATTTCCATGATTTCGGGGCCATTGAATTTTATAGACTTTAAGATTCGTTATTTATGTAGGTAGATTGTACATTGACTTTGATATTAAGAAGTTTTGTACCACACAATAAATGATTAAGAAAAAAAAACATGAATTGATAGGTGGACTTTCAGAAAGGGGAGGTTAGGTTTGACACCGGGTGACGTGCTAGGACCCATTAATGGTCTTCTTCTATTTTTCATCTTTGGGGTGAACACAGAATAGTCGTAGTTGTAACTGGAAGCAAATATAAATTATGTTAAAGGAACATTAGATAGTCGGGTTACTTACCGCAGCACTTCTATCCACATCTGTGATGGAGCCGGCAGATACTGCAACAAAAAGCGGTATCAGTGGAACAGTGACATCACACGGCTTATCCACGGCCGATGTGCGAAGCTCAAGTACTTTGCCAGCAAGTCTCGGGACAGTGGTGTAACGCGAGACAGATTGCAAGGTCCGCTTGTACGACACGATGACGGGCAGGTACTGTCTTGTCTTGGCTCATCGTATTAGATTCAGGGTCGATATCTTGGCACTTGTACTACAGCTTTGTAAATCGGCCATATTGACAGCCGCCAAAGGACAACGGATCGCATAATTCACAAGACACAAGAAAGGAAAGACTGCGCGATTGAGAGAGTTGCTGTGTTTTAAGCTCAGGACTGAAGTGTTAGAACGGCAATAGTTAGCATGGAGGGAGCGATAAGGGTTTCACTACAACATGTAGGTAGCTCAGTTTTAAGCTCAGGACTGAAGTGTTAGAACGGCAATAGTTAGCATGGAGGGAGCGATAAGGGTTTCACTACAACATGTAGGTAGCTCAGTTTGAAGCTCAGGACTGAAGTGTTAGAACGGCAATAGTTAGCATGGAGGGAGCGATAAGGGTTTCACTACAACATGTAGGTAGCTCAGTTTTAAGCTCAGGACTGAAGTGTTAGAACGGCAATAGTTAGCATGGAGGGAGCGATAAGGGTTTCACTACAACATGTAGGTAGCTCAGTTTTAAGCTCAGGACTGAAGTGTTAGAACGGCAATAGTTAGCATGGAGGGAGCGATAAGGGTTTCACTACAACATGTAGGTAGCTCAGTTTTAAGCTCAGGACTGAAGTGTTAGAACGGCAATAGTTAGCATGGAGGGAGCGATAAGGGTTTCACTACAACATGTAGGTAGCTCAGTTTTAAGCTCAGGACTGAAGTGTTAGAACTAGTGTTAGTAGCTAAGTTTATAGAATTTCGGTTGCGGGGTGAAGAACAATATTTCAAAATAAAATTAAAACGTGAGCAAGCCCTTTGGGAGTCCAACTTTTTAAAGAACCATAGAAGTCGTGAAAACGCCATGCGCGTGTGCTCTTAGGGAGATGACCGGCCGTGGACGAGGCGATGAGGACCAAATCAGCGCAGAAACTTTTGTGAAATTAAACACTCAGTACGTATGAGAAGCGCTTTGCAGATGGAGTACTGACAGGCATGTTTAGGCATGCTGTGAGACAGAGCTTTGCGCGGTCGACATAAGGTTCAGAATGCGCTAACACTCACCGCACAGCTGCGTCCGCACTGCGCGCGCGCCGACAACACACAAACAATCAATAACCGACAGCGCACGCAACACTCACCCTAATAGGCTACTTGACTACTACTGGGAAATCATTCTAACGTATAATTGTCTAATAAAAATAATGCAGAATGTAATCAATATTTCTTCAAGGGCTTAGGTATATTAGTTATAAAAACTAATTTAAAGTTTGAATAAAATAATGGCGCTAAAACGATAATCACTGTCAAGGCTCCGGTGACATGACTCGATGACGCCACACACCATCAACACGCACCATAATCTGTGATAGGTGTGACGTCACCAGCGATGCAACCAAACAGAGAGCGCACAGAATAAATATCTAGATGGAACCTAAGAGCTCGCCGATTTGTATTGAAACCGAGCGTGTAACAGTTTGAGTAGGTATTATGACGTCACGAGTGTAATTTAGTGATATACACCCTACGCCGCGCGAAAACGATTCAAAACTATCGAAAATAGCGTGCGGCTAACCGATTGTAGGCATCGCCAATTATAATTTGCGGAGCCGCAACTCGACGCCCTCTACCTACCGGTTATGAAATAAGGAGTAAAGTGTTTTTTCTTAACTAGTTGTGAAAAATAGTTGTGAAAGTGGACCAAAGGAACGCTAGATAGAGGCCAAAGTTAGACAGTATATTTGTTGGTGCCTACGAGTACGCCCGCCTCACATTACCGCGCGGAATCTAATTTGTGGAACCGCAACTCGAGGCCCTCTACCTCAACGCTAGAGGCCAAAGTTAGACAGTATATTTGTTGGTGCCTACGAGTACGCCCGCCTCACATTACCGCGCGGAATCTAATTTGTGGAACCGCAACTCGAGGCCCTCTACCTCAACGCTAGAGGCCAAAGTTAGACAGTATATTTGTTGGTGCCTACGAGTACGCCCGCCTCACATTACCGCGCGGAATCTAATTTGTGGAGCCGCAACTCGAGGCCCTCTACCTCAACGCTAGAGGTCAAAGTTAGACAGTATATTTGTTGGTGCCGCCTACCGGGGCATGTAAACTAGGGCATGTAAACCGATTAATCGATTAACCGAAAAACCGATTAACCGACTGATTTTACGTCGGTTTTTCACCGGTTTTTTTTTCTCAAAATAACCGATTATTTTTTTAATGAGTAATAAATGATAAATTCGTCTAAAAGTACGCCTTGCAGACTTTATTTAAAACGATGATAATAATATCTTATCCACCTCATTATTTTACAACACTAATTACGTTAAAATTACTAAAATACAAACAAACACCTTTCTCTGGACCGCATAAAGAGTCGTTAGTGAATGTCGTCGTGCAATAAGCTATTATTATTAGCTGAGAAGAGCAAGATAGCGAAGGCGGCGTTGCATGAGCACATTGGACGCCACCGTCGCTGTGGTTTACTGTGGTCAACGATCGAACTGTTCGTTTGAACTGGCAAATTGTTTGTCAGACGCGATAGAATAAAATTTTTGCAATAGAAGACATAGAAATAGAACCAGAACCAGGAAATATTAGGACCACAGATGTATAATAAATCTCAAAGACCAGATCGGGCTAGAAATAAGAAAGGCCCTACAGCCAACCCTAAAACAGCTGATTCAAGTGGACTCGATTTAGAAACGCGAGTTAGGGTAGGAATGGCCCTGTATGATGGAGGGGGATACATGGGACACAAGTTAAAGAAGGTGTACCAAGCTCTAAAGTCGATTACTCCCTTTTTTGTAGAACTAGAGAAAATATTTTTATCGGCAGGCCTAATGTGCAACAAAATCAGCAGTTTGCTGGGTGACGACTCTCTCAACGCACTTGTGCTTATTATCAAAACAAAAAGTAGCGTTCATTATCTGTGATTTATGTGATTATCTGTGATTAACTATGTGTTTCAACTTTATTTGAGTAAAAGAGAGAGTTGAAAACTACCAAATCAAAAAGTAGATTACAATCTATGTTATAATATAACTATCGTTGATTTTGTACCTTTATTTCAGTAAGAGAGAGAGATTAAATACTACCAATTAAAAAGAGAATTACATTTAGTAACTTTTAGGACTGATTTATCATAATGTTTCAGGGGATAACTATAATGTTGATTTTTATAACTTCATTTGAGTAAAAGTTAGTTGAATATTACCAAATGTTTTAAACTTTATTTGAGTAAGAGAGAGTTTTAGTAAAAGGGAATTACACTTAGTAATTTTGTAGACGGATTTACAATAATGTTTTAAGATATTCATTTTGTTGATTTTTATATCTTTATTTGAGTAAGAGAAAACGTTTTAAAACCAAATCATAAAGTGAATAAGAAGAAGAAAAATAATAAAAATCATTTATTTGCTTAAAACATGAGTATTAACATGGTATGAGCATGCAATTATGTTAAAATATAAATTAAATAAGATCCACATGTTTTGCTATTACTGGCATGCAAATAAGAGAGGGCTCACTGCAGATTTGTCACTAATGCGATATTTCTTTTCATAACTAGGTAGGTATAACAATCAATCATATTAAAAATGAATAAGATTTAGTAACTTTTATGACTGATTTATCACAATGTATTGGGATTACTATATTATTGTTGTTTTGTATAACTTTATCTGAACAAGAGTGAGTTGAATATTACCAAATGTTCTTTAACGAGTTAGTTTTTTAAAATAATAAGCAAACACCATGTTTTTCATCGTGTTTACGTGTTTGCTTATTAAAATAATAAGCAATAACTTTTTTTATTCAAATTTTTACGGTTTTATTTAGTCCTAAGACACCTAAGTAAAACCTCGAAAATAACCGAAAAAACCGGTTAACCGAAAAAAATTAAAACCGAAAACCCGGTTTCTTTTTACAACCCGGTTTTTACATGCCCTAATGTAAACCGATTAATCGATTAACCGACTGATTTTACGTCGGTTTTTCACCGGTTTTTTTCTCAAAATAACCGGGTTTTCGTTTTTTTAATGAGTATAATAAGTTAATAAGTGACAAATGTCAAATTTTAAACGACCATAATAATTGAAAATCAAACGAACTGTGTGAAGTTCGATGACAATTACCTATGTGAGCAGTTTAATTCGATGCGATTTATTTGGTTTACATTATGTAGTTAGCGCCATCTAGCCTCAGCCTTTGCACGGTTTTTAGATTCGTTTTTTTTTTGAGGTTGCCGTTTGCCATGTTGCCGTTTGCAATGTGGCAACACTTTTTAAGCGACCACTCTCTTGTCAGCCATTGCGAGGTTTCTTTGTGAAACAACGGGGATATTTGTTCATTTTGTTCAAAGCTATGTGTATACCTACTTTACCTACAATTTAAAATGTAATGAATAATTTTTCATTTTATTACATAGGGTGTGTTAGCAAAATTTCTCTAGGGAGGGTTAGCATAAATCGCATCGAATTAAACTGCTCACATAATTGTCATCGAACTTCACACAGTTCTTTTGATTTTCAATTATATTTCGCAGTTTAATTCTTAGCGATTAATTTGGTTTACATTATGTAGATGTTTAGAGATTATAAATGTGAAATTACGAATTAAACACAGTTGAATAGATTACTTCTTTTATTTTGATTAATAATCAACTATTGTAGGTAGTTTATGTATAGGTACACAATACATTATGTAGGTAATGATGAAAGGCAAGATCATGCCCATCTATTCGGTTAAGTATGTACTACATTTTATAAATGGAGATATTATGTCCACCTCACCCTATCTTTGAAGCTAAGCTATTTATTTACAATCATTCTGAGGACAGAATAGCAGTAGCAAAGTTATTTGGGTTCTCAACAATTGTTCTATTATAGAACTTTGCGAAAACTGAAGAGAAGCTAGACCACCCTGCAGTTCTCCTAATTGAATCAATATTGACACCAAGTTTGTTGGCTGTGGAAGTAGCTGCGTGACGAGTACTATGCCCACTCACAATTGAATCAATATTGACACCAAGTTTGTTGGCTGTGGAAGTAGCTGCATGACGAGTACTATGCCCACTCACAATTGAATCAATATTGACACCAAGTTTGTTGGCTGTGGAAGTAGCTGCATGACGAGTACTATGCCCACTCACAATTGAATCAATATTGACACCAAGTTTGTTGGCTGTGGAAGTAGCTGCATGACGAGTACTATGCCCACTCACAATTGAATCAATATTGACACCAAGTTTGTTGGCTGTGGAAGTAGCTGCATGACGAGTACTATGCCCACTCACAATTGAATCAATATTGACACCAAGTTTGTTGGCTGTGGAAGTAGCTGCATGACGAGTACTATGCCCACTCACAATTGAATCAATATTGACACCAAGTTTGTTGGCTGTGGAAGTAGCTGCATGACGAGTACTATGCCCACTCACAATTGAATCAATATTGACACCAAGTTTGTTGGCTGTGGAAGTAGCTGCATGACGAGTACTATGCCCACTCACAATTGAATCAATATTGACACCAAGTTTGTTGGCTGTGGAAGTAGCTGCATGACGAGTACTATGCCCACTCACAATTGAATCAATATTGACACCAAGTTTGTTGGCTGTGGAAGTAGCTGCATGACGAGTACTATGCCCACTCACAATTGAATCAATATTGACACCAAGTTTGTTGGCTGTGGAAGTAGCTGCATGACGAGTACTATGCCCACTCACAATTGAATCAATATTGACACCAAGTTTGTTGGCTGTGGAAGTAGCTGCGTGACGAGTACTATGCCCACTCACAATTGAATCAATATTGACACCAAGTTTGTTGGCTGTGGAAGTAGCTGCATGACGAGTACTATGCCCACTCACAATTGAATCAATATTGACACCAAGTTTGTTGGCTGTGGAAGTAGCTGCGTGACGAGTACTATGCCCACTCACAATTGAATCAATATTGACACCAAGTTTGTTGGCTGTGGAAGTAGCTGCATGACGAGTACTATGCCCACTCACAATTGAATCAATATTGACACCAAGTTTGTTGGCTGTGGAAGTAGCTGCATGACGAGTACTATGCCCACTCACAATTGAATCAATATTGACACCAAGTTTGTTGGCTGTGGAAGTAGCTGCATGACGAGTACTATGCCCACTCACAATTGAATCAATATTGACACCAAGTTTGTTGGCTGTGGAAGTAGCTGCATGACGAGTACTATGCCCACTCACAATTGAATCAATATTGACACCAAGTTTGTTGGCTGTGGAAGTAGCTGCATGACGAGTACTATGCCCACTCACAATTGAATCAATATTGACACCAAGTTTGTTGGCTGTGGAAGTAGCTGCATGACGAGTACTATGCCCACTCACAATTGAATCAATATTGACACCAAGTTTGTTGGCTGTGGAAGTAGCTGCATGACGAGTACTATGCCCACTCACAATTGAATCAATATTGACACCAAGTTTGTTGGCTGTGGAAGTAGCTGCATGACGAGTACTATGCCCACTCACAATTGAATCAATATTGACACCAAGTTTGTTGGCTGTGGAAGTAGCTGCATGACGAGTACTATGCCCACTCACAATTGAATCAATATTGACACCAAGTTTGTTGGCTGTGGAAGTAGCTGCATGACGAGTACTATGCCCACTCACAATTGAATCAATATTGACACCAAGTTTGTTGGCTGTGGAAGTAGCTGCATGACGAGTACTATGCCCACTCACAATTGAATCAATATTGACACCAAGTTTGTTGGCTGTGGAAGTAGCTGCATGACGAGTACTATGCCCACTCACAATTGAATCAATATTGACACCAAGTTTGTTGGCTGTGGAAGTAGCTGCATGACTAAGCTTCAGATGGCGCTGCCGTCATGTTTACATCAGCTCTACGTTAATTTAATCAAATAAAATACTTAAAGTCTACTTATCGTGATAAATACTATACAGCACCATTAGTAATTGCATAAAGCTCATGTGACAGTGTTTTCTAACAAAATTGACTCGGATCTGAAGATAAAAGTGAACAAGTATGCAGAAGTGAATGAACTGCTGAAAGAGTCAAAACCTGTGGAAAAACACTCTATATGTGAATTATATATGACACACAGTGTATTTGTGCATTACCAGTACTATTTTGCAGCAATTCAGTGAGTAAACAACAAATACTACTTCTGTTTACAACAACACAAAAGTGACGGTGCTCTGATAAAACTATGACTCATTGAACTGCTCATAATAACGAACTTTTAACTACTAACTTTACATCTCTGAGCCCAACCATAATTTTAACTGAGACTCTACAGTCAAATTGGCCTAGCGGTTATACTGGACGGACTGCACGCAGACGACACCGGGTTCGGACCCTGTAGAAGGGAAACATTTTTTGCACGAATAAATGTTTGCTCTTCAATTATAATCGACGCCATCTAGTGAGAAGAGGCATAGACATTAATAATCATGGACGAAGACAATATTACTTTCAGACGAGCGAAAACGCAGTTAGTGATTTCGACCAACAATGATACAAATATGAGCATTGACACGCTAGATGTCACTGCCGGTAGCTTACCAGATATATCGTGCGACACTAATAATGAACGAGTAGATATTCTTCTTGGAAAAATTGAAGAGTTACAAATACAACTGAACAGCGCCCACGCCGAAATTGAGCGAATATCTCTGGAAAACAGACAATTATCCATTAATAATCGAGAGTTGACCAAAAAGAATGTTTTATACAAAAAAATTGGGAACAGCCCCTCTAAGTTTCTGTTGTCGAAATTATCTACGCCAAAAAATACAAATGTACAATCTACTAAACCTAAATTACAAGTACACAAACATACACAAACTAATGAATTACAAGAAAAAATACCTGAAAAAACAAACAGAGAAACACAAACTTTTCCTGAAACAATGATTCAAAAATGTACTCAAAAAATTAACAAAGAAATACAAACGGATACTTACCAAACAAAAGAGAAAAGACAACATAACAATCCTATTTTTAGCACTGTCAGAACTCAACAAATCTCAGAACAAGCCAAAGCCATTATTACTAATCCAAAACTATGTTTAATTAGTGACAATAAAAATAATAAGGTCCTATCAATTGCTCAAGATACGACAAGAAACAGCTTTGAAGCCTGCCACTACCTGACCCCAAACGGTTCAACTAAACAACTTCTGAAAGGGTTGAAAAACAAAATTCAGGACTACACAATGAACGACTTCTGCATTGTACTGATAGGTGACCAAGACTTCCAACAATCAAATAACAATATGGATCTAATAAACTATATGAGAAGCATTCTTCATGAAATAACGCACACTAATATTATATTATGTACACCAACCTATCAATACGGATTAAGCAAAAATTATATTAACAAAAGAATACAGAACTTCAACAACCTACTGCTACAAGACATAAATAAACATAAATACGCCTTCCTAGTTGACTCAAATAGCAACCTTAATTATGATTATAGTATGTTTTATAAGGCGTCAGGAAGAATAAATAATCATGGATTACGTACGATATTTCAGGACCTTATGTTCTGCATTGAAACCATCAAGAAGCAAAAATCACACAGAAAATCATTTAGAGTGGAACTGATTAATGAAGAATGTATGGAAAATATAAAAGAAAATCAGCTTTTTCTTGTCTAAAAATCAGTTAACTATCCTGCACCAAAACATAGCCGGTCTATTAAATAAATCGGATCTACTCTCTGTATGTATTAATGACCTCAAGGAAAAGAATAGTGAAATTGACGTGATATGCATTACGGAACACTTTATGATGGAAGGCTATGAGCAACATTTAACTATCCCCAACTACACGCTAGCTTCATGCTTCTGTAGGAATGATAGCAAAAGAGGAGGAGCTTGCATTCTGATTCGCAACGAGCACAAATGGGTTGATCTCAAGAAAATAACGGCACTATCTATAAAAGGAATGTTTGAATGTTGTGCTGTGGAACTAAACCAACATAATATTGCTATCCTCTGTGTTTATAGAGTACCTAAAGCTTCTAATCTCGACATTTTTATGTCAAAATTTCGACAGGCTTTACATGAAATTTCAAAAAAATCATATGATAATATTATTGTAGCAGGAGATTTCAATATTGACATCTTAAAGAAAACTAACATATCTCTTGACTTTCAGTGTTTACTTTTAAATTTTAATCTCAAACTTGCTCTGAAACAACCAACACGGCTGAAGAGTCAAACTTGTATTGATAATTTTGCCCACAACTCTAAAAAACCGTGTTCAACTGAAGTTATAGAATTCGCATTGTCTGACCACACGGCTCAACTGATAAGATTACCTATTAAAAACTTTGCACTACTTAAATATTGGCGGGTAAAAAAGCGAGATTACTCGATTGAAAATGTAAATAAGTTTTCGAGTGTTCTTGCAGGCATATCCTTCTCTGAAGTATACAGTGAAAATGACCCCAACCTAGCTTATAATATATTTTTTGACATTTTTAAACTGCTCTATGACTTATGTTTTCCTTTTAAAATCATTACTATTAAAACAACAAAGCCAGTGCGGTGGATATCTCGCGGCATTAAGTTATGCTGTAAAAAAAAGAGAAAACTTCTATGGGAACACAGAAAAAAACCATCGGAACAAAGTAGAGATAACTATAAAAAATACACCAAAATCCTAAATAAAATTGTAAAACTTACACAAAAAGCACAGAATAACCATAAGATAAAGACATCTAAAAACCAATCAAAGACTTCATGGCGAATAATAAACAATGCAAAACGAAATACTCCCTCAGATAT
Source organism: Eupithecia exiguata (assembly GCA_947086465.1). Classification (NCBI taxonomy): domain Eukaryota; kingdom Metazoa; phylum Arthropoda; class Insecta; order Lepidoptera; family Geometridae; genus Eupithecia; species Eupithecia exiguata. The sequence continues at coordinate 9,415,204 of OX352248.1, read as the reverse complement.
TATACGAAAAATATGTTTAAATAACTCTACAATATTACATAAACCAACTGACATAGCAAATGCATTCAATAACTTCTTTATAGACAAAATAGTGCCAATCCAATCTTCAGGCATCAATGTAACTTCAAGATTATCGAGCCAAAGAGACTCAATGTATCTACAGCCTTGCATACCCACTGATGCTCTTAAAATAATACTGTCCCTTAATAATACTAGCAGTGTTGGATATGACGATATATCCACGAAAATTCTCAAATCAGTAGCTGGAACTATATGTAAACCAATTAGCCATATCATAAATTTAAGCATTAGTGCAGGTGCATTTCCAGACTCATTAAAAATTGCGATTATTAAGCCCGTACATAAAAAACAAAACAAAGAATGTATGAGTAACTATAGACCCATATCTCTAATACCAGTTATTTCTAAGATATTTGAAAAGCATATATATGAATCGCTCTATAACTACTTAGAATCCAATCAAGTTCTATGTAATGAACAGAAAGGATTCAGAAAAAATAAAACAATTAATATGGCAATTTATGATTTTCTACAACTTGTCACAAGAAATGTTGATAACAGAACCCCCGTTTGTTCAATCTTCTGTGACATGACACAAGCTTTTGACTATGTTAGACACGACATTTTACTGAGCAAACTTGAAGTATACGGTGTACGAGGAAATACTCTACAATTGATCAAGTCGTACCTAGAGAATAGAAAACAGTTTACTAAGATTACCAATATTAATTATAAAACCAAAACTGAAGAAAGCTACTTCTCACGAGAACGAATTGTAAAATACGGTGTCCCCCAAGGGAGTGTGCTAGGACCTCTACTTTTTATTATTTATATTAATGACCTACCTAAAGCCACCACCCACCCAATATCACTATTCGCTGATGATAGCACGGTTACTGTAGCTTGTAAGAACACTGACACTTATAAAAATGACATAAATATAGCTTTGACATCAATTATAGACTGGTTAAATAATAATAATCTTAAAATTAACTTAAACAAGACAAAGATCATACATTTTAGACAACGCGACAATGCAGCTGCAAAAACAATTAACATTAATTACAACAATAATGAAATCGAAGAGGTGGATAATACAAAATTTCTGGGGGTAAATATTGATAAGAAACTAAATTGGAAATCACACATAGAAGCTCTTTGTAAAAAAATCAACAGCTCGGCATATGTCTTATACAAATTAGCACCAATAGTGGATATAGATACGTTACTAATTGCGTATCATGGTATAATTGCCTCTAATATTAGATATGCAATATTGTTCTGGGGGAATTCGACAGATGTTTTAAAAGTATTCAAATATCAGAAGCGCTGCATTAGAACCATGTTCCATCTTAAAGTAACCGACTCATGTAAACCGTTTTTCCTTAAGTATAAAATTTTGACTCTACCATCACTGTATATTTTAGAGACGGCTATGTTTGTTAGGAATAATCGAAATCTTTTCGGCCGACCTTCAGATTTCGTTGTCCGTAATAGGCGTGACAACAATAAAGTCTGTCATATAAATAGAAAAACCGAAATGATGAACAAGAGTGTCTTTGCTATGGCACCCTCCATATATAATAAATTACCACAATCTCTAAGAGTAATGCCGAATATGGAGTTTCAGAGAAAGTTAAAAATAATTCTTTTGAGTAAATGTTATTATGCTATAAATGAATTTTTAACTGACAAAGATTTTTCTGCTTCATGACCCTCGTTATTTTTGTTTTGTTTAATTTGCTTTTATCTAACATTACTTTCAATTTCAGTTTTATTTTCTTCATTGTATAATTTTATTTAGTTTTTTTTATTATCTGTACACAGACATTGCACACCGTAAAGGTAGGAATACATTGACTCACATATATATGACAACACCTGTACCTACATGTATTTCATGCAATAAACAATACTTTACTTTACTTTACTTTACTTTACTTTAATGACGAGTACTATGCCCACTCACAATTGAATCAATATTGACACCAAGTTTGTTGGCTGTGGAAGTAGCTGCATGACGAGTACTATGCCCACTCACAATTGAATCAATATTGACACCAAGTTTGTTGGCTGTGGAAGTAGCTGCATGACGAGTACTATGCCCACTCACAATTGAATCAATATTGACACCAAGTTTGTTGGCTGTGGAAGTAGCTGCATGACGAGTACTATGCCCACTCACAATTGAATCAATATTGACACCAAGTTTGTTGGCTGTGGAAGTAGCTGCATGACGAGTACTATGCCCACTCACAATTGAATCAATATTGACACCAAGTTTGTTGGCTGTGGAAGTAGCTGCATGACGAGTACTATGCCCACTCACAATTGAATCAATATTGACACCAAGTTTGTTGGCTGTGGAAGTAGCTGCATGACGAGTACTATGCCCACTCACAATTGAATCAATATTGACACCAAGTTTGTTGGCTGTGGAAGTAGCTGCATGACGAGTACTATGCCCACTCACAATTGAATCAATATTGACACCAAGTTTGTTGGCTGTGGAAGTAGCTGCATGACGAGTACTATGCCCACTCACAATTGAATCAATATTGACACCAAGTTTGTTGGCTGTGGAAGTAGCTGCATGACGAGTACTATGCCCACTCACAATTGAATCAATATTGACACCAAGTTTGTTGGCTGTGGAAGTAGCTGCATGACGAGTACTATGCCCACTCACAATTGAATCAATATTGACACCAAGTTTGTTGGCTGTGGAAGTAGCTGCATGACGAGTACTATGCCCACTCACAATTGAGGTACCTATACCACTATTAAAAAGAATGTCTTTTATCGATCTACTTAAAGTTAGAGAAGTGACTCTAGCATGTGGTTTCTTAAACTGATCAATAAAGAATCATCCTTACGAAGTGTTTGTGGTTTATTTATGTAGGTTTGTAAACACCTTGCAGGGCATGTTTCAGGTCTATAATCAAAATATGGTAATCTCAAAACAGGTTGTTCAGAATTAAGTTTAGATGTTTTAATGAGGTCGGGTATACTTATTATGATATCTTTATCACTTATTTAAGTATTTTTTAATGTTATGGATGCTAGAGTGTGAACTCTGCGTGCAGTTCCCAAAGCCAACAGACATGTTGTCTTTTTGGAAAGAGTTTCTAAGTAGAGCTCTGTATTGGGCCATTTTTGTGCAAAGTATTCTAAAACTAAGCTTGGATCCCATGTTATGATATATGTAGGCCTTAACTTAAAAATTCCTTTCATGAACCGCTTCATTCTCTCATCATGTAAATTTCCTACCAATAAAGACAAAGCAGATTTGTAAGAATTAATGGTGCCATATTTGGCACCTTTATTAAACACATCTGTAAGGAAGTCTAAGACAATTGGTATTGATGCTTTTGTGTAATCAGATGTATAATTAAATCTCAAAGACCAGCCCGGGCTACAAATAATAAAACCGGCAAAGCGCGAGTCGGACTCGCGCACGAAGGGTTCCGTACCATTATCTATAAAAACGACAAAATAATCACGTTTGTTGTATGGGAGCCACCTTAAATATTTATTTTATTCTGTTTTTTAGTATTTGCTGTAATAGCGGCAACAGAAATACATCATCTGTGATAATTTCAACCGTCTAACTATCACGGTTCATGAGATACAGCCTGGTGACGGACGGACAGCGAAGTCTTAGTAATAGGGTCCCGTTTTTACCCTTTGGGTACGGAACCCTAAAAAAGGTCCTACAGCCAACCCTAAAAACAGCCGATTCAAGTGGACTCGATATAGAAACGCGAGTTAGGGAAGGAATGGCCCTGTATGATGGCGGGGGCCACATGGGACACAACTTAAAGAAGATGTACCAAGCTCTAAAGTCGATTCCTCCCACTTACGTACAATCAGAGAAAATCTATCCACAGTTCGCTGGGAGACGACTTTCTCATCGCACTTGTGTCTTATTATCAAAATCTATCCACAGTTCGCTGGGAGACGACTTTCTCATCGCACTTGTGTCTTATTATCAAAATCTATCCACAGTTCGCTGGGAGACGACTTTCTCATCGCACTTGTGTCTTATTATCAAAACAAAAAGTAGCGCTCATTATTGTTTTCATTGTCTGTGATTTATGTGATTATCTGTGATTTGATTAACTATGTGTTTCAACTTTATTTGATTAAAAGACAAGAAGAAATAAGAAAGTTGAAAGCTATTAAATCAATAAGTAGATTTTTTTATTATATAGTGCTTACCCGCGCTCTAGGTATCTCTAAGAAATGAAATAAAAAGTAGATTACAGTCTATGTATATACAGTAGAACTCCAATTATCCGAATTAATGGGGACCGGGACCCATTCGGATAATCAAATATTCGGATAATCGGATTTTTTAAAAAAAAATTGCCATTGGAGAGAATAAAAGCTACGTTTTGATATTGCACTATTATTATATTATAAAATGTACAGTACAAGTTTAGAAATAAAAATCATTGTTTTTTAAACATCTCCGTCAATGTAAGCTGTTTTGCGGTCTTCAACCGTTTTCGGGCAGCCAGGTCACGCATTCGCTTGACGGTGAGCAGTTGCAAGTGGTCACACTCGGGCTGACGCTCCATCCACTTCAATTTTTTGTGATTCGGATAATCGGCGATTCGGATAGTCGGAGTTCGGATAATTGGAGTTCTACTGTATGTTATAACATAACTATCGTTGATTTTGTACCTTTATTTTGAGTAAGAGAGAGAGGGGGAGATCAAATATTACCAATTAAAAGAAATTACATTTAGTAACTTTTAGGACTCATTTATCATAGGGGGGGGGGGGGCGCTATATTTATTGTTTTTTATAACTTTATTGGAGTAAGAGAGAGAGAGAGAGAGTTTAATAAAAGTGAATTACACTTACCAATTTTTAAGACTGATTTATATATATAAATGTTTTAAGATATCTATTTTGTTGATTTTTATAGCTTTATTTGAGTAAGAGAGAGAGATTTAATCCTGCCAAATCATAAAGTGAATAAGACTTAGCAACTTTTATGACGGATTTATCATAATGTTTTGGGATTTCTATACTCAATAATGTTTATTTCTAATACAAGTCCAATTTGTGCTATATACAGTTTTATAAATGGCTATTCAAATAAGAAACAAGGTGTTGAATTGAATTGAATTTGTCCACTTAATTTTTTTGTCCGTTAGGGGAAGAAGTGGAAAAGAAACCACTAGTGATTTCGTTTTATGTACTGTTTAAATTTACGAAGAGGGAGCTCAGTTGCTTCAGATGGAAGCTTGTTATAGAAATGTACGCAATTGCCCATAAATGATTTGCCTACCTTTCGTAATCTATATGATAGGATGTGTAGTTTGTTCTTATTTCTTGTATTTATGTTGTGAACATCACAATTTTTCAAAAAGCTATCTCTATTTTTGTGTTTATACATTAGATTTTCATAAATGTATTGCGATATTACTGTCATAATATTAATATCTTTAAATAATTCCCTCAAAGAGTGGCGTGGCTTTAATTTATAAATTGGGCATACAGCCCTTTTTTGAAGAACAAAGATAGTCTGGATGTCGGCTGCCCGTCCCCAAAGCAAGATACCGTAAGACATTATACTAAGGACGTAACTGAAATAAACTAACCTAGCCGTATCTACATCGGTAATATATCTAATTGTTCGAACCGCATAGGCTGCTGAACTAAATCTGCCTGCGAGAGCATCAATTTGTGGTCTCCATTGAAGAGAGGAATCAATATGTAACCCTAGGAAAACAGTTGAGTCTGCAAAGTCAACAATCTCGTCCTGTAGCATTATCTTAGTTGGGAGTTCTCTTACATTTGATAACATGAATTTTATGCACTTGGTTTATTTAGCATTGAGTAAGAGGTTATTGGCGGTGAACCAATCTAGTATTTGTGAAAGCGAATTATTTACATCGTCATAATTAAATTAATTTCTGTCAACTTTAAAAATCAAAGAGGTATCATCAGCAAATAAGACTTTATCACAGAGATCTTTTGCTAAAAAAGGGAGATTATTTACATACAGTAAAAATAAAAAGGGTCCACAAAGCGTGGACTCCACGCTTTGTGTTGTTTGAAGAAGTTATTTAATTTTGGTGCGTTCCGGCACCTTTATTGTGTTTTTGCAGTGAAACAAGGACATAAGGACGAGCCTTTCTCGGTCTCGTCATAGAAGACGCCCGTATGGGTTGCGGAGCGCACGTTCGCGAGATAGGAAGTCTCGTGGCTGGCGATGCCGCAGTCACACGCGTGAACGATCGACGTGTTCGTGGTCGGCGATCGCGCCGTCTTTCGCGTGGCCGGCAATCGCGTAGCTAGTCGCAGATCGCTCGTCGCATCAGTCAGCGGTCACGTAGACCGTCAGTGTTTTGGTGATGTAGGTACAGTGCATTGCAGTGGTTCGATGTCACGTGATCACGTGTTCGGCAGCTGTTTGCCTATTTAGAACTTTATTTGAACAAGAGTGAGTTGAATATTACCAAATGTTCTAAACTTTTACAAGTTATTTTGTTTGTTGTTTGCTAATTAAAATAATAAGATCATTTTTACTCAAATTTAAATGTTTTATTTTGTCTTATGACACCTATGTAAAAAACTCTAAAATAACCGAAAAAACCGGTTTAGCCGGTTTTGAGATAAAACAAATACGAAAAACCGGGTTTTTTAAACAACCCGGTTTTTACATTGGGTACCTATTGGTCAGAGGTAGTAAGTAGGTAGATGGTATCTACTCGTACATACTTACAGAGAGGTGCAATAAAGCAGTATGTAGTGATGCGGTACTTACTATCTGACTTGCCGCTGCTGAAGTCAGTGCTGTGCGTCTTGTCACCCATGCCGCTGAACGTGAAGTCGCCCTGCAACGGACCGAGCAAGTTATACCGTGCGGCAAGAAACTGTCCCCGGACGAGAGCGCCCTCACCGCTAGCTACACCAACTCGCGGGACATTCCGCCCCGAGCCCTGCCCTGCCCTGCCCAAGAAACTGTCCCCGGACGAGAGCGCCCTCACCGCTAGCTACACCAACTCGCGGGACATTCCGCCCCGAGCCCTGCCCTGCCCAACACACGCTCCATCATTAGGAAGCCAGCTCCGACAGCCCCGACGCATCCAGCACACTCAGCAAGGCAAGGCGAACGCACTCAGTAGGAACAGTGCTACGTGCATTCAACTGGTCACACACCCGCTTGCTTCAGCTCTCGTCCCACAAATATCAAAGTGCTTTATTTCCTTTAGACCTTACAGGACGAGGCATAATGACAGATTAGCCATACCTGCACAAAAACGCACTTGTACAGTCGTAACTGTTACAACATGGCTGTCAACATTTATAACAAATTGCCAAACAATATATAAGAACTGAAGGGTCCCTTATTTCACAGAAAGTTATTTAATTTTTATTCTGTGGTAGATTACCTTAATTTTAAGTTTTGACCTAGTGAGTTCAACAGACAATTTATTAATATTCGCGCTTATCCAATGACATCTAATTTTAATGTTCGTAATTTGTATAACTAGTTAAGTAAGGAGCATACCCCTAAAACATTGACGTGCCTGTGCTCGGGCGAGATATGCAGCTCTACTGTGTTATTCCACCAATGTTGATTGTACCATGTCTTGTGTGAATAACTATTACTGAATTACTGAACACTTTACCTTGTTACAATGTTAGTTTTCGAGTTGGAGCAGAAGTCGTCCCAAGATTTTTTATCGTCTAGATAATCTGATATTTTGTAGTAAGCCTTTTTACAAAGGACATGTTTGTTGTGACACAGACATACACTCCAGCCAAATTCGACGTGGATTGTAAACAAACCACCCATGTACTTCAAAATCACTTTGTTGCCGCGATCAATTTATACACAATTTACATTCCTTGTGTATTTGAAGGTATGCGAGCGCGCGGCGAGCCCGTAGCCGGGCCGCGGCGCCATCCTCAGCGACGACACCACTGCAACACGCACGCTGTCAGAGGGGTGCCCATGGGCCGCGCACCCCTGCCCCTAACCCACCCCGCCGCGACCTATCTGCCTAACTAACCTGTGTGCTGGAGGAGAAGGTATGCGAGCGCGCGGCGAGCCCGTAGCCGGGCCGCGGCGCCATCCTCAGCGACGACACCACTGCAACACGCACGCTGTCAGAGGGGTGCCCATGGGCCGCGCACCCCTGCCCCTAACCCACCACGCCGCGACCTATCTGCCTAACTAACCTGTGTGCTGGAGGAGAAGGTATGCGAGCGCGCGGCGAGCCCGTAGCCGGGCCGCGGCGCCATCCTCAGCGACGACACCACTGCAACACGCACGCTGTCAGAGGGGTGCCCATGGGCCGCGCACCCCTGCCCCTAACCCACCACGCCGCGACCTATCTGCCTAACTAACCTGTGTGCTGGAGGAGAAGGTATGCGAGCGCGCGGCGAGCCCGTAGCCGGGCCGCGGCGCCATCCTCAGCGACGACACCACTGCAACACGCACGCTGTCAGAGGGGTGCCCATGGGCCGCGCACCCCTGCCCCTAACCCACCACGCCGCGACCTATCTGCCTAACTAACCTGTGTGCTGGAGGAGAAGGTATGCGAGCGCGCGGCGAGCCCGTAGCCGGGCCGCGGCGCCATCCTCAGCGACGACACCACTGCAACACGCACGCTGTCAGAGGGGTGCCCATGGGCCGCGCACCCCTGCCCCTAACCCACCACGCCGCGACCTATCTGCCTAACTAACCTGTGTGCTGGAGGAGAAGGTATGCGAGCGCGCGGCGAGCCCGTAGCCGGGCCGCGGCGCCATCCTCAGCGACGACACCACTGCAACACGCACGCTGTCAGAGGGGTGCCCATGGGCCGCGCACCCCTGCCCCTAACCCACCACGCCGCGACCTATCTGCCTAACTAACCTGTGTGCTGGAGGAGAAGGTATGCGAGCGCGCGGCGAGCCCGTAGCCGGGCCGCGGCGCCATCCTCAGCGACGACACCACTGCAACACGCACGCTGTCAGAGGGGTGCCCATGGGCCGCGCACCCCTGCCCCTAACCCACCCCGCCGCGACCTATCTGCCTAACTAACCTGTGTGCTGGAGGAGAAGGTATGCGAGCGCGCGGCGAGCCCGTAGCCGGGCCGCGGCGCCATCCTCAGCGACGACACCACTGCAACACGCACGCTGTCAGAGGGGTGCCCATGGGCCGCGCACCCCTGCCCCTAACCCACCACGCCGCGACCTATCTGCCTAACTAACCTGTGTGCTGGAGGAGAAGGTATGCGAGCGCGCGGCGAGCCCGTAGCCGGGCCGCGGCGCCATCCTCAGCGACGACACCACTGCAACACGCACGCTGTCAGAGGGGTGCCCATGGGCCGCGCACCCCTGCCCCTAACCCACCCCGCCGCGACCTATCTGCCTAACTAACCTGTGTGCTGGAGGAGAAGGTATGCGAGCGCGCGGCGAGCCCGTAGCCGGGCCGCGGCGCCATCCTCAGCGACGACACCACTGCAACACGCACGCTGTCAGAGGGGTGCCCATGGGCCGCGCACCCCTGCCCCTAACCCACCCCGCCGCGACCTATCTGCCTAACTAACCTGTGTGCTGGAGGAGAAGGTATGCGAGCGCGCGGCGAGCCCGTAGCCGGGCCGCGGCGCCATCCTCAGCGACGACACCACTGCAACACGCACGCTGTCAGAGGGGTGCCCATGGGCCGCGCACCCCTGCCCCTAACCCACCACGCCGCGACCTATCTGACTACTATTCCCCCCATTCCTCCTAGGCACTAGTCTGCACGCCCCGTGGCGTTGTTCGGACGAGGCATCACTGTACTGTACTGTATGTTATCGTGTGGTGCTAACCTACTTCTTATTATTTAAGCATATCATTATTACAGAGTTCACCGTACCGTATCAGAATATAAATACATATCTACTTTAATAATAGTTTTATCCAAAGCAAATACTTACCCTACGTACAGCTCGAGCAGCGAGTAGATGCCGACATTGATCGGCATAAGGCACATGTACAGTGAAACGAAATGTCTATCTAATAGCATAGTGACAGATGTCAATATGCTATGCACGTCTTATACAGTTGTGGAGATAAAATAACCACTATCATTAACACCTATCCACACATTTCTACATAAAAATATACGCGGATTTGATCCATGCACGCGAATCTAAGATTGATGGTTATTAGCGCGTTCAGTGCGCCTTGAACAGAGTTACTTGTACTCACGTTGAGGTAGCGATGTCCCTGCGCGGAGGCGGAGGCGGAGGGCAGCGTCGAGGAGCGCAGCGAGCCGCGAGCGCCCGCGCCGGTCCCTCCGCACACTACGCACACACACGTCACTGCGACACGTACACACACACCCACTACTGCTACTACCACTACTACTACTGCTGATCACACAAAGCGGGATGCGGCTCCTCCAATGTGCACCGAGTACACTCGAAGGCTATTGGAACCCTACGAATGTATATTTTTCGGTTCAGAAGTTGGCTGATTTTGTTGATAATTTGGACCGATTCTAAAGAACCATCTTGTTGCTCAAAGAATGGAACACCCCGGATCCCCCGCGGCCCGCGGCCCGCGGCCAGCGTGACTGCAACTACACAAGTTACTAAGCAACAACCTGATTCGACTACTATACTTGAAATTCAAACTACTACGAATTGATACCGTTGAGAAATTAATTGCAGATTTAAGTATAAACAAAATACAGGGTGTTCGACAGACCATGTGCCATATGGTAACTAGGGGGTAGGTGGAACCAAGTGCTATAGCTTGGCGGATTTTTAACCCTTAGCTATATTTATGTTTATTTTTGTTTAGTTTTACGACGTTTTTCCAAAATTTGAACAATTTACTGAATTTACTTTTTTGTATGAATTTACATCGTTTCTTTAAATGAGTCATTCGTAACTTGTCCCAACTTGTATGAGTTGACAATTTGGAACTAGAAAGCATTCATCTAAATAACTACTCCATAGGATGTTATTATGGTAGGAGTTCCATGGCGCACGCGCGCGGTGGATCTTGTATCTACGTCCGTAATGGAGTTAGCTATAAGGATGTAGATTTAGGTAAATATTGTATGCAGCAAGTTATTGTAATTTGAGCAGTACAACTGTTACAGTTTCATATATTAATAATATGCATGTATACATGTGATGTGACGGGTCCATCCAACTTATAGTGAATCTTACAGAGAAAGATTGGATCAACTTATTGAAACTGATAAGGATTGCGTCATCGCTGGCGATGTGAACCTACATCGGACTTGTCCACTGAATACCAATATTTAAAAATCAACAATAAAATAAAAAGTTACAGTAAAATGAGAACATCTAGCATGTTTGTTAGCTCGTACTATTTAAATATTTACGTGAGATCCAGGTAAATAAAGCGGCCAATGGGTAGGTATGCAAAGTGTTGAAAAGTGAAAATGTTAACTTGTCTTAAAGGGAAGTAGGTGTAGCTAGAAGCAGGTGTAGCTAGAAGCAGGTGTAGCTAGAAGCAGGTAGAAGCAAGTGCAATATTATACCTAGCTGATCAAATGAACTTCTGACAACTTCAATCATTATATTTTCGTCTAATCATTCTTCAAATAATAGTATAATGAAACAGGTAGTATTCTTTAATTTACAGGTTACTTTGCACATTTTAGAGTTATCACTCGAAAACATCGAGATGCATACACACATATGTATATATAATATACCGAAGCTGCGGCCGCGTTGCCTCATTCTTTTAGTTTAGAGTATCTTTAGAAACAAAGCTTCCTATCAATTACTGGGCTTGAAACAAGTACTTGGCTATGTTGTAACAGGGTGGGTTGAGTTCCTATAATTTTTGAATGAATAGACTAAAATAATAATGATCGAAGTTCACGAAGTTCATTTGATCAGCTATTATTTTTCGTCAATTCATTCTTCCAAATGTAGTATAATTAACCAGTTAGATGTTCAGAGAAGGAACATTTGTTTTACCTTCTTATTACAAGTTAAACGTTTTTCGTTAAAACCTTAAATACAGGTTCAGATGTAGTACCCAATAAACCATAAGTTTATGAAACGTTAGGTAATTAAGGAAATCGCCTTTGGAACAATTCACAAACATCAACGGAAATCATTCCTAAACACTACGGTTCATTAACTAGAATTTTACAAATTTAAAGCATTTAATTAAGTATCTTTGATAAAAACTTCATATAATTATGTAGATCGACGTTCATAGACCATAGAGACAAAAACAGCTGTGCTAGGTTGTTACACTTGTATGAGTTGTAATGAGTGTGATGGAAATACAACTCCTCTAGTGGTACCTTCGTTATACAAAAATATTTGTAAAAGCGGGCGAAGGCAGAGTGAACCTCACCGCGCCGCGCCCGTGCCCGCGCGCCGTCTCACTGATCGTGTCTATGCTGACACCGGCGCGCGGCGACGCTGCACGCTGGCGGCCGAGTTGCCTGCGTATGGCGTGCTGTGCGCCTAAACGCTTGCGTCGCACGCTGACACACCTGCTTGGTGCCTGCAACTGGTGGACTGCGCTAAGGCGCACTCCACCAGTTGCAGCCTTTTGATCACCAAAAAATGTCCCGCGTTCGTGGTTCTCTATGTTTTCGTTAAAAAACATATACAGGGTGAGTTTTATTACTTCTTTACTGTGTTTAGGCTATCATCTGTATTCTTCTATCTGTGTTAAACATATTATGTACCTAAATATTTTTTCTGTTCATATTTTATTTGATTTTTTGTTACTAAATTTATTTCAACTATTATTTAATTAAGTACATTTAGTATTAATAATCAGTGGTCAGTGGTGAGGTCACCTCAAACAGGTTTCACCTGAAAATCAGCGCAACCTCGCATTCATGTGAGGTTGCATTGAGCTGAGGTGGAACCCTTTGGCCTGCACCATTACAGCGCAGAGCACACACCCCACCCGGGGCTGACTTACCCACAACCAAGCTTGCCTGCCTGCTCACTTATCTAGCTTATTTCTTTCTTGTATCTAGTCTGTGGGTGAGTGGGTAGGTAAGGCCTAGTAACTTTTGTATATTTTTTTCCTCCTTTCTGTTCTGTGTTGTATCTCTGTTGTGTCAATAAATGCACCTCTATCTCTATCTATCTATCTCTAATATACGGCTAACCTTTTGCGGGCTATTTTTGCGCCTTGGTCTTGGCATGAATTTGGATAAAACAAAAGTCATGATCAATGGCCACATTGACTACCTACCACTGAATACGGGTCCTCGTACATGCTTCGATGGCCACCATCTCGAAATCCTTTCCGAATAAACCTACCTCGGGCAGATTCTGCAATTAGCGAAAAACAATTTCAAGAAGGAGGGCAAGAGGTCTCCTTCTCCAAATAGAATCTAGCTAGGCTGGAAACTACGTCGAGTTTTCTGCACGTCCATAGCGCTATATGAATCTAGCTAGGCTGGAAACTACGTCGAGTCTTCTGCACGTCCATAGCGCTATATGAATCTAGCTAGGCTGGAAACTACGTCGAGTCTTCTGCTCGTCCATAGCGCTATATGAATCTAGCTAGGCTGGAAACTACGTCGAGTCTTCTGCTCGTCCATAGCGCTATATGAATCTAGCTAGGCTGGAAACTACGTCGAGTCTTCTGCTCGTCCATAGCGCTATATGAATCTAGCTAGGCTGGAAACTACGTCGAGTCTTCTGCTCGTCCATAGCGCTATATGAATCTAGCTAGGCTGGAAACTACGTCGAGTCTTCTGCTCGTCCATAGCGCTATATGAATCTAGCTAGGCTGGAAACTACGTCGAGTCTTCTGCTCGTCCATAGCGCTATATGAATCTAGCTAGGCTGGAAACTACGTCGAGTCTTCTGCACGTCCATAGCGCTATATGAATCTAGCTAGGCTGGAAACTACGTCGAGTCTTCTGCTCGTCCATAGCGCTATATGCTTGTAAAGGAAACTTTTGAATCAGTCCGTCCTACCAGTCGCTACCTACGAACTTGAGATATACCTTTATACACGTTATGCTCGATAATGACATGCAAAATTGAAAAATACAATAACACATCGTTTTATCAGATTCGTACCAAATCTTTATTAACAAAGAAAATTACAATCAAATAATAGAATTAATTAAAAATTGTATTTACAATTGAAAGAACTGAGCTATCTGCAGATTGTTGCAAACAATCTACAGGTAGCTCAACTGATCCATATCAATACCAGTCGCGCGCGTGCCAAAGACGCTAGCTGCATTGCCCCGCTGTATAGCAATGCTGATGCGCTGCGCCAGATACTCATCAGCTCTCGGGTCACGCGTCGCTTTGACCAGACGCTCAGATATTTTTTTTTAAAACCTGATAGATATTTGATTTCAGATTCGTACAGGTAAAATAACGAGTTTGGAGAGTTACGATTTTATGCTACTGGTATCACCAGCAAAAAGCTGTCTCATCTCATAGAATTTCCGGTATGTTGTCTGTCGGGATTCGCCTTCTCTTTCAAATGTGTTTGAAATACGTATCGCTGTCTTGCTTATGCAGACCCGTGGTAACGAAAACTGTCCTATCGCGGAACAATAAACTCTCGTTTATTTGATTGGATAAACATCGATACTAAAATGGGCAGTTGGTCTATTCGGAACTCTGAGAGTAGAAGTGTGAAAGGCGGTAGGTACAATATGGTTTTTTATTTCATTTAGTTTTTTTTCATCCCGCCTGTCCAGAGGATGTCCTACACTACGTTTACCAAGGCGTGGTGTCTACTCAAGAACATGTTTATCCCAGTGGTTATCGGTTCTTCGCGAGATATGGCCAGCTCACTGCCACTTATGAATTTGCTCTTATGAAAATGCAAATAAAACTATACTAGAGTCACTACATAGATTTAAAGTGTGGTTCTTAGTAAGTAATATGCTCCTAAGCGTAGACAAGACTAACACAAGCCCGTTCTCACTAAGCACCAGGCCCAATGACCCATCCGGACGTCTTGAAAGGAAACATTCGAAACCCTAAACATAAGTCACAGTAACAAAGTCAAATTCCTAGGTGTTCGGCTTGACACTCAAATGACATGGAGTGTTCAATTATATCCATTTACTCATACTACAGATTCACCGGCAACACGGCAAAGGCATTCAAATAACTTACTTCTCCCAAAAACGAGCTTAGCTACAATCGCAAAAACTTTGGTTTGCATCTCAATCTAATTATACAATATGTTACCAATTAATGTAAGATCTATGTCTGACTTCAAATTTAAATGTTTTACTAAAAAAAGATTATTAGATAAATGCTATTACCGATTGGACGAAGCTTTTTCCGATAAAAACATTTTTACATACAATTTAATTGATTAATGTATATTGAAATTGGACATTCTATCTTATTTTGTTTTACATTTTGACAATGCTATTGCAGCTACGAAGCTTGTGTTATTTTAAGGTTTTTTGTTATAGTGCTTACCCGCACTTTGGGTATCTCTAAGAAATGAAATAAGTTTGCAAAAATTGTCGGTTTCGGCGGGACACGAACCCGCGCCCCACCCTCAGTACGGGTGTGCTCTAACCAACTAAGCCACGAAACCCTTAGTTGGTTCAACCGAAAATCTTTCGTAACCCCAGGCTAGGAGGCGGTGCGAGCGTAGCCTTGCACAAAAAAGGAATGAGGCAACGCGGCCGCAGCTTTGCTATATATATATATATATATATACATATATGTGTATGCATCTCGATGTTTTCGAGTGATAATTCTAAAATGTGCAAAGTAGCCTGTAAATTAAAGAATACTACCTGGTTCATTATACTATTATTTGAAGAATGATTAGACGAAAAACAATAGTGTTGAAAACGTCAACAAGCTCAATAGCTTGGTGACTTTTCAAACGGGTAACTGGGGCAGGTGGAACTAAGTGCAATCACTTGGTTCCACCTACCCCCAGTTGCCAGAAGGCACGCGGTCTACCGAACACCATTTACCGAGTATACATTTAAAATGGTACACATCCAATAGTATTGTAACAAAGCAATATAATAACAAGAAACGATGTAAGTGCAATGTAACTACGAGACTAGAATACCAAAGACGTGAATGTAGCTCCGACTTCACCTGCTGCAGACACGCACCAGGACTGCGCCTGGACGGGACTCCGTCATTCGAGTAGGTGTTGGGCCCATCGCGCTCTAGGCAGCCGGCTGGGGCGATGGCCGCTATGTCTGGGGCTAGTGCAACCGCACACCGTCATATGTTCCACTAGCTGCCTAGTGCGCGGGGGCCTGACACTGACACATTATACTTTTCTTTTTTCCACACGTTGCCGTGGCGTCATGCTCGCAAGAGACAGGTGCACGGCCAAGACTTACCAGTACTGTCAAGGCAATCGCTGTTCCTATGCATTCTTTGTTTATTCATTGGTTCGATTTTTAAATTATAAAGCATAAAGAGATAGAAACAGCGTTTGTGATGTCAACTGCCTAAGTATAGGTAGGGTAAATAAATGTTATCCTAGCCGATGTGAGTCCCACGAGTGACGAGTGACGAGTGACGAGTGACGAGAGGCAAAGCATGTTTTGTAAATGAGGTGCAGGACGACACAGATACAAGTATATTTACATTTTACAACTTACGAGATGAAATTTGCAAGTGTTCAACATGCTTACCGTTCTCAGTACAGTAAGTTTTCTTTTGCACTGCAATCAAAATGTTACAAAATGTACTCTGCCCTTCGATGAAAACCCGAAGGGACCTAGCTCTAGCTTATTGAACCCGACACAGAAGAGTGTAGACCGATGCCCGTTAGTTACTGTTAATTGCACAAGAATCAGTACAGTAAGTTTTCTTTTGCACTGCAATCAAAATGTTACAAAATGTACTCTGCCCTTCGATGAAAACCCGAAGGGACCTAGCTCTAGCTTATTGAACCCGACACAGAAGAGTGTAGACCGATGCCCGTTAGTTACTGTTAATTGCACAAGAATATGATAATGGTGGGTTAGGGGCAGTTATTGTTAAACTTTGCTAGCACAAAATATAACACAAATTCAATGAATCCAATCGTCACATCTTGAAAACAAAAATATATTATAAATTGGCGTAGCCGGCAGGCTCGTGCAAGAGAATGCATGTTTCTGTAGCTACGCCAATTTATAAGTTACTTAGATTCTTCGGAAACTCTAAGATCCATGATATTGAACGATGTCGCTCCGATGAGACTAAGCGTACTGCAAGTCTCACGAGAGCGACTATCAAATAACTAAATAATTGTGTCGTGTAGGGCCGGTTAAAGCGTACGATCGCTCGCATTTGAAACTTTCAAAGTTACATTGAAAATGTAGATGTATAGACATCGGTACAGAACAAAATAAACTATCGAAATACATAGGAAAGGAAAGCAGCGAACAGAAGCTAAGACCGGCTGTGCACTGCGCAGTGTACCTCACTGTGTGCGATCGCCGCATCCAGCATGTCATGTGTCGAGTGTCCGGTGTAGTGTAGTGCCTTGTGTTGTGGAGTGTACATACCATTGTAGCTGGGGATGTGGGTGTCGTAGTCCGAGTGGTGAGGCGGGCGCGCGTGGTCGAGGTGGCGCGAGGGCGAGGCGCCCACGGGCGACGAGTACCGCAGTCGCGGCGCCGCTTCGCGCATCGCACTCGGCGTCCTACACACACACACATACTATATATATGTATCAGCCGAGTCGATGTACGCCCTCGAGTAAAGTACAGGCATGTCGGAAATGCGCCGCTCTGCAATCGGCCCAGCCATTCTTCAGACGGGCTGATACTACATAAAATCGTCTAAATAAACAGGTAAATATTATTGATTATCTAGATTAGAACAGCAGGACAACTGTTCAATTACGCGAAAACCACCCAACGTATATTGACATTTGAAAAAGTTTATGAATGGCCTTCGTTAGAAGTTAAAAACGGAAGAGACGGTACGTTCTACCAGCGCTCACTCAAAAACTGTACCGTGTTACAGATGAAATAATGATAAGGGATCGGATTATCAGAAAATTTAAAGTTTGGCGAATCTACTTACGCGGGAAAATATGTGATGCCTTGGGCTTTGCTTTAATTTTGGAGCTATTTGTACACCTGGTGAACGAACACGAGAGCATTGTCGTGGCGATTTAATCGAAATTACACAAAATTATACGTCGTAGCAAGCACGCGAAACACAAATGCCACGGCCCACGCCGCCGCCGGTCCGACTATGACTGAGGTAAGGGAACATAGTTGAACCTAACTTGAGCCATTCACTTTCGAGATGGTAATACCTCATCTCCCTTTTTTTATTTACTTTTATCGAAGTGAATGGCGTTTCTTATTTGCAATTGTATGTTGTGGGGAAATCCATTCAAGGGCTTTCAAGGCCATTGAAATGGCTGAGGGTTGCAATAATTCAAGGAAGCCCCTGCACCTGCACCTGCACAGTACAGTAGAGAGGGTGGCGCCATGCGCCAGGGCTTCGGTGTCAAGGAAGCCCCTGCACTGACTGCACCTGCACAGTACAGTAGAGAGGGTGGCGCCATGCGCCAGGGCTTCGGTGCTGATGATGACTCAAAAGTCAAAAACTTTATTTCTTTAGGCTTACTAGCACTTGGACAAGTCAAAATTTATACATAAACAGGATAATAAATAGTAATTATTAACAAATAAGAAACAAAATGTTATTGATTTTGTTCGCTTCAATTTTTTGTCCCTAGTCGAAGAAGCGAAAAATAAACCACTAGTAAGTGTATAACGCTTAAAATGTAATACAATGTTATTTGCCTATCTAAGTCTAAATATAATGTGGTTTAGATACAGGTCAATATATAAAACTAAGCTTAAGATTGTTTTCCTATAATACCATTGTCGGTGTGGAACTGGGCGACATCTGGCCAAGCATTAACATCATTGATATAATCATCTATGGAGTAAAAGGCTTTCTTGATAAGATTTCGTTTTATGTACTGTTTAAATTTACGAATAGGGCGCTCAGTTGCTTCAGATGGAAGCTTGTTATAGAAGCGTACGCAATTTCCCATAAATGATTTGCGTACCTTTCGTAATGTATATGATGGAATGTGTAGTTTGTTCTTGTTTCTTGTATTTCTGTCATGAACATCACATATCTCCAAGTGACACTTCAGACCACTTGCAGTCGGCTTGTTCTACCGAATACACACAACTACGTACTTTATACAAAGTCCCTGCACTGCACTTCACTATTTACTTTCGTTTATTGATCACTTTCCAACATCGAGCACATATCCAGTAGAGGTGCCATATTGAAACGCGCTTCTCTGCCTCAAGTCAGTGTTTTAGCACTTACATACAGGGCACGCCCACGATCCTCACATCGAGCACATATCCAGTAGAGGTGCCATATTGAAACGCGCTTCTCTGCCTCAAGTCAGTGTTCTAGCACTTACATACAGGGCACGCCCGCGATCCTCACATCGAGCACATATCCAGTAGAGGTGCCATATTGAAACGCGCTTCTCTGCCTCAAGTCAGTGTTCTAGCACTTACATACAGGGCACGCCCGCGATCCTCACATCGAGCACATATCCAGTAGAGGTGCCATATTGAAACGCGCTTCTCTGCCTCAAGTCAGTGTTCTAGCACTTACATACAGGGCACGCCCGCGATCCTCACATCGAGCACATATCCAGTAGAGGTGCCATATTGAAACGCGCTTCTCTGCCTCAAGTCAGTGTTCTAGCACTTACATACAGGGCACGCCCGCGATCCTCACATCGAGCACATATCCAGTAGAGGTGCCATATTGAAACGCGCTTCTCTGCCTCAAGTCAGTGTTCTAGCACTTACATACAGGGCACGCCCGCGATCCTCACATCGAGCACATATCCAGTAGAGGTGCCATATTGAAACGCGCTTCTCTGCCTCAAGTCAGTGTTCTAGCACTTACATACAGGGCACGCCCGCGATCCTCACATCGAGCACATATCCAGTAGAGGTGCCATATTGAAACGCGCTTCTCTGCCTCAAGTCAGTGTTCTAGCACTTACATACAGGGCACGCCCGCGATCCTCACATCGAGCACATATCCAGTAGAGGTGCCATATTGAAACGCGCTTCTCTGCCTCAAGTCAGTGTTCTAGCACTTACATACAGGGCACGCCCGCGATCCTCACATCGAGCACATATCCAGTAGAGGTGCCATATTGAAACGCGCTTCTCTGCCTCAAGTCAGTGTTCTAGCACTTACATACAGGGCACGCCCGCGATCCTCACATCGAGCACATATCCAGTAGAGGTGCCATATTGAAACGCGCTTCTCTGCCTCAAGTCAGTGTTCTAGCACTTACATACAGGGCACGCCCGCGATCCTCACATCGAGCACATATCCAGTAGAGGTGCCATATTGAAACGCGCTTCTCTGCCTCAAGTCAGTGTTCTAGCACTTACATACAGGGCACGCCCACGATCCTCACATCGAGCACATATCCAGTAGAGGTGCCATGTTGAAACGCGCTTCTCTGCCTCAAGTCAGTGTTCTAGCACTTACATACAGGGCACGCCCACGATCCTCACATCGAGCACATATCCAGTAGAGGTGCCATATTGAAACGCGCTTCTCTGCCTCAAGTCAGTGTTCTAGCACTTACATACAGGGCACGCCCGCGATCCTCACATCGAGCACATATCCAGTAGAGGTGCCATATTGAAACGCGCTTCTCTGCCTCAAGTCAGTGTTCTAGCACTTACATACAGGGCACGCCCGCGATCCTCACATCGAGCACATATCCAGTAGAGGTGCCATATTGAAACGCGCTTCTCTGCCTCAAGTCAGTGTTCTAGCACTTACATACAGGGCACGCCCGCGATCCTCACATCGAGCACATATCCAGTAGAGGTGCCATATTGAAACGCGCTTCTCTGCCTCAAGTCAGTGTTCTAGCACTTACATACAGGGCACGCCCGCGATCCTCACATCGAGCACATATCCAGTAGAGGTGCCATATTGAAACGCGCTTCTCTGCCTCAAGTCAGTGTTCTAGCACTTACATACAGGGCACGCCCGCGATCCTCACTTCAGTGCTGACCAAAAGTTAAGACCGTGCGTATGTCTTGTCGCTTGGTGACAAAAATACAGAACACTAGACTAAACTTTGTCCTACTGCTCTATCAAATGGTGAGGTAAAAATACATGATCTTCCAAGTATAAAACAAATGGAATTACATTTCATAGGTAAGTTTTTTACGTAATTAACTTTTGTACGAAATTACTTTACTAGAAAGGTCACGGTAAAATGGTCAACCTCGTTCGGCGTCCATGACGATGTATCTAAATCACATTATATTTAGACTTAGATAGGCAAATAATGTTGTATTACATTTTAAGGATTATACAAACTTACTAATGGTTTATTTTTCGTTTCTTCCACTAGTGGAGAAAAAATTGAAGCGAACAAAATCAATACCATTTTGTTTCTTGTTTGTTAATTACTATTTATAAAGTTGTTGTTTTTTTATAAAATTTGATTTGTTTAAGTGCTTTTTTGTAAGCGTCAAGAACTAAAGTTATTGACTTTTAAGTTTTGAAGATCGTTCCCGACCAGCCCTAGTGGCGCTCTAACACCTGACGAGCCCCTACCCAAGTGCAACGACCAGCCCTAGTGGCGCTCTACCACCTGACGAGCCCCTACCCTAGTGCAACGACCAGCCCTAGTCGCGCTCTAACACCTGGCGAGCCCCTACCCTAGTGCAACAAAGCAGCGTACCTGCTCGCATTCCGAGGATCCATATTTTGTTTCTTCCACTGTTGCATTTTTTCTCGTTCTTTTACTTCTTTCAGGAATACCTGGAAGAATAGGTATGTTTAAGTAAGTAAGTTAAGTATGTTGGACAGCTGCGGTACCGGACCTGCTCGCTAGAGTATGTTGGACAGCTGCGGTACCGGACCTGCTCGCTAGAGTATGTTGGACAGCTGCGGTACCGGACCTGCTCGCTAGAGTATGTTGGACAGCTGCGGTACCGGACCTGCTCGTTAGAGTATGTTGGACAGCTGCGGTACCGGACCTGCTCGCTAGAGTATGTTGGACAGCTGCGGTACCGGACCTGCTCGCTAGAGTATGTTGGACAGCTGCGGTACCGGACCTGCTCGCTAGAGTATGTTGGACAGCTGCGGTACCGGACCTGCTCGCTAGAGTATGTTGGACAGCTGCGGTACCGGACCTGCTCGCTAGAGTATGTTGGACAGCTGCGGTACCGGACCTGCTCGCTAGAGTATGTTGGACAGCTGCGGTACCGGACCTGCTCGCTAGAGTATGTTGGACAGCTGCGGTGTATGGTATGGCGGAAGCATGACAGACACAGGTCGGGTCGCTGAACCATATGATTAGGTAAGAGGTTGAGTATGATGCAGCAGTAGCGGTGATGACAGGACAGTAGAAGGTCTGAAGGTGACCAACCTGTGCCATTCCCGTGTGTATCTTGGCGAGCTCGTGTTCCTCGCGGCGCAGGCGCGTGGCGTGCCCGTTCACGCCGTTCACGGGAGCCTCCGCCCCGTCCGCCTCCTCGTCCGACTCCACGCCCTTGTACGTGTCCGACCACCGCCGCCTACGCTCTGGAATCATTGCACAATACTCATCTTGCATTTAAGAACATTCAATAACAACTACGAGTAATTGCACTAACTCCGATTAACACCCTATTGGCTTGAATCTCATGGAGGTAATGCCCATAATCCCCACGCTGGGCATGCGTGTTGGCCATCAAAGTTCGGTGGTTGAACTATTGTGCAAGAGGCGCTGCGGTCCCCCCCCCGGTGTATGTCCCTTACGACACCACAGGAAGAGTTGGGGTGGTGCAAATTCTAAGCCGGCACTAGGCAGCCACGCGGCTACAAGGAAAACAAGAACAAAAAAGAAACCATCAACGTCAAGACAGAGTTGCAAATTGGTATTTCCTTCGAAAGCTGGACGTAATATGAAATAGAAAGCTTCCACAAGAACTTTTTTGCAAATCTAGAACGAATAAAGCACAGGCACAATTATTAGCTTTTAAGTGGAGCCGTGACTTATGGAGTGACGAGGCAAGGTAAACATGGTTCTCACCTTTTCATTATTGCCATGGTTGATTAGTGTTTGCAAAGAATTGTAGGTAGGAGGGGTATACCTGGGTCAGTGTAGGGGTAGGGCGGCGCGGGGAAGTCGTCGCGTTCGATCTTGGACTGCGTGCCGGGCGCCGGCTTGAACGCGCTGGGGTAGTGCGACAGCTCGATGGGCTCCTGCAACACGAGGCCGAGAGTTAGGCCCGTATTATGAAAGCTTGCTCAGTCATAGATCTATGCTTGAGTGGGTTAGAGCGGGCGGTCGGCCGTCGGCGGTCGGCGCGAGGTGTGTATACACACACCCTAGGGTGGGCGCCTTACCTCGTTGTTCATGTGCGGAGACTTGGGGCGCGGAGTCTCCGAGCGCATGGAGTCGACCAGCACGCGCATGCCGCTGGCACGCGACGAGCCGGCGCGCGAGGTGGCGCGCGTCGACGAGCGCGCTGTAACAACACAGTGACAATTACTGGCGGAGTGGTGATGGATGCGGTGCGTGAGTGCGTACACACAGACAGCAGAGTACTCACAGGGCGGGCGATGGAAGTGCGGACTGGCCGGTGGGCGGTCGGCGGGGGCAAGCGGGCGGCGCAGGTAGTTGGGCTCCGAGGTGAGGTAGGAGTAGGTGGTGATGCGGTGCGGCGAGCAGGCTCCGTACTCGCGCAGCACGAGGCCGGGTGACACCCCTCCGCTGCGGTACCCGCCCGTCCCCACACTCCCCAGACCAAACTGGAACGTACAACCATCAGCATCAGCATCAGACCCCACACCTCAGACCCCAGCTCTACCCAGACACAACCTTCATATAACCTACTATGTATCATTCTAGATAAGGATCACCTACTGCTGGATACAGACTCCTCTTGCTGTTGCGATGGTATTGTGCTCCTCGTGCCCGCATACAAAGCTCAGCCAGGCGCGCCTTCCGCACCAAGGACCAAGGACTATGTGCATTGAGAAGCAACCGCTCTGCATTCTCAAAGATAGCCCTACCCTATTTGTTAATTGGCCATTGGTCAAGAGCTATCGTGCGGGAAGATGAGCCGGACATTTGCGATCCTCTCCTATCATCATTAGTGATCGGCCCGCCTCGACTCTGCATCGCCCTGTCACTGGCGAACGGCGCGGCCGTGATCAGGCAGTGAGACATGGAGTCTTGCTCGTGTCAAACGGCGCGGCCGTGATCAGGCAGTGAGACATGGAGTCTTGCTCGTGTCAAACGGCGCGGCCGTGATCAGGCAGTGAGACATGGAGTCTTGCTCGTGTCAAAAAGTTAACCCTACTCAATTTGAGCGTGTAAGCACCTAATCCTTATTTATCAATATTTACAAAAAGAAAAAGGCAACTTAAACATTAGCTTACATTAAGACAGACATTGTGCAAAGAAGGACAGTAAGAAGTACACAAACTGAAATTAATAAAATATGTGCTCCTGAACGCAAAATGTTGACATTTAGAATTGAGTATCGACGACGTTTTGTTGTAGGTCCAGAAATACGGAAATACGGAAATACGGAAATACAGGATCTCGTCTTACATTCAAATACATGTTGTGCAGACCCCGCCTAGGGAGATGAGGCATAAGGGCAGGCAGATGATGATCTCGTCTTACATTCAACGGTTTTCCGTAAACCTTACCTGGCAATTTTTAACATATACAATGTGTATTTTCGAACCTTGATCAAACTAAATGTGCGGATACACGACATAAATTTATCGATAAATATCAGATAAAAAAAATTATACATTTGAATAAAATACACCGTTTACTCAAACAGAAACGAAGAAAAAACCCAGATGGTGTAGTTTTCATTAAAAAATTTATTAAATCAGCTTTTTTTTAAATAGCCAAGATATAATTTTTTTTTATCCGATATTTATCGATAAATTTATGTCGTGTATCCGCACATTTCGTTTGATCAAGGTTCGAAAATACACATTGTATGAGCAAGTACTACACTGTATAAATTTAAGTTAGTACTGTAAAATAAAATGATTCCAACAATTTATACAACAAAAACACAATTTTTTGTTCAAGAGCACAAAATAAAAGTAAAATAAAAAGAAACCTTTCTGTTGAGGCTACTGTAGGGGCTGCAGTAGGAGCCGTTGACGCTGGGCGTGCGCGAGCGCAGCGACAGCTGCGACAAACGACATCATGCACTACACGCACCACGACACTGCGCACTCGTACACCATACACCCCGCCCTCCCATATACAACCCACTACTCATCACTCGTCATCGAACACCAAACTACCAAAGAAACACTCATTTCTAATGGTATTGCGGATCATGAGCAGTTTCATTACCACAAGTTTGGGTGACATTTCAATTTGCAAAAGATAGCGGGCATATTTGTATATAAGCCGACCAGAAACAGCATTTATAACGTTTGTCTCTTGCTCATTACAAAATATGCATAAACAACTTATTTAATTTTTTGCAGTATGCTAACAGGAAATAAGCTAATAATAGATTATTTTCACAAAAATGTTTATCCACTAGCGGAAGAAGCGTAAAGATAAATACGATCCCATTAATGACGTCATCTCGTCATGCTCTCATTCACCATTACCTAATAACTTTACTGGAATCTAATTCACCCACCCACTTTAACGTATAATTAACCGAAAGAAGATTACAATAAGATAGAGTGCTTCAGGTGTATCGAGTGTAGTGTCGTGCTTACACGTATACATTACGGGTGCAAAACAAAACATAATTAACTGAAACAAAATTACAAAAATTAACTAGAAATAGAAAGCGTGGCAGTCTTTATACGAGTAACGACGTGAGAGTATCGACTGCGCCCTTTATTGCACAACTACAAGCCAAGCTGTAACTATGAGGAAATGGACATCGGATAAGTTGAAGGCAACAGGTACCACCTTCCTTCCTGTCCTTCCCACGAAAGATCCTATCAAATAAAAACATGTCTCTTTTCAGATCACTAAAACGCCACTTTAACTTAAGCAGGTCTTAAGCAGAATTCAGAGAGTTTGCAAAGAGAATCGGTGATATTAATGTATCATTTCATTATTCCAATTTTGAGGTAGGTTAGGTACTACTAAACCTAACATCAAAAGTAACCCACATTGATCAATTAGACAATCCAATAGGATAAATTGGCAAGGTCGATCGTCCGCTACATACATCAGATGATGTTCCTCCCTGTGCGCTGTGGGATGGAGTTAGAGAATGACAACAGGACGAGGAGTGTGTCCTCCTCACCAGGAGAACTCCGGCCACGCCCGGCCCCGGACAGTACCAGTCTCAACGGAGACCAGCCATGTGGCAAGGAACATATTATGACGCACAAGTGTAAACGCAAACACACATACCCTCACTCCCATAATCGTCAGGGACTACAGACGGAGTGATGGTTACCTGCAGGTCGGAGTCGGGTCGGTCGTGGTCGAGGCTGGCGGGCGCGGCGTGCGGCGCGGGCCCGCAGCGCGGATGCCAGATGGCGGCCCCCTGCAGAAACATCTCCTCGCCGTCCCCAAAGGGGTCTCCACACTTGGAGCAGCGCGCGCACGTCGGGTGGAAGTGGTGGTTCTCGCCGGCCTGCAGGACCTGCACCACAGCCACAAACCAATCTATACAATCATTCATTTACAAAAGGATATTACTTTGGCTGGTCAAATACCTTGCCGGAGATGTACCGCGCGCAGTACGCGCAGCGCACGCCCCAGGCGCGCTGGTAGTCCCGCTCGCAGTAGGGCGCGCCGTCGCGGCCCATGTACTCGCCCTGCAGTACGCATCCGCACACCACGCATGAGAAGCACCACGTGTGCCATTGTCTGCAACACAGGGATTACCATGTGCTTAGGAGGCTTAGACCCACACTTAACTTAAAGCGTTAAGTAAATGTTTTCAACAACTTTCATCCGTGTCAAGTAGATGATTTCAACAACACTCATCAGTGATCAGTCAAGTAGATGCCATATCTAGATTATACCAAGGCCTTCAACAGGATTGACCGTAATAGCTGCAGGTATACGAGGACAGCGATACATAGGTGGTTCGCTTCTTGTGTCAGGGACAGGTGTCAGACTGCTGTCATTTACGGATTTGCGTCCAAGTCGACGTCGACAACGTAGGGTGCCACAAGGTTCCATCTTGGGTACTCTCCTATTTGTCATATTTATACTGACAAATGTTTGAATAACTCCAGCGTACTCTTTATAAACATAAAATAAATAAATATAAAATATATCTGTAACGTCTTACACCCTTATAAATGTTAAGATATTGTTGATATTTGATAAATGGATTTTATTCCAAAACTCTGCGAGTTAATGATGATAAAGATACGAGACACGCGCCCGGTATGAGGCTAACATGAAGTGATGAGAGCGCGCGCGCTGATCGCTACAATGAGGTAAAAATGATACGGGACACGCGCCCGGTATGAGGCTAACATGAAGTGATGCGAGCGCGCGCGCTGATCGCTACAATGAGGTAAAAATGATACGAGACACGCGCCCGGTATGAGGCTAACATGAAGTGATGCGAGCGCGCGCGCTGATCGCTACAAAGAGGTAAAAATGATACGAGACACGCGCCCGGTATGAGGCTAACATGAAGTGATGCGAGCGCGCGCGCTGATCGCTACAATGAGGTAAAAATGATACGGGACACGCGCCCGGTATGAGGCTAACATGAAGTGATGCGAGCGCGCGCGCTGATCGCTACAATGAGGTAAAAATGATACGAGACACGCGCCCGGTATGAGGCTAACATGAAGTGATGCGAGCGCGCGCGCTGATCGCTACAATGAGGTAAAAATGATACGGGACACGCGCCCGGTATGAGGCTAACATGAAGTGATGCAAGCGCGCGCGCTGATCGCTACAATGAGGTAAAAATGCTGCCGCGAGCGAATAGTGCCGCTTCACTGTACATATTCCCGAGAGCGAGATGAGAAGATGCTGGTTAAATAGATACTAACTTAATGATGACCTTTAGGGTAGAGATAACAAATGATACGCTATTGATGCTAAATGCATAATAGGCTATTTGACTACATTACAAATAAATTCCAAATTGTTTTCATCCTAGTCAGTGACAACGTAACAAAGCGTAATCAGGTGATATTTGTTAAAAATATGCCTTTTTTATGTGAAAAAATTGGATTTAAATTACACATTTTTTGATACATGATCACGTGGCCGAAAACGCTATGTGTTTGGTTGGATCGCAAGTGACGTCACATATCCTTAGATTACAGTGTCGATGAGTTCTTCTTGTTAGGTGTGGTGTGGCGGGGTGACGTCATAGCTTGGAACACGGTAGCCATGACAGAGAGTATCGTTTTGGCGCGGCATTATTTTATTCAAACTTTAAACTTTTGATGCCGCCGACCTTACATTCTTCCATAACATTATTCTAAATAGGCTTGACTGCTCGGATCTCCTTTCTAAGATTAAGATCATTGCCCCGACTCGTGCTTCCAAGAGACGTAACTACCTAAAGCTGCAAGTTCCTGCTCGTGCGATAAATTATCGTAAGAACTCATTCATTCCTCGAACTGCTGCTCTTTTTAACAGCACTTACAGCACGGCTGAGACTTTGATCTCTTTAAATCCAGACCTAATGTATTTAAAAAAAATCAACAACAGTTTCTTTGACATCACACGACCACCTTCCTAAAGCTATCCTTTTTACTGCTGGAAACTTATATTATTATTATGATTTATACTAATTTATTATTTTGTAAAACTTAGCTATTGCTTCTAATATATTGTTTATTTTTAAAAAATCATAAGTTATAATATAACATAACTTATGATTTTTCTAACTACACTAACCTAATAGGTACATTAATTAATAATTAGTTGTGATTTTGATTTGGTATTAATGAACGATTAAAATACTTAACTTATCCTTCTACTCTTAACGGCAGAGTCCCACCAGAGATGTTGCCACTCCGAGCTCCGCGCGCCAAATGAAGCATTGCCCGCAAAACCCCGCTTTTTATACTGTCACTGGTGACGCACCGTGCCTGTCGTGTCACCATTGTCTACGCCCGTGGCGTTACCGCGCGCGCCATTGTTTGAAAAAAATCGAAATAACGGCGACCTAGGTCAACCCGTACCTACTTAATAAATTCAACAATGTATTATAAGTGTTTTTTGTAATTTCTAAATTTTCTAAGACTGACAACCTAAATCCCCTAAAACAAGTATGTCCAGCAGTGGACTGATATAGGATGATGAAGAAGAAGAAGTATGTAAAATAGAAAATGAGTACCTATTATCTTTTAATGAATGACCAGATTCTAATGTTTTGCAAAATTTGACTTTTCCGGATGGTTGTTTCTATGAGCAGCTAAATGTTCTTTATGCCTAACCTGCAAACTGCGACCCGTTTCACCTACATAAATACCATTACATTCATCACAAACCAACTTGTAAACACCCAATTTTTTAGCTTTTTGCTTTATAGTGCGCTACTCACACTGGCTAAATCTTCTACGAAATCATTTTATATTGTTATCTATATGTTTCCGTAACAAATCTGTTCCAATAAATAGTTGGTTTTGCCGCTACACGTAGGTACTTTGTTTTTGGACAAAGCCCTTGAAACTCCCTCACTTAATGGACCTAAATAAGTTATAGTCTATTATTTATTTTTGTAATGTGTTTTGATTATGTATAAAATATTTTTGGATAATTTATTCTCCTTCTATATGTGGAAGCTGCTTAGCTTATTTACTGTAATTTTGAGTTATTAATTATCTAGTTCTAAAGCTTTTTCTTTCCCTAAGATAAATTAATAAAATAAATAAAATTATTTTTCATAACTAATACGACTGGTCTTGAAGAAATATTAATTACACTTTGCATTATTTTTATCAGACAATACGTTAGAATTATTTCCCAGTAGTAGTCAAGTAGCCTATTAAATTTCAGTATTTTCAAGTCGTACACCTTGGTTTCACAGATATCGACCGCGCGAACAATAGTACGTTAATAGTACAAACAAGCAGAGGTCCGCGCAAGCCTCGTGCTCCTGCTAGTTCAGGAAGGAACAGTACAGCTCCCCCTCCCGACTCACCTGTCCAGCGCTACCAATGCTTGTCCTTCCGACAGCTCCTGTCCGCAGCCCGCGCAGTACAAACAAGCAGAGGTCCGCGCAAGCCTCGTGCTCCTGCTAGTTCAGGAAGGAACAGTACAGCTCCCCCTCCCGACTCACCTGTCCAGCGCTACCAATGCTTGTCCTTCCGACAGCTCCTGTCCGCAGCCCGCGCAGTACAAACAAGCAGAGGTCCGCGCAAGCCTCGTGCTCCTGCTAGTTCAGGAAGGAACAGTACAGCTCCCCCTCCCGACTCACCTGTCCAGCGCTACCAATGCTTGTCCTTCCGACAGCTCCTGTCCGCAGCCCGCGCAGTACAAACAAGCAGAGGTCCGCGCAAGCCTCGTGCTCCTGCTAGTTCAGGAAGGAACAGTACAGCTCCCCCTCCCGACTCACCTGTCCAGCGCTACCAATGCTTGTCCTTCCGACAGCTCCTGTCCGCAGCCCGCGCAGTACAAACAAGCAGAGGTCCGCGCAAGCCTCGTGCTCCTGCTAGTTCAGGAAGGAAAAGTACAGCTCCCCCTCCCGACTCACCTGTCCAGCGCTACCAATGCTTGTCCTTCCGACAGCTCCTGTCCGCAGCCCGCGCAGTACAAACAAGCAGAGGTCCGCGCAAGCCTCGTGCTCCTGCTAGTTCAGGAAGGAACAGTACAGCTCCCCCTCCCGACTCACCTGTCCAGCGCTACCAATGCTTGTCCTTCCGACAGCTCCTGTCCGCAGCCCGCGCAGTACAAACAAGCAGAGGTCCGCGCAAGCCTCGTGCTCCTGCTAGTTCAGGAAGGAACAGTACAGCTCCCCCTCCCGACTCACCTGTCCAGCGCTACCAATGCTTGTCCTTCCGACAGCTCCTGTCCGCAGCCCGCGCAGTACAAACAAGCAGAGGTCCGCGCAAGCCTCGTGCTCCTGCTAGTTCAGGAAGGAACAGTACAGCTCCCCCTCCCGACTCACCTGTCCAGCGCTACCAATGCTTGTCCTTCCGACAGCTCCTGTCCGCAGCCCGCGCAGTACAAACAAGCAGAGGTCCGCGCAAGCCTCGTGCTCCTGCTAGTTCAGGAAGGAACAGTACAGCTCCCCCTCCCGACTCACCTGTCCAGCGCTACCAATGCTTGTCCTTCCGACAGCTCCTGTCCGCAGCCCGCGCAGTACAAACAAGCAGAGGTCCGCGCAAGCCTCGTGCTCCTGCTAGTTCAGGAAGGAACAGTACAGCTCCCCCTCCCGACTCACCTGTCCAGCGCTACCAATGCTTGTCCTTCCGACAGCTCCTGTCCGCAGCCCGCGCAGTCTGAAACACCACACCACATCTTTCTCATCAATCAAATCATTTATTCACGACAACTTACGTACAAAACTTCTTAATAGTACTCGTAGTGATAACTCCAATACATGTTGCCTCGTCCCGGCTCAATTAAAATTCAAATGGTGGCCTTTATAAACTAACTAGCGGCCGACCCCGGCTTTGCGCGGGGAGATGGGGTACTCCACAAAAACAAAAATTATACATTTGAACACAGTCTTCGCAAACTTTCCACGCTTAGAACACTCGATCAAGTCTTCTTTTGACAACATAAACTTAAACATAAAACATACATAAACATAAACTATCAAAATCATCCGTTTGGAAGCCACCGTGGTGCCGCTACAACCCACAGATACATACAGACATAGATCCATCCGTCAAACTTATTACAACCCTTTTGTGTCGGGGCCGAATAAAAAAATATATTCTAAGAAAAACATACTTTAGCGCTGGCCATATCTCGAGAAGAACCGACAGCCGCTGGAGTAAACGCATTCTTGACTGGAGACCGCGACTCGGCAAACGTAGTGTAGCATGCCCTCCGACCAGGTGGGATGACGATTTGCGAAAGGCTGCTGGCAGATGCTTGATGCGGCAAGCTGAAGACAGGGCGCTATGGCGCTCATTAAGAGAGGCCTTTGTCCAGCAGTGGACTAATATAGGTTGATGATGATGTCTTTAGATATTAAAATTACTTTTTTTGGTTATCTAATGGTGAAAGAATTTTTCAAATCGGTCCAGTAGTTTCAGAGCCTATCCAATTCAAACAAACAAACGAATTTCCTCATTATAAGTAGTTATTGTGCCATAACTGTAATAGTTAGACATTAGTATCGTGGATTTTTTTGTAGATATTGAAGTGCTCTATGAAACTGTAGTACATCACTTTGCTCTTTTGTCAATAATTTCCTCAGCTTACGCGATATAAGGATTTTTCGGCGTTACTATCGTGTGACTCGTGTGTATTTTTTTGGATTATAAAAGCTTTTTTTGCATCTGTTGAATTTCCGTACAAAATGAACCCGTACGCCAAGGTCGACGACACATACCTATGGTAGGCTTTCAGTGCTGCGCACCCGAAACCGAAACCGACCCGAACTCTTAGGCTTTTTATAACAAAGACAAATCTATTGAACTCGTCACAGGAATGCTTGACATGCGCCTTCCAGTCGCACGCAATGCTCATCGAGCCATATTCCTAGGAATTCGGCTTCAGTCATCTCCGTGTACAGTTAAACGCAATATTTCTTTTTTTACGCTTTATCAATCAATAATCAATTTAGAACCTGATGCGATTTAATTAACATGTAGGTTATTTATTTAAACAAAATAACAATAACAGAATAAAATATTAATTAATTTAGTAGGGACAATCAAATAATAGAATTAAATTAAAACTAGTATTTACAATTGAAACAATTGAGCTAACTGCAGACTGTTGCAAACAATCTACAAGTAGCTCAACTGATCCATATCAATACCAGTCGGAAGCGTGCCCAAGACGCTAGCTGCATTGCCCCGCTGTAAAGCAATGCTGATGCGCTGCGCCAGATACTCACCAGCTCTCGGGTCACGCGTCGCTTCGACCAGACGCTCAGATCATTTTTTGAAAACCCCGAGAGCCTCGGTACCCCACGGACCTAGGGTCTCGACTCCAAGGGGAGCAAATGCGTATGCTCTATCGAGACCTGCATATTTGCGCCTCTTGAGATATTCTCACCAGAAAGTGCCCAGAATGCTGCCACATTCAATGGCAATGTTAATTCGTTGACCGAAATAAAAGCCAGCATTCCGATCACCTGTGGACTCTAATAGGAGTTTTGTTAGACCTTTGTATATTGCATGTGCCCGAGGACCCTAAGGACCTAGGGTTTCCACCCCAAACGGCTCGAATAGGTAACCTCGGTCAAGATTAGCGTAGGTATTTCGCCATTTGAGGAACTCCGCTGATGTTGCTGTGAAGCCGGCCCTTACTGATCTCCCTGCAAGATAAGAAGGTGCTAGGGTATCTACGCACGTGGTATCCCAAGCCAAAGGCCGACCCATCTTCCAAGGAATCAGTCATACCGTCAGGCCTTTTACCACCATCTCGCATTAGGCCACGTGGTTCGAGAGTAGCTGCCATACTGACGCTGGTAAAAGCCCGACGATTGATGTCATTAATTGAACTATGACGGGACACACGTCCTGCACTAGAGACACATGCCAGTGCATGGTGACCGAACTTATCAACGTTTTCACCGCACTGGCAACGGTGTGCAACTAGGCAAGGAGAACCTAAACGCAAAGAAGAGGCCACCCCAAATGAGTTATTGTCTTAAAGGGAACTTATATTTTTAGAAGGCAAAACATATAACCAAAATCCTGATTCCTACTCGGAAACAGCAAGTAGACGAGCGCGTTCTGATGAGCTGGTAGACATAGCACATAGCTTCTCATCCTAGTCTCCGAGAAGAAAGGACTTTGGGCAAATTAGTGACAGGACAGGCTATTTTTCAAGACGCTAATGATTCATCAAAACCTGTTATTTGACAATTTTGTTAACATTTATCCAAAATTTTATGAATAAGATCCTTTGTACCGTGAACTTAAGACAAAAAACCTGGGAGACACTAGAAATTTCGCGGAACAACATGTTATACATTCCTTCCTCTAAATAAATGATAACCTACCTACGAGTTCATTGGCATTTAGGAAGATATTAGAGAAGGTAAGGGGATTGAGAATAATCAGGTTCCGTTAGAAGCAGCTCAATGTCAAAGTTTATCAAATGGCTTGAGTGGGCCTCATTTATTATTGAAAGTGCGCACTTTCTGACAATCACGCAACGTGGCAGTTTCGCAAAATTGCCGAGAATATTCGGAACGGGGAATTCCGAAAAATTATATTTAATCAGAAAGCCAATGAACCGCTGCGCGCGTGTTTATGTAAACCTACTGGTTACTGGATATGAATTAAAACACCTTAAATCTTCCGATGCTTGATTCTTGAAGTTATAAGAATCCTCAAGACCTCAATGAAGAGCTCCAATCTATAAGATGATTTATTTTGCAGTAGGTATAGTAGTTGGCACTGTCCAGGGAGATTATTCAAAGCCAGAATTATCCCTGATCCCTGGACAGCTGTCTGTCTAGGGTAGAATGATCCCTGATCCCTGGACAGCTGTCTGTCTAGGGTAGAATGATCCCTGATCCCTGGACAGCGGTCTGTCTAGGGTAGAATGATCCCTGATCCCTGGACAGCTGTCTGTCTAGGGTAGAATGATCCCTGATCCCTGGACAGCTGTCTGTCTAGGGTAGAATGATCCCTGATCCCTGGACAGCTGTCTGTCTAGGGTAGAATGATCCCTGATCCCTGCACAGCGGTCTGTCTAGGGTAGAATGATCCCTGATCCCTGGACAGCTGTCTGTCTAGGGTAGAATGATCCCTGATCCCTGGACAGCTGTCTATCTAGGGTAGAATGATCCCTGGACAGCTGTCTGTCTAGGGTAGAATGATCCCTGATCCCTGGACAGCTGTCTGTCTAGGGTAGAATGATCCCTGATCCCTGGACAGCTGTCTGTCTAGGGTAGAATGATCCCTGATCCCTGGACAGCTGTCTGTCTAGGGTAGAATGATCCTTGGACAGCTGTCTGTCTAGGGTAGAATGATCCCTGATCCCTGGACAGCTGTCTGTCTAGGGTAGAATGATCCCTGATCCCTGGACAGCTGTCTGTCTAGGGTAGAATGATCCCTGATCCCTGGACAGCTGTCTGTCTAGGGTAGAATGATCCCTGATCCCTGGACAGCTGTCTGTCTAGGGTAGAATGATCCCTGATCCCTAGACAGCTGTCTGTCTAGGGTAGAATGATCCCTGATCCCTGGACAGCTGTCCGTCTAGGGTAGAATGATCCCTGATCCCTGGACAGCTGTCTGTCTAGGGTAGAATGATCCCTGATCCCTGGACAGCTGTCTGTCTAGGGTAGAATGATCCCTGATCCCTGGACATTAGCGCACTGTATTAAATTCTTCTGTATTCTCTAGCTTAGACTTTCCTAGATTTTTCATGATACCGGACCACCGCTGCTGGTGTGACGAAACAAAAGACATGTCATTAGTAGATTGCTTGTAATGTAGATCGGTGCTTACCATTGGGGTCCCCTAACGGCCTGGGTACGTGATGCGGCGGCGAGAGGCTGCGGTCGGCTGGGGGCTGCGGCGCGGGCTGCGGCGCGGGCTGCGGCGCGGGCTGCGGCGCCGGCGCAGGCGCGGCGCGGGCCGTCTGCCGCTGCGGGCCCGCCACGCAGAGCCCGCACACCACCTCCGCCCCCGTGTACGTCACCTTCTCGCCAGATGGGAACGCGCGTCTGGAACACAACCATGTATCCTCAAATACTGCTCCGTATTTTGCTCAAGATTCGCCAGAAATTTCACGCGTAGCGTAGCGTGTCTAGTACCAAATGAAGCTTATCAAAAACCTCTATTTCTCTGAAGATAACAAGAATGATGCTTTGTCAATAAGCATTGGACGTAGCAAACGAGCTGAGTGAGAAGGAGAAGTATTGGGAGGCCAAGAGCACCATCGTTGGAAAGTGTAGGA
Source organism: Eupithecia exiguata (assembly GCA_947086465.1). Taxonomy (NCBI): domain Eukaryota; kingdom Metazoa; phylum Arthropoda; class Insecta; order Lepidoptera; family Geometridae; genus Eupithecia; species Eupithecia exiguata. The sequence goes on along the minus strand of OX352248.1, from coordinate 9,379,204 downwards.
TATGAAGGAGCCTAGAGTTGAGATGTAATATGGGCAGCAAGATTCAAACGAGTAGTGATCGACTAGTTTGAGGTGTTAGTGTGCCTCGTGATGAGGATGCGAGTAGAGAGAGATGTGTTAGTGTGCCTCGTGATGAGGATGCGAGTAGAGATGGTAGATGGCTTGTACTGACTTGCATCGCGCGCAGGTGAAGCATTTCTGGTGGTAAGTGTTCCCGAGCGCGGACACCACCTCGCCCTCCACGTACTGGTTGCAGGCCGCGCACCGCGTGCCAAACGCGCGCTGGTAGTCCTGCGAACAACACACCCACACCACTCTGTCACTCGCAACACGCTTTCCGATTTCCCTTTATAACCAATGGGACACATGACTGGTTATTTGAATTCCAGTATAATGTAAGACGAGTTGACTTGATGTTATTGGGAATCGTTTCCCGGTGGGGTCGCGACTCGCGGTCGGTCTCTAGCTACCTATAGTACGTTTCCCGGTGGGGTCGCGACTCGCGGTCGGTCTCTAGCTACCTATAGTACGTTTCCCGGTGGGGTCGCGACTCGCGGTCGGTCTCTAGCTACCTATAGTTCGCTACCTAGGGGTTGTATTAGATGAGAAGTTATCCTTCAAGGCTCATATAAATGCACTTTCGGGTAGGGTCAGAAAAATGGTTCACGTAATGAAGCTCCTCCGAGATGGTTTTGACATGGACACCCTGAAGCTCGTGTACACTGCACTGTGCGAGTCTATTTTAGGCTACTGCATAACTGTCTGGGGTGTCCTCAAAGTTATGTGTCGCCTGCCTTTTAGATTTCCTACTGCCTCTCTATATGACCTTACTCAAACTCTCACTGTTCGTCAGCTTTATATTCAACGTGTGATTACGGCATATCATAAATCGTTTCGTTCCCTGGCTATCACTGATCCACTAAGCCGACGTATAAAAGTTAAAGTTCCTGCTGTGAAAACCAAATTTGCCCAACGGTTCAAAACTTTTGCCTTCCCTTTCATTTATTGATGCGCCAACAAGCACTGCGAGCTATCATGCTTACTATACGGAGTGAAAGAGAAGGTACGAAGGTGGCTGCTCACCCTTGACTATGATGCGACGGAAAACCTTCTAGCAATCATTGGTTGAACATTTCTTTTCTATTTGTATTTTTATATGCTTTTATTATTGAGGTTGGATGTTCCGATGGACAGGGTTGCCCATGAGAACATCCAACTTCGATTCTTCAATGCATGTGCTCTTTTAACTCCATCACTAGCTCTCTGTCACGCCACATTTTCAATTTAGGTACTCTACAGACACTGTCTTTGTAGCATCCTGCAGAAAGGAAGGGAAAGAATGCATGATTTGAAAAATTAGGTAATCTGTTTGACTTGCACGCTTCTTGGTTGTCTAATTTAATTTAAAACATGATTGTATAACTTAAACTTAGTTTTAACTTGATAGTGTTCATTATTTCTAGCTTTATAATATTACCGTTTTGCATAAAAACAAAACGGATATTATGTGTGTGGAGAACACACAGCATAAGCAAGGTGCTTGCTGGTGTTGGGAGACACTATGAAATGACATTGACAGCCGATCAACGTGATTTGATATGTATGTAAATTATAAATTTACATACATATCAAATCAGTCACAGGTAGGTAGGTACTAAGACCCATAAAGAAAACTAGATGTTTGTAAATCCTTAGAAACATTAACTAGTTTCTAAATTATAAAAAATTCTATGAATTAAATAGGTAGCTATTTAATAGCTTTAATGCTCTATTTAATATCAATTAAGATCAATGTTAATCAACATCTCTTACTAACAAGAAATGCAACATCAACTTTGTTTCTAAATTTTTTATTACAAATAGGTAGGTAGTCAATTTAATTATGGTACAAGTACCAGAACTTGACTTTAAGTCAAGCTCTCTTCTAGAATAAACATGAAATCTATGTTATTCAATACAACATTTCAATTTAGTAAAAAAGAAAAATTTAGTCCAAACAACTAAGATAGGTATTATGAAATTATTAAACAACTGGTCAGGGCCAGTGTTATGATTTTGTAGTATAGTGCTGTGTAGTGTAGTGCTCCTTTTATAACAGCACGGCGTAAGACGGTTTGAGAGCTTCTCCAATTTCCTCTGCACAGAATCTCCTCAATAGATCTTTTTTCTAAAAAACTTCTAGAAGCTACTGCTGATCTTAGATCAGAATCTTAGCATTAGTACTATCCGGAGATATATGCATCTATTCCAGTATCCTTTAGTATGAATTTTATCCAACCAGCTATTATAGTCAAAGTAGCTGGTTTGATTACTGCTTCTATTAAAATCAACAAATTTGTTAATCCGGGGCTATTTAGCTCTCCTGTTCTCAGTAGATTCTATTAATTTCTTCTGGATGTAATTTTAGTAGCCAACCAGACTGTCAATTATCAGCTCAGCACTGTCTTTGAGCCAAATCTTGGTCAAAGCAGTATTTCATGTTCTTCATCATCAGCAATTAGGTTGTCCTTTTTAGTCCAGGGTTATTTAGCTCGCCTGTTCTTAGTAGATTCTATTAATTTCTTCTGGATGTAATTTTAGTATCCAACCAGACTGTCAATTATCAGCACTATCTGCCTTTGAGCCAAATCTTGGCCATAGCAGTATTTCATGTTTTTTCATCATCAGCAATTAGGTTGTCCTCGGACAAACCTAAAGGGGGTCTACTTCACTGCCCCCCCCCCTTAATTTTTTCCAAAAGCTCTCGTGTCTCCATCTGACGAGGGACTCCACCGGGGAGAGAACATTGAAAGAGCTCAGACAGGACCTCAATTCAGGATTTTAAATGTTGGAAAGCCAGACGCATTTGCTGAGATTGTTGTCAGTGAGCTGAGTCGTAGCGGCGCCTGGTGTGTATGCCCCATTATCTGGATACGGTCTCCGAGACCGAGGGCAAAAGATGCTATAACACTTCGATTGAAGTGTGTTATAAGAGTCGATTGGCCTTGCTATAACGGAATACCGCTTAGTTTGACAAGCCTCATCATCTGCATATGGCCTCCGAGGCAGGTATCATTAACCTCCTTTTGAGCAATGATTGACTCTCTCAGCTGAGCATAATAAAAATTAGATTAACTTTGTTAAAGCAAAATTTTACTTATCAGGATCCATCTAATGAATACGGCTCTAGTGGCCGGAGTCTATGTCCAGCAGTGGACTAATATAGACTGAGGATGATAATGATGAAGGATCATATGGCAAAATTTCCTTTCTAAATACGGCCTCCGAGGCCAGAGATATTAAGTGCCATTCGGGCCCTTGATTGTAGGTATAAAAAATAGACTCCTCAGAACTGGAGTTAACATTGTTAGTGCCCATGAGCTAGTTTAACCTGTCAGGTCTATCAACGGGGCACCAACGTCGCGCGCCTCTGTGGGTCACACCGCTGAGTCGTGAATGGCGATTCACGGCCTAATATGAATAATTTTATACTGTAACAGCCTCCTTCATTTGATATTATCTATAAAGCCACGCCCCATGTTCTGGATACAGCTTCCGAAGCCGAGGGGCAATAAGTACCGTTCCGATACTCTGTTATATAATTTGGCTGGCAGTCGGCCATGCCGTTATACCTCCCCGAGAGGTATGCTGCCATAGCTGAATTGTCATCAAGACAGCTCTTAATCATCGTCGCTAGCCCGAGCAAGCATGTGATGGCCCCAAATTCAGGATTTAGCCTCCGAGGCCAGGGGCAATAAGTACCGTTTTGGTACTATGTCATGGTTATGGTTATGGTGAAGTACTCTTGTATCCACATTTGGACTCCATTTGGTCCATTATGCGTGGTACTAGGTATGTCATATTATTTGTCGGGCAGTCGGCTATGCCGTTATACCTGCCCTGAGGGGTATGATGCCGTAGTGTCCTGAATTGTCATCAAGACAGCTTCTACAACTTCGTCGGCATTATAACTCTAACTCTAACTTTGTTTCTGGCAATAGGATAAAGTTTCCCTTATAATTATACTTAAAATAATAAGTTTCGTTTACATATGAAATGGTATAGTCAAACATTTTGACTTGTGTCATAAAATATATTTGGTTGGGTCACCACCCATCTGACCGGAAACTTTTGTTTGGATGAATGCAACTGATGCATCTCGGCAAAAGTTGGATCATATCCCAGTGAAACCAGCTGTGCTGGTTTGGTTATGTTATCTAAGATGTCAAAATATTTATTGTACATCATGTTTTTTGTATAACCAAGTTACCATGTACTGATCTTCTGCTACTTGATTTATCAAAGCTTAGGAAAAAAAATAAAAACTTTAAGCTCTTATAACTTATAAGTACTTACACTTTTCTGTAATAAAAGTTAAATATACCAGATTTTAATGGACTGTTAGTGTGCACTAACCTTCACCTGTAGTGAGATTCATTAACTCAAACAAAATAGCAGTAGGAATTTGTCTTTATTTGGGCCATTGCCTTGCAGTTGGTTGTCATATGCAGCTAATAGTAGTAGGTATTTGTCTTGATGTACCTGCATTCCAACTGTTGTCAACATTGAAGAAAAATAGAGCTTCACATCCTTCATCTAAGAAACTTTATAATTGTGTTCATTTTTAATGTTTTTATATAATGTTGGTATAGCCATAAAAGAAAATATAATATTATAATAAGTTTCATGTTACTTCAAATGAAAAATGTCAGAGCTCACCATTACGATGATCTTGCACCCATTCAGTTTCAATCTCAATGTGAGTAACTTACAAAAGACTAAGGTATTTTGCACTCACTCCAAGTAAGTTTAAGTCACTTTATATACCTCCAACAAGCTGTAATGTGAAAGGTCAATTTGCTTTTTTGCTCGATGACCTCCAAGCTGTAATATGAAAGGTCCATTTGCAAACCTTATTAACTTAATAGTTATGAGGTACTGTTCTTCAAAGAATGTCTACAATAATTTTTACAAAAGAAAGGTAACAATTAAAGTTAGTGAGTCAAAAATCAGTTCTTGTCCTGATATTTTCTCTCTGTCTTCTGCCTATGCTGAAATAGCAAAATTCTGAAATGGTAGCTTTGCCCCGAACAGTACATACCGCGCCTTGGGTCTTATAATTAGAACTTTTGTGTTAATATTTAATCTTCTCGGTGAATAACCGGTGGAAACCAAACTGCACAGGCCTAAGTCTAGTGCACTACAGGCTATAAACTAGGTGGTTCATTTTGCAGGAATTTCAGAACAATCCTACTATAATAGTTTTTTATCTATTTTATTTAAACCACAACAAAAGCTTTTTTGCATTATTCTGACAACTTTTTATTTAGAAACACAAAACTCTGCTCTAAGTTTGGTAGGTACATTATTCATTATCTTGTCATCAGAAGTTTGTTTTTAACACTCAAATAAGTTTGTTTGAATTTATAACAATATATAGGTATTAGGTACTTACACTTAAAATGATTAAACATGAAGTAGGCAGTACCAAACCCCAAAAAAAAGGTGGCACAGCCAGCACCTATTGTCTATACTATAGGTTAGGTACCTGTGTTGGTATCGCAATAACTTGATAATACAAGCTGTATTAGAAGAGTACTTACTTGTGCTTGACCGGCTTGATAAAACCGGCGACGTCCATACAAAGTAGACCATCCGATGGTAACTTTGAGTGACGCTCGTTGAGTTTTCCACGCTTACCTCAGCAGTGGTCAGGCGGGATTATAACTCAGAAAATGTATTTGACTAGATGCGAGGATACGGACTCCTTTACTAGGGCCGGCCAACGCAGTGTTTTATTGCGACAGACAATCTGTGATGTACCCAACTTGGGTAATCAACGTGTCTCTTTTATGATCGCGCTCTTTATCTTTATAAGACTTACCCACTCGGTGCTTATTATTAGGTAGCGGCTCTGAGTACTGAAACTAACTAAGTAACCAGTTTCAGAACTCAAAGGGTGGCGAAACTAGGTCTACATCACCCTTCGAAGATGAGAAGTAGTATAATCAGATCGGTGATCAGACAGCTCCTTGTCCGAAGTAGCAACCTGCTCCATCTGCTCGGGTGCACTTATATGGCACTCCAAACCCTTTTATTACGTATAAATCACTGTTTTTTCACTAAAAAACTTGTTATGAAAAAAATTTGATGCTTTAGCGGCAAATTACACAAACGCTATGAAATGACATTGACAGCCGATCAACGTGACAACTGGATCGACTACTTTCTGTGGAAGATTATTAGGCCCAAAACAGACTAGAAGTCGGTATATCAAGGCAAATACTACAAACCGTTCTTCCAACAATGCTGTGTGTTCGGAGCACATATAATAGGTTTTTAGTATTTGTAGCACTCATCTCCTTTGTTTCTTTATTGTTTTCGCTTAATTTTGTTAGTGTACTACCTTTTTTCTCTTAAACAGAAAAAAGGTAGTACACTAACAAAATTGCAAACAAACTATGTTTTCGATACCCCGCGAAACAGGCCTAGCCTAGTGCGGGGGTCATTGTTAACCTTCATAACCACCTAAAATTGTCACGACTGAAGTCATAATTATGTAATGTTAAGTTCTTATAGGTGTTTAGGTATATAAGCTTTCTGGAAATAAACTTTTTTATCTTTTATCTTATCTTTTATAGTACGTTTCCCGGTGGGGTCGCGACTCGCGGTCGGTCTCTAGCTACCTATAGTACGTTTCCCGGTGGGGTCGCGACTCGCGGTCGGTCTCTAGCTACCTATAGTACGTTTCCCGGTGGGGTCGCGACTCGCGGTCGGTCTCTAGCTACCTATAGTACGTTTCCCGGTGGGGTCGCGACTCGCGGTCGGTCTCTAGCTACCTATAGTACGTTTCCCGGTGGGGTCGCGACTCGCGGTCGGTCTCTAGCTACCTATAGTAATAGGTGTAGTGCCTTCTATTTTTGCTTTATACGGGGTTTAACAAAGAGAAGCATACGTTCAGGGGTGGTTCAGTTCAGATTCGGAGATAGTTTAATGTAATGCGGTATGTAGCTACCGAAAACGTATAATACCTCCCTTCTATGAAAATAAGCACATGTATCAGACATTGCCTAGTCTAGTGATCATTTGGTTTTTTAGGATTCCGTACGGAGGGCTCCCATACAATAAAAGTGATTTTTTTGCTCGATATTGATAACGGCAACAGGTAGACGCTTTAAATATTCAGAGAACATTTACTTACATTTACACCTTAATAATAAATTATTGAATTAAAATAAAATAAAACAAATATTTGACCCCTCAAATATTTGTTTTATTTTAATTTGGCTCCCATTAAAAAAACGTGTTTTTTTAAAAGTTTTTATAGATAATGGTACGGAACCCTTCGTGCGCGAGTCCGACTCGCACTTGGCCGGTTTTATATTTATTTCATGCTATGAATGAAGGAGGTTCGGGCTGCAAAACGGGTTTTCCTTCTTTCCAGAGAGTCAGTCAGATGACAACCACTAGTGGGGCGAACCAGCTACAGGTGGAAGGATGAAGTGGAGACGGATCTTCGCTCAACTGTCAGTCTTGGCACTGGACTGTGTAGGAGGCCAAGAGCCAGTTCGGGGCTGATGGACCAGGAGGAGAGTATGTACTGAAGTAGGGTTAAGGATAAGGTTATAGAGTATGGTATGGGGAATGCGGTACCTGGGGGCAGTAGTAGTGGTTGTCCTTGCAGAAGAAGCCGCCGCGGGCGAGCGAGGCGGCGCAGGTGCGGCACGTGAAGCACGCCGTGTGGAAGTACTTGTCGGAGACGCGCAGCACCTCGCCGCTGCACTTGCCGCCGCACGCGCCGCACACCACCTTGCCTGGAAGCAGACAACACAACTGTTATACACCAGCCACTTCCTTACCAGCGCAGCATCCCGGGCCCGGGCCGTGCGCGTGCCTCAAACTCCTCTCTCGGTGATACTTCACAACACTGCAATGTGATCGTACGGTACCTACTGCATCATCTCACATCACACCACACACAAAACATTGGCTGAGGGGCTCATTTTGAGTTTAACTTAAATAGTTGACTAGGCGGCCCTGGACAAAAAATCATAATTACATAATAATAACGGCGTTAGTGATCAATTACAATTATACGAGAGGGGTCAATTGTCTGCGTCGAGGAACACCTGCGCGGAGTATGCGCGGAGTATGCGCGCATACTCGCCTCATATTATTTGAATACTGTTAAACATAGGATGAACATATTAAAGTTGACTCTTAATAAATAGTGGCCTCTTGCGTTGTTTGGTAGAAGTAGGAAAAAGGAAAGCATTCTATGAAAGAATGGTTCCTAATCCGATGCAGTCGCGCACGCGCAGTGTGTCTATCATGAAAGTAAACATTGTCGCATTGTCATGTAATAGAACCATTAAGTTCACATTAATAATAAAAAACAACTAAAATTATTAAAAATTAGAACTCGAAAGTTCTTAAAAACACCAAAAAAACTAAATAATTAGGAGTAAATTTAACCAATCCCAAGTAGCATTTTACTCCATTTAAGAGTACACATTTAGTTCCCATGTGTACTTGAAGCATTACTACAGTTCACACGTGATGTACAAGCTGCATTATTGCGATATATAACACCTATAGCTGTCTAAGGGACTTATAGGAGTGTAGAGTTATACTTTTATACGATTGTTGGTGTTATAATACTCTAACAACTATCCTTTAGTCAGCCGTCTGACTAAGAGCATTACAGGAGGGTAGAGATACGGCAACCGCTGTTTAACGGCCTACTTGTGCGATGTTATAGAGCTAGCATTTTAATAGAGCACACGTGGTCATTTATAAAGCCAAAGGCTGTTATGTTTACTCGTTTTAGACTATTATACAGCTAGTAGCTGTAGTAGGACTTGTTTGTGATCATAAAATAACCTTCTTTTACTATCTGTACAGAAGTGTTTAAATGGTTCACATGTGCACTATAGGCTGTTAAAAGGAGTATATGTGTTGTCCATTAACATCAATAGCTGTTTATTTGTCCACAAGTACTACTCTTATTTGCTGTAAGCTGAACATGACTGTGAATGTGATATTCTATTACACTTATCCCACAAGCTGTGTTTATTACGTCGCGTGCATAAATTATGAAAATCTTGGAAAGTAAGAGCGAGAACCGGGGGAATAAGGAGAAAAATTTCAAAAGAATATTCGAAAATGAACAGTCGATTGACAACGACGCCCGAAAATGAACCCGTCGATACGGCTTCAACAAGTGCGACAGCAACAGTTGTTCATGGTGGTTCTGTACATGATGCAGAGGAAAATGTGCCTGAACCTGAAAGTTCCCTTCAAAATATACAGATATCAGAGTGTGGTGATTGCAGTTCTAGTACTGCACCATATTTTGCAGAATTTTAACAGATAAATATCAGAAATAACAGTTATTATTTATCACTAAATAAAAGGAATAATATTAGGTTATTTATCTGATTAATTCTGCAAAATATGGTTACACTATTACACTTGCCGACTCGGCGCTTACGGTGCTGACAGGTGTATGTACCTTTAAAATATTGTAAACAGTGTTTGTTACTATGGCTGAGTGACAACTATTATTTTCTGTCCTTTTCTGTCGCAGGGCATAATGTTGTCCCTCTTTATGTAGTTTGTTTACATTCTTTTAAATACCTCCTTAAACAGAGTAGTGTTTTTTGTAAGTGTAAATACTCTGAAACCAAACTGTGTGTCTTACACGAAATTAAAAAGTATTTTTTGTTAGATTGTTACAAAATTTGTAGGTACTTTAGGTATTCATACTTGACTTAGTACCGGGGCTAGGCGATTTAACGGACAATAATTATTATTGCTTTGCCAAAAAAGGGCAAACAGAAGAATTATCGATGTCGTAACAATAGTATAAGTAACAGTATTTAAAAAACAAATTTGTAAATTTTTCTGAATAAAGGCTTGAAATGAAATGAATTATTATTGCGGATCTCTAAAATTGCAGTATATTGAAAGACGAATACGATGGTACACAATTGACCTAAACTACATCTTAAAGCTGTACATAAGTTCACATTCGATTAAATTTATAGACATTGGCTCTGTAGTGGTACAAATGTGGGACTTCATATAGATAACAGCATTCTAACAGAACACATGTGAACCTATATACCGCTAACCGCATTAAATTGGAGTTATAACAGTTCACATAGTCGTATTTCATTTCCACCATTTTGTTCTCGTGACCTAAAATGTTTACCAAATAAATCTCCAATATTATCATGCAGATTTATCAAAAAATACGCAGATAGAGCGATTGAGCTTTGTTTCATGTTATATTTAATTACCGCAGTTTAATTATAATGCCAATATAATATCAAAAACTGAAAATTGTAGATTTCCTCTCAGCCGGTTTTAAATATTTTAAAATGAATATCGCGTTTTTACAGAGGCGCGTGAATATTTTAGCTGTAAATATGTATACATTTCACGATAAAGTTGCATTCCCATGGCATTAACAGCTAATTACCGCGTGTTATCATAAACTTTTATCCAATTGATATCCGCCGGAGTTTGTGTTTCATGATGGCAAACACAAAACCAATCTAATGAGTAATTCATAAAATAAAGAAATAATTTAGTACACACGTGATTTTAGGGTAGCAGTGGAGTACGTTTGTGGGATGTTATAACTGTGAAGGCTGTATATTGAGCCACTTGTTACTCTTTATTACACTCATGTACTTTGTATGGTTCACACTGCGTCCCATATAGTGCCGTAAGTCAGCCTTAAGTCCCATGTTACTACTTAAACAGCTATTATAATGCTATTATACAGCTAATGTACAGCTATAGTGAACTTAAGGCTGTCTAATTTGTGCCCAAACTGGCTGTATAAGAGCATTATAGCAAGCTATACAGCTCTTATACAGCTGACTTACACAGCTTGTGGAGTACATGTGAACCACTAGACATCTTTTATAGAACCCCGAATGCTACTTGGGAATGTTTAAAATGTTCATGGAAATGTGTTTAAAAAAGAAAAATGCACCGCGTGGCGGCGGCGCGTGGCGGCGGCGCGCGGCGGCAGTGCAGCGGTTTTTTTTCCCAAACAAATTACAGAAACAACACTCGCTAAGCGCTCGCCGTTGCAACTTCGACGCACATATTGACAGTAGAAGTAAAGATTGAAAATAAGTTGTTTTGTAGGTATATGCGTAATCTGGAGCCGCGTTATGGGTTTTGTTTATATATTATAACTTTTTTTCAAAATACCGAATTACCGGTATTTGCGATTTCAATACCGGTATTTGGAAGTGTCTTAAAACATCCGGTATTACCTTTATTTTTCGGTAATACCGAATACCGGTGTCCATGCCCTAGCATGATTAAGAAAACGATACAGATAAATAATTTATGTATAAGAAAATAAAGTATTTTTTTCTGTGCACGACTGTACATTGATGTTCATTTTATTAATCAGTCTTATAAACATTCAGGCATAATAAATTTCAGGCATTTCGGGGCTTAAGGCATTTTGACTTTCAGATGATATGGTATGTTGCTATTTTAACATAAAGTCGTAAGTGCAGGTCGGTAATTTGACATAAAGACCTATGTCCCCGGACCGTGCCGATCTATCTATCCTTAAAATGTTCATTCAGCATATCTGTAACCACACGGCTGTGATGAGCTGGGGCCCGTCTTGCTGGAAGAACCGATCCCGTATCCTGGCTATTGGCTAATTCTCCATTTCTTCAAACACGTTGTTTAACTTTCTAATTTCGACATACATCGTAGCATTTAAAGTGCCGTTGTAAGTCTTCATGAAAAAAATCCTGCCTCCTAGGATTCCACACCAACAGTTAAACGAAAATGTAACCTGGGGATATCATTCACGTGTTCGCAATGGATTCTCTTGAGACCAGTAATGTTCATTTTTCCGATTGTACATTCCGTTATTTGAGAAGTTTGCTTCGTCGGAAAATAAGAAGTTAAACAAAAAAATTGGATGCTTATCCATTTCTTCCCTAAGCCAGTGGCAAAACTCCAGGCGCCATTAATTATCACCTGGATGACAGTTTTGAACAACTCATCCATAACGATAGCACTTTTATTTATATTTTTGAAGAACAACACAAATGGTGCTCCGGGAAACTCGACGGTTCGTTTCTGCTTCACGAGTTGAAGCACTCGGATATGCTTCTAAAACGTCAATATTGCCAGTTCTAAATCTTCGTTGACGATTCGTGGATTTCGTGTCAATGGTTTTTTGTAACTTCCAGTCGCTTTTAAGTTACTTGCCATAGTTCTAAGCACTTTTTCCGAGGGTAAAGAGCGCTGTGGGTATTTGTTTTGATACCAGTTAAGTGCGCGAACTATTTAAAAAATAAGCCTCCATCAAATCAAATCGTTCACTATTTGATAAATCCATTCTTAGAAAGATCTTTTTACTGTCATAAACCAACACAAACAACTCAATTCGAAACAAAACATTTATTCGAAAAAACATGAATGGAATCCTTTTTTTGTTATTATCACCCCAGTGTCCCATTGATACAAAGTGTACGGATGGGCCCTATCTATGGAGTTTTCCTGTACCTATAACCTCAAACAATTTGGTTGCCTACTATGGCGGCGGTTAAAATTCATGGTCTTGCTTAAAAGCAAGGCAGGTTTTTTTTTGCTGAATAACATAGTGTCAGAAATAAATTTCTGACACTATGTTATTCAGCAAAAAAAAACCTTATGATGAAGCCTTTCGATCGGTATGATAAAGCTACAGGCTGATTATTTTTCTCGTGTAACGGGTTCGATTCCCGGTTCAACCATGTAACTATTTAAATATCTATGAATGCAGTTTAGATTCTAAGGTTTTTTATTTATTATAGTACTCTGGGTAACGAAAAGAGCAACCCTGCGCTGAAGGGGAAGGTGCGGGTTCGAATTCCGTCGAGATCGTAAATTTTTGGGATTTATTAATTTCGCAGTTTAGATTGTTTTTTAAATTCAAATAATGTCTTCTTTCAGTAAAATGTTCCATCTACAATATTCAAGACACTTTCCCTCCATGTGGCACATCCGTGGGACGCCCTGTATATATATATTGTTAGGAGACGAAAGCGTGAAAACACGGCAACACTATAAAAGCGGGCGCAAACCAGCGCGCTCGGGGCTTATTCCGCTGCGAGTCGTCGTGCTGAACGGACGTTCACTCTCTTGTGTAATGTTGTATCGTTGCGATAAGTACCTAAGTGTAGTTGAATAATAGAAATTGTCATGGTGTTGAGTAATTCATTTTCCATTGTTTGAGTAAAATCCTACAAAGTTCTGAAAATTGTGTTTTCTTAAATAAATGAGCTTCAGATTGCTAAAAATATATACTATTTTAAATCGTAGTAACCTTCACGCTAATATGACCTTTAAGGTATGTCCTCTACTGTACATGTACAAGTAAACATCAACCGGTAAAACATCAAAAGAAACCTCTCAAAATTTCCCAAACTGACAAGACTTCCGAAATTTTGATTCAAAAAACCTAAATCAAATTTTAAATGAATGTCATGAAAGTCCATCTGATCAGATGAATGGCTGCACTTGGACCGGTAAGAACGCTATCAAATGGATACTCTCCCATTTACTAACAGCGGAATGTTTTATCAAGTGTTGAAAAGAGAGCGATTATAGCGGATATAAATAACCTCTTAACATCTTTGATGAGGACATTATTTGTGCACTCAATAAGAAAACTAATAATAAATATTGGAGGATCCAGTACACAATAACTCAGACCAAAAAAACGTGCTAAGATTATGCGAACGTGAAATGTGAGATTGCTAATAATGGAGGAAATGAAGCTTGGAATGTAGGTGCACCAGTCGCGCAGGAGTCGGCGGCTCCACACACTCCGTCCTCCGGGTAAAAATAACGCAGCGCTGGCGGGCGGCCAACGCTGGAGCGCTACAGCGGAGCGCGGCTCAGCGCCGAGACCACGAGCCCTACTCCTTCCTTACTGGCACACTTTGCAAGGCCTTCGTGAAGATAAACACAATCACTAAACTTCACTACAGCTTCAAAGATTATATTCGCCACGAGGACGCGCGACGCGACCCTTACCCTAAATTCCTTTGAAATGCTGTAGTAGCTGTAGGCTTACTAGCGGTTTCAATACATTCCCTCGATCCATTCCCTGTTTTTCAAAAGTGCCTCTTAGGAGTATCAGTGAAATCCTGCGAGCGCCGAGTGCACTCTCCGGTTCGCGTTCGCGTCGTCTCCTACATACCTGACATTCTATACACGACGTGTGGTAGTTATGGTAGTGGATCGCGAACGTACAAGCATGATATACATCGCCAGCAATAAACGTCAAGGAAGAATAATGTCAAAGTAAAAAGTATTCAGCCGATAACGAGGACGACGGCGGTCGGTTATCGCGGAAGTAGCAAACGAGTGGCGATTGATCACTAATCTAGAAGCTCACTCGTCTCCAATAGGGATCTGCGTCAAATAAACTAAATCACGAAAATTGTCGCCGCCGAGAGGACAAATAAAATGAACTTTAAAATTAAACTCTAATAAAATCCGAGCATCGATCACGCACCGACGCGACGCGACGATGCGCGACGCGCAAATCCAGAATAGGTATAAAAAGTGTGTACAATACAGTGAGTCACAGTCATGACACGAGCAGCCTGTGCACACAACTAGATCACGTACGCTCTGGACCTGCACGTGTTATTTGATTGTTACAAGTGTCATTTAAGATCATTACATGATAGGAGCTCGATTATGGATATGAGTGGTTTTTTATGATGTTATCGAGACCGATGTGTTTTACGCAGTTTCAGGTAAGAAAGAGCATGTTTTACAATCTGCCAGAGTTAGTATCACCTTTGATCTGTGATTACGAGTACACGAGTACAAATATCACTGCTAGCCACCTACAGCTACGGTGTGCGCAATAGTACTGGGAACTTCACAAATAAGGCAATTTCTCGGAGATAGGACAGAAAAGGATTGCCCAATGGGCTCTCGGAGCTTACTCGCTCAAACAATCACTCAGCTGTAGCTAAGCAATATCGCAGTGCAATGCTGAAGCAAGGGAACTACCATTTTGGAATTGGAAACATTACGTACGTATTTTGCAAAAGTTAGTACCTAATAGAAAGCTCTGCGTCATCAAGTTTTTGCCGCAGCATCCTAGGTAGTCTAACGAGGCGTCATTAGAGCTTGTTACAGTAATTACGGGATAGTTGTTTGATCAGTGGCACGTTCGTTAGTCGTCTAGTAAGTAGGTGTGTTTGTATGTCGTAGAGATGTGGTGGGGCAAGTGCAGTACACTCACTGCACTGCAATGCAATGGTAGTTCTCATCACGAGCCGATCTCATGGGGGCGGGGGGTTACAAGTGCAGTACACTCACTGCACTGCAATGCAATGGTAGTTCTCATCACGAGCCGATCTCATGGGGGGCGGGGGGTCACAAGTGCAGTACACTCACTGCACTGCAATGCAATGGTAGTTCTCATCACGAGCCGATCTCATGGGGGGCGGGGGGTTACAAGTGCAGTACACTCACTGCACTGCAATGCAATGGTAGTTCTCATCACGAGCCGATCTCATGGGGGCGGGGGGTTACAAGTGCAGTACACTCACTGCATTGCAATGCAATGGTAGTTCTCATCACGAGCCGATCTCATGGGGGGCGGGGGGTTACAAGTGCAGTACACTCACTGCACTGCAATGCAATGGTAGTTCTCATCACGAGCCGATCTCATGGGGGCGGGGGGTAACAAGTGCAGTACACTCACTGCACTGCAATGCAATGGTAGTTCTCATCACGAGCCGATCTCATGGGGGGCGGGGGGTTACAAGTGCAGTACACTCACTGCACTGCAATGCAATGGTAGTTCTCATCACGAGCCGATCTCATGGGGGGCGGGGGGTTACAAGTGCAGTACACTCACTGCACTGCAATGCAATGGTAGTTCTCATCACGAGCCGATCTCATGGGGGGCGGGGGGTTACAAGTGCAGTACACTCACTGCACTGCAATGCAATGGTAGTTCTCATCACGAGCCGATCTCATGGGGGGCGGGGGGTTACAAGTGCAGTACACTCACTGCACTGCAATGCAATGGTAGTTCTCATCACGAGCCGATCTCATGGGGGCGGGGGGTTACAAGTGCAGTACACTCACTGCACTGCAATGCAATGGTAGTTCTCATCACGAGCCGATCTCATGGGGGGCGGGGGGTTACAAGTGCAGTACACTCACTGCACTGCAATGCAATGGTAGTTCTCATCACGAGCCGATCTCATGGGGGCGGGGGGTTACAAGTGCAGTACACTCACTGCACTGCAATGCAATGGTAGTTCTCATCACGAGCCGATCTCATGGGGGGCGGGGGGTCACAAGTGCAGTACACTCACTGCACTGCAATGCAATGGTAGTTCTCATCACGAGCCGATCTCATGGGGGGCGGGGGGTTACAAGTGCAGTACACTCACTGCACTGCAATGCAATGGTAGTTCTCATCACGAGCCGATCTCATGGGGGCGGGGGGTTACAAGTGCAGTACACTCACTGCACTGCAATGCAATGGTAGTTCTCATCACGAGCCGATCTCATGGGGGGCGGGGGGTTACAAGTGCAGTACACTCACTGCACTGCAATGCAATGGTAGTTCTCATCACGAGCCGATCTCATGGGGGCGGGGGGTAACAAGTGCAGTACACTCACTGCACTGCAATGCAATGGTAGTTCTCATCACGAGCCGATCTCATGGGGGGCGGGGGGTTACAAGTGCAGTACACTCACTGCACTGCAATGCAATGGTAGTTCTCATCACGAGCCGATCTCATGGGGGGCGGGGGGTTACAAGTGCAGTACACTCACTGCACTGCAATGCAATGGTAGTTCTCATCACGAGCCGATCTCATGGGGGGCGGGGGGTTACAAGTGCAGTACACTCACTGCACTGCAATGCAATGGTAGTTCTCATCACGAGCCGATCTCATGGGGGGCGGGGGGTTACAAGTGCAGTACACTCACTGCACTGCAATGCAATGGTAGTTCTCATCACGAGCCGATCTCATGGGGGCGGGGGGTTACAAGTGCAGTACACTCACTGCACTGCAATGCAATGGTAGTTCTCATCACGAGCCGATCTCATGGGGGGCGGGGGGTTACAAGTGCAGTACACTCACTGCACTGCAATGCAATGGTAGTTCTCATCACGAGCCGATCTCATGGGGGCGGGGGGTTACAAGTGCAGTACACTCACTGCACTGCAATGCAATGGTAGTTCTCATCACGAGCCGATCTCATGGGGGGCGGGGGGTTACAAGTGCAGTACACTCACTGCACTGCAATGCAATGGTAGTTCTCATCACGAGCCGATCTCATGGGGGGCGGGGGGTTACAAGTGCAGTACACTCACTGCACTGCAATGCAATGGTAGTTCTCATCACGAGCCGATCTCATGGGGGCGGGGGGTTACAAGTGCAGTACACTCACTGCACTGCAATGCAATGGTAGTTCTCATCACGAGCCGATCTCATGGGGGGCGGGGGGTTACAAGTGCAGTACACTCACTGCACTGCAATGCAATGGTAGTTCTCATCACGAGCCGCGAGCCGATCTCATGGGGGCGGGGGGTTACAAGTGCAGTACACTCACTGCACTGCAATGCAATGGTAGTTCTCATCACGAGCCGATCTCATGGGGGGCGGGGGTTACAAGTGCAGTACACTCACTGCACTGCAATGCAATGGTAGTTCTCATCACGAGCCGCGAGCCGATCTCATGGGGGCGGGGGGTTACAAGTGCAGTACACTCACTGCACTGCAATGCAATGGTAGTTCTCATCACGAGCCGATCTCATGGGGGGCGGGGGGTTACAAGTGCAGTACACTCACTGCACTGCAATGCAATGGTAGTTCTCATCACGAGCCGATCTCATGGGGGGCGGGGGGTTACAAGTGCAGTACACTCACTGCACTGCAATGCAATGGTAGTTCTCATCACGAGCCGATCTCATGGGGGCGGGGGGTTACAAGTGCAGTACACTCACTGCACTGCAATGCAATGGTAGTTCTCATCACGAGCCGATCTCATGGGGGGCGGGGGGTTACAAGTGCAGTACACTCACTGCACTGCAATGCAATGGTAGTTCTCATCACGAGCCGATCTCATGGGGGGCGGGGGGTTACAAGTGCAGTACACTCACTGCACTGCAATGCAATGGTAGTTCTCATCACGAGCCGATCTCATGGGGGCGGGGGGTTACAGGCGACCCTCTTGTTGAACCTATTCATTCAACGACTCCCATTCACTTTTATTGATTCAATAACAACTTTCGATTACAAAGACGTTATTCACTCACTACACCAGTAATGCTCTACAAATTGACTCCAATTAACACGATTTGAACTTTTGCATTCTTTATCAATTGGCTTGCCTGTCTTGTCTGTGACCTGTGTATGTTGATCTCCGAGGTTGCATGGAGTTAACTATTCAACCAATATTTCTATTCTACAAAGGGTGGAAAAATAATAAACTTAAATCTATCCGGCGACTGGGACCGCGGTCCCAATACCTAGCGGTCCCAGTTGACGGAAGCCTCGCATCGGCTGCTGAGCCGGCTCACACTTTTTGTACAATACGAATAGTCGGCGTGCTCTACCATAAATAAAACCAGCCAAGTGCGAGTACCACTCGCACACGAAGGGTACCGTACCATTTTCCAAAAAAACGGCAAAAAAACACGTTTGTTGTATGGTAGCCCCCTTATATATTTTTTAGTATTTGTTGTTATAGCGGCAACAGAAATACATCATCTGTAATAATTTCAACTGTCTTACTATCACGGTTCATGAGATACACCCTGGTGACAGACGGACAGACGGACAGCGAAGTCAGTTAGTAATAGAGTCCCGTTTTTACCCTTTGGGTACGGAACCCTAGAAAAGGAATAATGGCACTGGCCATTATTCCCTTTTTATGCTAGAGCGCGCCTGCTTGTCAACAACATCTAGATCCAATAAAGAAACGATGTCAAGCAGCCGTCGCGGTCGCCCTCACGTTCGTGAGAGACGAACAATGGTCCCCAGAGAGCGGCGGCTTCAAGGGGCTCGAGCCTCTGGTAGCCGCGCGGCGTGCTCATAGCAACTACAGGCAGACCAGCCGGACCGGACGGCACGTCTCGAGCCTCTGGTAGCGGGCCGGCGGCGGCGGCGCGGCGTGTTCATAGCAACTACAGGCAGACCAGCCGGACCGGACGGCACGTCTCCCACATGCCAAGAGGCTCATTACCTCATTACTGTTTTATTGCATCTGCCTACGTACATGGACAATGACGATCAACATTCAACAGGCAGTTACCAACGTACAAATACGCAGATCAGACCAACTCTTCAATTGTCTCCGGAGAAATGAACATACGAGTACGTAACCAATGGAAGGCACAGATTTCTTCCACGGACCCTGTGAAGCTATTATACAGCACACAAGGTCGCGCATTCAGGAAACTTCCACTAAACTAAACAGCTGGTGCGATCTCCGCCGATACACGTTGTCATGATGTCACATTGTTTTTGCACGACATCCATCAAATAGTCTGGGATATCCTCCTCGTTTCCCACAACACAAGATTCGATCGATCGCTGCGGACGTCGCGTCGTCGTCTGCAGTCTGCAGCCCATCACATCTTATCATATCACACCGTTAATGAACATCACCTAGCTCTCGGTTGCTTTCTCAGGACCTAACAACAATACAACACACACACACACAACGCGAAGCGTAATAATAAATAAATAAATAATGCTGGACAATTCACACAGCACTAACTAGCCTCAAGCTAAGCAGAGCTTGTGTTATAGGCACTAGATTACTGATACACATAATACAAAACATTACATAGATAGACATTTTTTTATTATACATAGAAAACGACCAGAACACCCAGAACAAATATCTGCAGATCGTACCAATATTCGTCCCAAGGCGGGAATCGAACCCGCGACCTCCTGCGTCGCGACGGACCTTCGCCCACCGCTCCACAGAGGTTGTCAATTGTTTTATTGTTATGTCATTAATATTATAAACGTGAAAGTTTAGATGGAATTATAAACGTGAAAGTTTAGATGGATGGATGGATAGATAGATGGAAGCTACTTTTTATCCCGAAATTCCTACGGGAACGGGAACTACGCGGGTGAAACCGCGAGGCGTTGCTAGTATTATATAACAGCGGAACGTTCATCAGATTTAATATCTGGAGAATATAAGCTACTAAATGGCTGGCTAATTATCTAAGGAGAAACGACATTCGACGCGAATCTCTCACTGGCACATTCTATCATTAACCCTGTCACATACAACTCAACGGACACGTTTGACAAATTGCTGTGTCAATCATGCATGAAGCTTTCTAATTCAAATAGATTGTCTTCTAGTCGTCCGTCGCCTCTTGCCTGTCAAATTGACCTTTATTCCTAGCTCAATAAGAGTGACTGTGCACAAGGTCAACGTCGTCGTTACTATTATTGTAGTAGTATTATTGTAGTACTGTTATTGTAGTATTATTAATGATGCGTTTAAAATACAAGTTGCCGTAAGCCGTTTAGTGCCATGGATTCAGTTGTGTTCCCAGAGCTCCGTCGCACGCGCAGACGCGCACATTGTCTCTAATATTGACGGTGAGTTCATGTCACAAGATCATCTGGCACGCAGACGCGGATAGACGACGAGGCGAGCTATGTGACTGTAAGTTTTATATCCAGAACTTGGGAATGTAACTCATGCATCATACAAATTGTAAACTACATCAGCTGGATATCTTTATGATTGTTCCACGCGCAAGAGCAGCGTTGCGATCTCATCGGGCATTTAGCTATCAGTGGTAAGCGCCGCTGATCGTGCGGGTGACGTGGTCGGATAAGGAGTGCTGGCCCTGGCACAATCCTACGCGCGCAGGAGCCAGCTCCCGCGGGCGAGGGGGCCGCAGGATGACAGCACTTGGCGATCCGCCCTCGCTCCCACATCGAGGCCGCTAACGAGCCCGTTCTGTGTGTGTGTGTGTGTGTGTGTGTACACTAACATACAATCCTGAGCTGAGCTGAGCTGTACTGCATGATGCAGCTGCAGACCACACGACAGACATATCAAACGACAATGCCAATAATCCAACACGAACAACAACTTAACGAATTGCTTACTCGTATAATAACTCAGTAGGTGGCGCAGCGTTCACCGAACAGCGCGCAACGAAGCGCTTCAACGAATCACTACTTAATCTCACAGTTTTCATCTAAATTTGTTTTATACGCACGAAAAACATCAAGTATAGTTTAGTTGATCTTTCTCGTGCGTCGACGGCATTGGCGGAGATCGTGAAATGAATGACGGAGCTTTCAAATCAAATCAAATATTCTTTACTACCATAAATACAATAAATGTACACTTATAAAAAGTCAAAATGTTAAAATGAAACACTGACACGGAAATAAGTGGTATTTGTTATTTGTGTCGCTTCAGTATGTAGAGTAGACTAAAGTGGCTCCCGGTGCGACTTCGCCGGAACATGCACATTCTTTGTGTCGCTTCAGTATGTAGAGTAGACTAAAGTGGCTCCCGGTGCGACTTCGCCGGAACATGCACATTCTTTGTGTCGCTTCAGTATGTAGAGTAGACTAAAGTGGCTCCCGGTGCGACTTCGCCGGAACATGCACATTCTTTGTGTCGCTTCAGTATGTAGAGTAGACTAAAGTGGCTCCCGGTGCGACTTCGCCGGAACATGCACATTCTTTGTGTCGCTTCAGTATGTAGAGTAGACTAAAGTGGCTCCCGGTGCGACTTCGCCGGAACATGCACATTCTTTGTGTCGCTTCAGTATGTAGAGTAGACTAAAGTGGCTCCCGGTGCGACTTCGCCGGAACATGCACATTCTTTGTGTCGCTTCAGTATGTAGAGTAGACTAAAGTGGCTCCCGGTGCGACTTCGCCGGAACATGCACATTCTTTGTGTCGCTTCAGTATGTAGAGTAGACTAAAGTGGCTCCCGGTGCGACTTCGCCGGAACATGCACATTCTTTTTGTTTTCTATTCTATTCTCTTTAATCCCCTTTCTCCTTCGTATCTTAAAGAACGGTTCGAGTTCCTTCAATCTTCTGACTCTCACAATCTTAGGTCATCAGATAACTTACTCCTTAAGTTTGCCACTCATTCCCTTTTTATGGCAATAGGCTATTTGAGTACCGTAATTGCGGGTTACTTTAGCTCTAGGGGGTAACATTGGTTCAAATCGAAAAAAAGTTTCATCTTCTCGCCACTTCGCAACGATTAGAGTAATCGATTTAGTTTAAGCCGGAATTGATAGATGATGATACTGGCAACTAGATATGAATGGACATATGCACAAATCATAACTTCAAAGCAGCCACTTGCATTTTTGACTTGTACGTGTGATAACGTGCTGTTATTACGTCTGCAAACTTCTGAGTGTAACTGAGTTTTTAAGGTAAGTGTCAATGAAAATTACATTCTATTATATCAGAAATATGATTAGGAGTAGAATTATGATAGAAACAATTCATTTTTCACTACTTTAGATACCAAAATTTTTAATTTTACGTGTGGGGGACTTTGACTCGCAAATTCGGGTTATATTGGCTCTTGAGCCAAAGTAACCCGATTGTATCAATTTCAGCCAAAACAGACTTTATAATCGAATTTTATCACGTTTCAGCATTCGCCATGCCATCAAAATATCGGCGGAAGCCAGGTAGCCGCCGGTATCAAGACTATACAGACGCAGAACTGGAGGAGTGCTTGAATATTTTGTTGGTTAGGACCATATTCTCAACAAGATGGATGTCCCCAAATTTAAAAAAAGGCTGTTTCTCAATACCTGAATTAGACGGCTAACTCAGAAAGAAACAGAAATGCTGCCTACGTACGATTCATCTCAATAATAACACTCTCAATTATCAGACTATGAATCTCAATAGTAATACTGATACATTATTTTGTAAGACTGTTCGATTATTTTATGAGGATAATACATAACAAATGACACAAGATCACCTAGCCCCTAGCCCCGACCTAGCACCACCTAAGCAGAGCTTGTCTTATGTTATGGGTACTAGATAACTGATATCTGTACTTAATACATAACAAATGACACAAGATCACCTAGCCCCTAGCCCCGACCTAGCACCACCTAAGCAGAGCTTGTCTTATGTTATGGGTACTAGATAACTGATATCTGTACTTAATACATAACAAATGACACAAGATCACCTAGCCCCTAGCCCCGACCTAGCACCACCTAAGCAGAGCTTGTCTTATGTTATGGGTACTAGATAACTGATATCTGTACTTAATACATAACAAATGACACAAGATCACCTAGCCCCTAGCCCCGACCTAGCACCACCTAAGCAGAGCTTGTCTTATGTTATGGGTACTAGATAACTGATATCTGTACTTAATACATAACAAATGACACAAGATCACCTAGCCCCTAGCCCCGACCTAGCACCACCTAAGCAGAGCTTGTCTTATGTTATGGGTACTAGATAACTGATATCTGTACTTAATACATAACAAATGACACAAGATCACCTAGCCCCTAGCCCCGACCTAGCACCACCTAAGCAGAGCTTGTCTTATGTTATGGGTACTAGATAACTGATATCTGTACTTAATACATAACAAATGACACAAGATCACCTAGCCCCTAGCCCCGACCTAGCACCACCTAAGCAGAGCTTGTCTTATGTTATGGGTACTAGATAACTGATATCTGTACTTAATACATAACAAATGACACAAGATCACCTAGCCCCTAGCCCCGACCTAGCACCACCTAAGCAGAGCTTGTCTTATGTTATGGGTACTAGATAACTGATATCTGTACTTAATACATAACAAATGACACAAGATCACCTAGCCCCTAGCCCCGACCTAGCACCACCTAAGCAGAGCTTGTCTTATGTTATGGGTACTAGATAACTGATATCTGTACTTAATACATAACGAATGACACAAGATCACCTAGCCCCTAGCCCCGACCTAGCACCACCTAAGCAGAGCTTGTCTTATGTTATGGGTACTAGATAACTGATATCTGTACTTAATACATAACAAATGACACAAGATCACCTAGCCCCTAGCCCCGACCTAGCACCACCTAAGCAGAGCTTGTCTTATGTTATGGGTACTAG
This sequence comes from Eupithecia exiguata, assembly GCA_947086465.1. Classification (NCBI taxonomy): domain Eukaryota; kingdom Metazoa; phylum Arthropoda; class Insecta; order Lepidoptera; family Geometridae; genus Eupithecia; species Eupithecia exiguata. The sequence continues at coordinate 9,355,038 of OX352248.1, read as the reverse complement.
ATAACTGATATCTGTACTTAATACATAACATAAGTGTACGTATATTTAAGCGCTAAACATAGAAACCCGGAACAAATGATACAAACCAATAATTAATATACATATAATTAATATGAAAGTGAAATAGCCCGGACAGAGTTAAGCAATTAGAGTCAGTATGACTCATACATATTACTGAAGGGCCAAGAGGTCAGGATATAAATATAATAGGACGGCTACGATGGCGATCAGCCCAGAGGCAATCTCCATTCGCGCGCGCCCTGAGCGTGACGTCACGCGTCGCCGCGACGACCTTGGGCTTGGACTTGGGATCGTAGTGGAACCAAATAATGGTGAATCATATTCCCCGGCAGAACGCATGCACTGAATGGATGGTCAGTTTCCGAACGTGCGGGGTGATTGCGACAACACAACTAACATAACAATAACTACATGTCGGTATCAGTACTCGAGCTTGTGCTCACACACATAAGATTGTGTCGATGAGGCCATGTCATGGTGTTTAGTGACACTGTGTAACCAGGAGGTAAGTGAGCACCGCACAGAGTCAGCAGTGATGTTCTTGAGCTCGCCTCTCCAGACGGCGAATCAACTAATCCGACCGCGGATTCGTGTTTTAAAAAAAACAAACATTAGGTACATATCTGTTTGAGCAAATTAATGAGAGTCATTCGGACGTTTTTTACAGAAATGCGTAAATGACTATGTAGAGTTGATATTTGTATTACAGTAATAAAATATAAAGTGCCTCGTATTATCCTTATCATGATTGTTGTACGAATGAGGATAGATTGACCTCCGCGTCGCGTGTAATACACTCCTAGTGAGTGTAGCTGACGGAAGAGCAGCCATGTATGTACTCACGTGACGCATGTGACGCATGACGGGAGTGCTCGCCAGGAACATGTTCCGTGTGTACGTAACTCACGCGTGCAGAACTCTATCGCCATGCGCCAGTCGGTCACGTCGTATCGGATCCGATGTCTTACCTGAAACGAAGCAAAACATTATTACTATTCACAAGTAAACAAGTACTTCGTATTCTACTCTACAAGATCCACTTCAATAGAAGGTGAGTAAAGTGAATGTAAAGAAATCACATAAGCTGCAGAATATCATGAGAAAGAACTGCAACCGAGAACGACGCGCAAGGCATATTAATGTTACCGCCGCGCTGCCGCCCGCGCCGGATCCTACGATCAGCCCGTTTCTACTCGTACATGAGAAAGAACTGCAACCGAGAACGACGCGCAAGGCATATTAATGTTACCGCCGCGCTGCCGCCCGCGCCGGATCCTACGATCAGCCCGTTTCTACTCGTACATGAGAAAGAACTGCAACCGAGAACGACGCGCAAGGCATATTAATGTTACCGCCGCGCTGCCGCCCGCGCCGGATCCTACGATCAGCCCGTTTCTACTCGTACATGAGAAAGAACTGCAACCGAGAACGACGCGCAAGGCATATTAATGTTACCGCCGCGCTGCCGCCCGCGCCGGATCCTACGATCAGCCCGTTTCTACTCGTACATGAGAAAGAACTGCAACCGAGAACGACGCGCAAGGCATATTAATGTTACCGCCGCGCTGCCGCCCGCGCCGGATCCTACGATCAGCCCGTTTCTACTCGTACATGAGAAAGAACTGCAACCGAGAACGACGCGCAAGGCATATTAATGTTACCGCCGCGCTGCCGCCCGCGCCGGACCCTACGATCAGCCCGTTTCTACTCGTACATGAGAAAGAACTGCAACCGAGAACGACGCGCAAGGCATATTAATGTTACCGCCGCGCTGCCGCCCGCGCCGGATCCTACGATCAGCCCGTTTCTACTCGTACATGAGAAAGAACTGCAACCGAGAACGACGCGCAAGGCATATTAATGTTACCGCCGCGCTGCCGCCCGCGCCGGATCCTACGATCAGCCCGTTTCTACTCGTACATGAGAAAGAACTGCAACCGAGAACGACGCGCAAGGCATATTAATGTTACCGCCGCGCTGCCGCCCGCGCCGGATCCTACGATCAGCCCGTTTCTACTCGTACATGAGAAAGAACTGCAACCGAGAACGACGCGCAAGGCATATTAATGTTACCGCCGCGCTGCCGCCCGCGCCGGACCCTACGATCAGCCCGTTTCTACTCGTACATGAGAAAGAACTGCAACCGAGAACGACGCGCAAGGCATATTAATGTTACCGCCGCGCTGCCGCCCGCGCCGGATCCTACGATCAGCCCGTTTCTACAATGGCTTTTCCGATTACAAAACGGCGGCGCAATTCAGTTAATCGCCTACGCCAAATCATGTAAGATCAAAGTTCAACAATATGGCTTAACGTCACTTAGCCATCTTGTCTAATGAAATTAATAAGGTATTTCCAACAATTCAGAATTCGTTTTGCGATCGGCCTAGCCATCCTACAAACGGGTTCCGGGTATCCGGCGGCGACATCAACATGACATGTTATGTTATAAAGATTTTGATGGAAACTAACTGATAGAGTTATTGTTAATATCATAGAATACATATAATTCTGAAGATAGTGAATGTATTCCCTGAGCCAGGTGCGAGGCGCGCGTGTTGCGAGTGTAATCATGTGATGTGACGGAGTCTAGTGTAGCAGCGCGCGTTACTGTAGTGTAGGTACTGGGTGAACGTGAACGAGCACTTCTCTTACAAACGAGCGATGTATGCACTGTATAGTACAGGGTGTTGAGTAGAAGCGCGCCGCGATGACGGCATCCTTGTACACGTGGCCTGGACTGGATGGACACTCCATACAAACATTACACAGATCCTGCTGTTACAACAAACAGTTGTTATAAATATTATTTAAAAACCGGTTAAACAAAAAATAATTTCTTTTATAGTTAGTGTTATGAAAATACAATCAAGTTTTGTTTTGAGAAATCTCCGATCACTGTGTTTCTGAACAAACGTAAAAAACTAAAAGTTACACTCAATTTATATGTTAATCTTGCAGATAAATTGATAATTTGATCGTAAAGAGAAAGACAAATGTAGGTACATTAAAAATAACATAATTGCATTAAACCGCTTAAATGTCTCGTAACTCGAGAAACGAGTACTTTCCAATCGCAACTATCCTTAAAACTAGGATATCGGGTCACATCGAGCCTTCGACACGCGGACGGGGACGAACTATTCAGTCGAGATGCAAACAAACAGCGGTTGAGCCGCAGTCATCAGGTCCATCAACATCGGAGATCATAAAACTAATGAAGAGGTTAAAGCTGATGATGAGCGAGGACGTCATTAACACAATGATCAGCGTCAAGTTCAGCGTGCCAAGGCCAGCGCGGCGGCGCGGGCGCGGGCGCGGGCGCGGGCGCGGGCGCGGGCGCGGGCGCGGGCGCGGGCGCGGGCGGCTGCCACAACATCTTACAGTCTGACCGATCCCCGCCCCTGCACATGAAACTCTGCATTTGAGCACGGATTACGAAGCAGTCGCATTCAAATCCGTGACTCAGTAAATGAATATTATGCAATAGTTTTAGAATGAATTGCAATCATTATGTAATCGCTTATAATGAATGGCTTATTGATCGTGTCAATATTGATGATGCAGAATTCCTTTGAACAGCATTCACTAGCACTTATTGTTACGATTTGTGACTCGAATGGGGAACAGCATCGTGAACATATCATGTTACACTACGTAACTACACAACAACACCTACGAAGGAAATTATTACGCAATTAGGTAAGTAAGGTACCTACCGTTGGAGATTGCATCTTGGGCAGCCATTGACAAGTTGACAGAAAGTCGCGAACTCGAACGGAGGAAAGTCACTCACTCTACTGTTTCGGACTCTATCATTTACAATTATTTATAAAGTCACTCACTCTACTGTTTCGGACTCTATCATTTACAATTATTTATAAAGTCACTCACTCTACTGTTTAGGACTCTATCATTTACAATTATTTATAAAGTCACTAACTCTACTGTTTAGGACTCTATCATTTACAATTATTTATAAAGTCACTAACTCTACTGTTTAGGACTCTATCATTTACAATTATTTATAAAGTCACTCACTCTACTGTTTAGGACTCTATCATTTACAATTATTTATAAAGTCACTCACTCTACTGTTTAGGACTCTATCATTTACAATTATTTATAAAGTCACTAACTCTACTGTTTAGGACTCTATCATTTACAATTATTTATAAAGTCACTCACTCTACTGTTTAGGACTCTATCATTTACAATTATTTATAAAGTCACTCACTCTACTGTTTAGGACTCTATCATTTACAATTATTTATAAAGTCACTCACTCTACTGTTTAGGACTCTATCATTTACAATTATTTATAAAGTCACTCACTCTACTGTTTAGGACTCTATCATTTACATTTATTTATAAAGTCACTCACTCTACTGTTTAGGACTCTATCATTTACATTTATTTATAAAGTCACTCACTCTACTGTTTAGGACTCTATCATTTACAATTATTTATAAAGTCACTCACTCTACTGTTTAGGACTCTATCATTTACAATTATTTATAAAGTCACTCACTCTACTGTTTAGGACTCTATCATTTACAATTATTTATAAAGTCACTCACTCTACTGTTTAGGACTCTATCATTTACAATTATTTATAAAGTCACTCACTCTACTGTTTAGGACTAACATTTACAATCTATACGATATAGTATTATAAAGAGGAAAGATTAATTTGTATGTTTTTTTGTTTGTTTCACAGGAACAGGCTCCGAAACTACTGGACCGATTTGAAAAATTCTTTCACCATTAGAATCCTACATAATCCCTGATGGTTATAACAATTTTCGCTATATTTCCTTAAATACCTACCTACTATCTTATTAAGTCGTCCTCAAACTTTGTTTTGTATTATTTCAGTTACTTTTTGTGGAAATTTATAATTAGCCTTCAGTACCTATTTGTTTACCTAGTCTATAAGTTAGCTGTTCATTTCCTGAATATTATTAAAATAAAATAAATAATAATAGAGGTAGGCTATTGGCAACGTTACCAGAGACTAAAGAGATTTAGTAAATCCGCAGTCAAAAGATCCAAGTGTAAACACATGAAACGCAAGTTAAAAAAACCACAAGCGGACCGGACGGTGTTTAACAACTTGCCTAAACGGGATTTCTGATACTTCAGAACTGCGATTCGCTGATTGTCGTTCACGTCACGGTACTTTCCTCCTCTCTTCTATATTATTTATTACTAAGCGTGAGCATATAATTAAGTAAATGAGTCATCACATCAATGAGAGCAAGGCACGCGGCTTTGTTGACAAACAACCCTGAGCGCACAATGACACACGCATACCTTTACAGTATACTGTATAGGTACCTACCTACCTATTGTACGGATTCATCATATTCATCATGGCAGCAGACTTCGCTCTACGCGATCCATCGAAGCGTCCTAATCACCGAACCGCAGAGTTTGCTTCACGTGTCTTATAGACATTACTGTCAGTCGAGTCAACAGCTCCGTGAGCACAGCAAGCCACATTGATTGAATGCTGCAGGCACGGTCTACCTGGCTCAATCTCAAACAGCCCTGAACTGTGCTAAAACAAGTCTTGAACGAACACAGAACGGATTAGAGACGCGTCGTTTGGAAATAGACGATGTAAACAAGAGGAGAGCTTTCAAAGTAACTAAGTGTACGAATAGATTTGTACAATAACTAGCAGTGGTTGAACGACATCCGCTCCTCGCTGAGCACGTGCGTCGTGCGGACACTGACACTGAGGGAGGACGATGGATCGCCAAATAACTCTCTGATTCACAACAGGCAGGATATTGAGCACTTCAAACATATTGAATGGCTCTCCATGAGACATTACATAATAAGAATGATGAATGGGTGCGTGAAGCCAAATGCATCAGGACAGACGCGTCACACATATCACTAGATCAGATAGTGTTCATTCACGAGGCATAGCGCACAGCCCGCAGCCTCCCGCGCCGGCGCGGCGGCGCGGCGGCATGTCGGTGTGCGCATGCGAACAGATGGGCCACATAGATACCGCACGCGCTGTTCGGTAAACGCAGCTGATTCAACTGATTATGTCGAGGACATTATGCAACTTACAGTTTCCTGTTACAAAATTCATTTCCGGGCACGCCATTCAATTTACCGTTCATTAAATTTGTACCTGTTTGATGCAAACGATCGAAGAACCCGGATTTAGAAAAGTAAACAATGTAAGTAAGTAAAACGTAACGGTGGTAGACGGATGACTAGGAAGGAATAAAGAAAAAGCAACTGTGAAATGTTAATATAGCGAGGAGAGGTCCCTCGCGGCGATCGACGAGCTATCGGCGCAGGCCGCAGAGCAAGCAACGTGCCGCGAGTACAGCGCGCAGCGGGTGGAGCCAAGAAAGGGGCAAAAGCCCCTTTATACAAACAAACTTCCCCAACAAATAAAAGACACGACACAATACAATCATTTTACAAATAAACTAAAAAAACCTAATAAATAAATGTTATTACAATGTGACCGAATTCATGACAGATAAATAAATTTAGAATAGTACTAATATAATCAAATGAAACGGACATTAATGAATATTTAAAGTAATATTTTTAACATTTAGACCAAATTTAGAACCTTAAAACTTATACCGTAGTTTTAAGACGTTATGAATATATTTAGAAATTATCACGTTAATTTATTAATGTCAATGACTAACAATGTAAATTGCAGAGCCCGACAGGGCATAATATGTACTACTAACTTAGACTACATTTAGATGTTAAGCTATGTACATATAGGCAATTAACAAATGAAATGAAACATTGGATTCGAACAGCACGTGTCAGGGTCCATGCTTTTAGAATGAATATGAATGCAAGTAGGTAGTCTGTGTAAGAAAGCGACGTGTTAGGAGTAACAAAGCACGGGCGGCTGGCGGGGACATTCAACAGAAGATAAGGAACGGCTAACTGTTGCGAAATGGATTTACATTGCTAAAGCGCCCTACTACCGTACAACATCCGCTAGAGATGGAGTAGAAGCAAGTACCTCTCCGAGGTGGGCTGGTTGCACGGGCCTGCGCCGGGCTGGGTGAGGCACCGTGGCCGGTTCACGGTGGATTATTCACGCGTTTATTTTAATGGCAACGTCAAGCGCGATAAATACATTGACGACTTTGTTGTAATTCGCTAGGCCTCCGCCGCGCCTCCGCCGCGCCTCCGCCGCGCCTCCGCCGCGCCTCCGCCGCGCCTCCGCCGCGCCGCCGCCCGCGCCGCTGACGTGAATACAAACTCATATGCAGTCATATTCTTAGTATTGTTTTAGAATACAGACAGGTAGGACAGTTCGCATACGCATACATAGGTAAGGTACGATTCTTTAGCTTTACTAAATGTAACGCGCCTGCCTGAGGGCCTACTTAAAACTAACATCAAAGTTTGTGAATAGTTTTTGCGCAAACGATATCATACGAGTAAGTAGGTCAAATAAAAGTAGCTTTTGGTTGATAACAATCAAAAACTTGTAAGTATAATGTTCAGGCGGTGCCGCGTCCGGCGTCACACATCGCACACTCGCGGGGCGGCCGCCCGGCGCACGCGCGCGCTGGCTGACGGTGACATCATCGCTAATAATGGGGCGGGCAGGCCGCGCCCGCGCCCGCGTGCCCGGGCCCGCGCCCGCGCCGACCTCATCACTATTCATTCACATATAGTACATACATAACACTACCACTAATTTTATTTTCTTGAAGTACACATTTCAAGGCTCTGAAAATGACGCATTAACAACAATAATCGCCTCCGGCTGCTCGCTGCTGCAAAACTTACTTACTCTCGTTTTAAATTTGACATAGTTACATTAGTTACACCCAACAGTTACATTAGTTGCCTTTCTTAAATTCACAATTCTTTCCATCCAAAGGTTGCCTGGAAGAGATCGCTTCTAAGCGATAAGGCCGCCCACTTATCTTATGCGATGTTTCTTTCTTATGTTATTTTCTGGTGTACAATAATAGTACATTATTGCAAAGGCAGCGAAATAGGCAATTGCAGGTCGAGTATGAGTTACGAGACAGGCAATTGCCATTTCGGCCGAGGCATATACAGGCCGTCCCACGGACATGCCACATGAAGGGAAAGTACCTTGAATATTGTAGACTTTTAAAACGTAAAATTTTACTGAAAGAAGACATTATTTGAATTTAAAAAACAATTTAAACTGCATTCGTAGATGAGTCATTTTCAAAAAAATTGTACGTAACACAAAAAACGTTACACAAAATAATTTATAAAGAATAGTTCACAATAATGTTTTTTAGACAGAATGTATCGAACTTTGCGTTTTTGGGCATTTTTTTATTTCTCTGGTTGGTTAACTTTGACTCCGATGGAATATTTTTTTTTATAGTTTTCTTTAGTTTTTGTAGCATATCCTTGTTTTTTTTTTTAGTTTCTCAGGAATCTTTTTTTGATTTTTCTCGGTTTTTTCGCTGCCGTTCTGCTGCTGTCATTGGTGTCTAAATAAATACAATATAATAAATGATAAGTAATATAAAAGTTATAAAACTACATAGGTAATTTACTTTCTTTACATTCAAAAAAAGCATGATTAGGCATTTGAAGTCAAGTGGATTTGGGTTCAAATCCGGTCGTGAACCAATGAACTTTTCTTATCGCGGATAAGTTTATGTCTGCTCCAACAGTGACGGAAAATACCGTAAGGAACCCGGCATTCTCTAGGACCAAAAATTCGAATTGTATGTTTCACTAGCTAGCATAAGAAAATAATTTAAAATTAAAAGTACAATAGTATTCATCATAACTGTAAGTAAATTTAACAAACACTGTAGCGTTGTCGGTCTTCATGAAATTGATATTTTTTCCGTATGATGGATTTGATTTTTAGGCTTTTTACCTAAGTGTAAATATTAGTCGTAATTTGTTTTTATTCTTTGATTCTGATAAATACATACATATATTTTATTTTTGTCAATTTATTATTATTTGTACAATTATAAAAAAAATTGTTTAAAAAAAACTGTTAATCGAATAAGAATGTTAAATCTCAATCGGTTTATAATCAGCAAAGGTATCGCGTAATACTTTTAACAAATAGGCAAATCATAACCCCTCTTTTATTCTGAAGTTGGCTGAAATCACGACGGTTTCAGCAATATGTCCACAGCTTTACATTTATTTCTGTGTGTAACGTTACGAAATGTTACACAAAAACACGAAATGTTACACAAATTTCATGGCGACAACACGAGTTTTGATAAACCACAAAAAAGAAACTCACTGTAACGGTTAAATTTCATTCGCATTCTCATAAGTATATGGAAATACATAAACACACAAAGTTTTTGAGTTATTTCAAGACACACTTACCAAATAAAATCGACGTTACACATAGGAAAATTTGAACGACAAAAATCGACTGTCACATTCAAATCACTGACGAGAATGAAAAAAGTATGGCGGCATGGTTTTCTCGATAGCTTGGCAGCAAAATACAGTTTTGCCAGTGCTCATTAAATTAAGACTACGTTTAAATATAAATTATAAGTACGTCTTTTCGTCGTTACAAAAAGGCGTTACACAAAAAACAAAAAAAGGGGACATAGGTTTAAAATCAAATTTTCTGTGCTTAAACTAAACGTTTTAAAGCAATTTTCTTTTCTTTCTGTAGAACAGTTTATTAACTAATATCCCCTTTAATAAATCTAATAATATATCAACGTAATAAGCGTTAGTTGATGTTTTTGTTATCAAAAGCCCATGTGGGACACAACGGAATTGTATGGAAAAGGAAACGAAACCGAAAACTCATTATTTTTATTTATTTTTAAAAAATAGATTTAATTGAACGTGAAAGATTTAAAGGATTTAAATTAACGAGAAATACTCTAAATAATATTTAGAACATAACAAATCTGTGACATTGACAACCAGTTCATAATAATTTCTTGATTTACAGGCGGGACAAAACATTTTTGGAGTAAAGTACAATTTTTTTGCAAATGACTCAGATATTTAAATAATTACATAGTTGAAACCGGGAATCGAACCCGTTACACGAGAAAAATAATCATCCTGTAGCTTTATCATACCGATCGAAAGGCTTTATCATAAGGATTATTTTTTGCTAAATAACATAGTGTCAGATATAAAAGGAAGACCATGAATTTTAACATCCAATTTTCCAACCGCTGCCCAGCCCAGCTGGATCCTCTTCTTGGCCTCCTTATCGAAATTGTTTTTAACATCCAATTTTCCAACCGCTGCCCAGCCCAGCTGGATCCTCTTCTTGGCCTCCTTATCGAAATTGTTTTTAACATCCAATTTTCCAACCGCTGCCCAGCCCAGCTGGATCCTCTTCTTGGCCTCCTTATCGAAATTGTTTTTAACATCCAATTTTCCAACCGCTGCCCAGCCCAGCTGGATCCTCTTCTTGGCCTCCTTATCGAAATTGTTTTTAACATCCAATTTTCCAACCGCTGCCCAGCCCAGCTGGATCCTCTTCTTGGCCTCCTTATCGAAATTGTTTTTAACATCCAATTTTCCAACCGCTGCCCAGCCCAGCTGGATCCTCTTCTTGGCCTCCTTATCGAAATTGTTTTTAACATCCAATTTTCCAACCGCTGCCCAGCCCAGCTGGATCCTCTTCTTGGCCTCCTTATCGAAATTGTTTTTAACATCCAATTTTCCAACCGCTGCCCAGCCCAGCTGGATCCTCTTCTTGGCCTCCTTATCGAAATTGTTTTTCCCTACTGCAGAATCTGCCCGAGGTATTCGGAAACGATTTCGAGAAGGTACGACATGGGTACGACAGCCGGTATTGGATCAATGTGGCCATTCAAAAGTCAATAACTTTATTTCTTTAAGCTCTAAATATGCACTTAGATAAGTCAAATTTTATACATAAACAGCTTAATTTATAGTAGATAGTAGCATTGATCATGAATTACTTCAATTTGGTTTTATCCAAATTCATGGCAAGAAGATGCGTCGCGAGGCTGAAGCTAGGCCGTCCAGCATCTGGTTCAGCTCCTCTAACGACTCTGCCATTAAAACTACTCGTATGTCATCCGCGAATCGCAGGTGTGAGATGTAATCGCCGTTTATGTTGATGCCCTTACCTTTCCAGTCCAGCAGCGCCTTAAACACATCTTCCACATCCAACGCGCTCGTGAACAGTTTCGGGGATATGACATCCCCCTGTCTCACTCCTCTGCGCAGTTGGATGGGTTTAGAATGCTGCTGGTCCTGTACTTGGACACTCATGGTGGTGGCATCAGAAAGACATCTCAGCACCTCGATATAACGATAGTCTACTTGGCATCGCTGTAAGGATTCCAGAACAGCTCAGGTTTCGACAGAGTCAAAGGCCTTTTCATAGTCAACACACTAACAAGAAGAACAGCACGCACTGTAATCTGTGATTGGTGTGACGCGACGTCACCAGCGATGCAACCAAACGCAGAGCGTTTTCGGTCACGTCTATCCCAAATTATGTATGATATTATGTACAAAATGTGTAATTTTAATCCCGTTTTTTACCTAAAATAGGCATATTGACATCGACGACCGATGTGGCGCGGTGGGCGAAGGTCTGCCTGCGACGCAGGAGGTTGCGAGTTCGATTCCCGCCTCGGGACAAATGTGTGTACGATCTGCAGACATTTGTTCCGGGTGTTCTGGTCGTTTTCTATGTATAATAAAAAAAAACTATCGTTGTATTGTATTATATTATGTATATCAGTTATCTAGTACCCATAACACAGTCAAGCTCTGCTTAGCTTGGGGCTAGATAATGCTGTGTGAATTGTCCAGCATTATTTATTTATTTATTATATGTTTAGTAAAAATCACCTGCTTACGCTTTATTACGTTGTCAGTGTCACTGACTAGGATGAAAACAATTCGCAACTTATTTTCAATGTAGTCAAATAACCTATTATATTATTTATAAATCAGAGCAGACGAAATAATGATTCGTAAATTTGACCCTTATCTATCAGCGTATGAGTTTAGATAGATACGTGTCAGTCAACATTTATAATAAACTCAGCGCTGAAAGTTGGAACAGCAAAATGTTTGATTCTCGATTCGAAATTCTTCAATCCAATCATATATAAAATTGGGGCACTTTGGTTCTATGTAGATTTATTGAAAGGCCATTAGGTCGGAGTGAGTGGTCAGCGTGTAGGTAGGTGGGAACATGAGTCACGTTCGGAGGAGGCGAGGAGGTCACAGCTGCAGCACACACAGCGGCCCATCGCATCGCGCCCAACGGGTCACGAGCTCCACAACACAGGCTGTTGCATAAGCGCAGAGAAGGAGAGTGGTCGCTGTCCGCGCTGCAGCTGTCGCAACACAATGTACTTACAACACACTAGACACGACGCACCCCGCCCGCCCCCGGTCCAAAAATGATGACTGAAAACTATTTGTATTTTCAACATTGTGTTGTTATTCTGTAACTACACAATATAAGCTATGTTCCTTAACAAACAAAACGTAAGATATTGTTGTTTCTCATACAAAACAAATAGGACGAAAACAGGTCATTTTCAACGTAAAAATATTCAAAATTCGATTTTGCATATTTTTGTTTCCATTACATTATAGGTGTGTATTATTAAGAAAAAACAACCAGGGATCTAGAAATATACTATTCGAATACAAAAAACAACATGATATGATGGAAATATGCTCGAATTACAAATCATTTTGGTAGTACGCTTGTATGGGCAAATCATCATCCGCAGGCCCCTTAAGTTTTTGTAAATGAAATTGCGTCTCTTGTAAACCACGAGGCGAATACAGAAATTCTGTGAATGGTGAACAAACACTCGATCTATAATAATCTTATCCACAAAGATACTGATAATATTAATGATTGTGTAAGAAATAAAATAAAACAAATAATATGAGAGCATGCAACAGATTGTGAATGGGGGAATGGCGCTCCGAGCAGCTGCGTGCGAGGCGGTCACCGAGCCGAGCGAGGCAGCGATTATGTTGCGTTAGAACACGAACATTGAAGACACGCTGCACCGCGACGAGCCGAGCCCGTGCGCGAGAGCCTCTTACATCCATTGTGCTGGTCAGTCTTCTCCTACACATTCAAAAGCTTTCATTAGATTGTTATTTGTTGTATCGCATGCAGCAAACAACGAGGTAGCTCCTCTCAGGGTACAGTACGCATATCTATGGTAACCCTATAGAGTTGGATTTACTTTTATGGTTATTTGGTGTGTTTTTACAAAAACTAAAACCGAATACGAGTTTCTTTATATTTTTACTGTTTTTTTTAAGGTTTGCTTGACAAATAGTAATGCCATAAAACCAAAACTCGTAAAAAAATAGTCTCGCAACCCAGTTCTTCTACCGTCAAAAGTTGTGAGATCCAAAACAAGTCTGTTACTTTATTAAGTCCCATAAGGGACCTTTTGTCTTAAGTTATTGCGTAAGTAGCTAACTTAACAACATTTTATAGTGACCATATCACTATTAAAAATCTTTTGTTTTAAATAAAATAGATTGACTTGCCCATCGCATGAAAACACAATGTATCTCACAAGTAATACATATTATATTAAATAAAATAAGATTGAAAAGGAGTGTCGTCGACACGGCGCGCGGCGGGACAGACCCGCTATCTGGCTCTGTGCTCTACAAAACACCAGAAGGAACATTTTCTGTGCACAACCTAAACAATCATCAAAACTGGCGCCCAATTGACGGTGGAATCGGCATTTTTTTTTAAATGCAGCTGAAAATAGTACTTCCTTCTTTTTTCGAAGACTGTAATAAATGCAAAATGTTTTTAAAACTTTTGTAAACCACAAAGATAACAAAGAGTAATAATGGGTTCAGTTCAGAGCTTGCCAGTGGGATTCCGCTCGGTATAAAGCGAGCGGCGACGGCAGCGCGGGGAGGCGCGGGGCGGCGCGGGTAGCGGCGTCCTATCCTACCATACCGATACAATCTGCGGTAAGGTTGCTAATTAACTGTACTCTCTCTTAGACGTAGTTTATCTGATCAGTGTTGCAGCTTGCCATCACTCCGACAAACGGTTCACGCCTCGTATTACTGCACTTTCTTTATTCATGAATATTATGGAACATTTGACAACTATACATAGTTTTATGGACGAACCATTGTGAATATGAAGATAACTTTATAGGTCTCCAACAAGATTTTACTAATTAATCTGAACACAGTAGCTTCCAACTTGTAATTACATATCGCAACTACATTTTGAACTAGACAAAGCATTAAGCACGTCACGGTGATTGCGCCCAAACCACCGCCCGCACCGCGCCGCCGCCCCGCCCCGCCCCGCCCCGCCCCGCTCGCAGTCAACCAAATATCAATTAGAGGCGCCAGGAAGCGCTGCCCATTACAAACATACTAATATAGCGCATTCAGTTATGTATGTGGCTACCACGCCCTGTCTCTACTCAACACTAGCCTACATTTGGCATCCAGGATTATGTGTGAATGGAGTCTAGATCCGGTAGCAGTAGCCAAGCCACCTCGCTGTGCAGATAGCGGTCTTACGCTTCCCGTGTTACCGTTCTGTTGTGGTCGCAGTCGGCGCTACACGTCTACACAACTAACAATTCCATCAAACTACCAACAGTAGTCTGCACAACCACTTACTTAATTGATTGAGAACTCGACATACTCATTTATACTCAGTACAGTAACACAATGGAATGTATTGATTTCAAAATGATTATCAATATTGTGAAGAACGTTGCGACACTCGAAACAATGGAAGGTAGGCGCACCTGCCAAACCGAATGTATGTCAGCTCATCCCACTAATGCGCAGGCATCCAGCGACGTAGGAGGAGATAATAAGCCTGCACGAGCGGTGAAGCTCCGGTCGTACGTTACGTAGCGTACGTACCCCACAGGCGCGCACCATACTGTAGAGACATACTGTACCATACTGTACACGCGTACGTGTGTGCCAGTGACATGGCAGCGGTTACATAACTCGTTCAATTGACCCGGATGACGCACGCGAGGAGTGACCGCTCCGCACTTCGTGTTAATGCCGGACTGCCCGTGCCCATAAAGCTGATGGATTCAAAATAATGTTACTTTCTTGACTCTAGTTGTTGGAAACAAATAAACATGTAGTCGATCGTAATGTAGCGAGAGGGTCGCCTAGCTTGGTTGTTTTAATGTTAATGCTTGAAAGATCAAGTAGATATGAAGCATGGATATAAGGGATGAAACTTTGATGTTCTTACAACACAAATAAGGTTCCTAGTTAACCCGCTTCCATCCGTAATGATGTTCTTACAACACAAATAAGGTTCCTAGTTAACCCGCTTCCATCCGTAATGAATCAACTAGATAATTCGTGAGTGCCATTATGGAGACATGAATTTTCCTTCGGTAGGTATAAGCATATTTAACAAACAGGCAACCTTCAAAGTTATGGGAACTAAGAACAATATTTTCTATTGTAATAATACATCTAGATCGTCGATAACAAACGAGAAGTAATAATTATGATAAGCCTATTGTTGTACCATTCTATTACGAGAACTGGATGAAAACAATGTTCATAGCAGCGAGCGAGCCAAGGAGCGAGCGAGCGCGCCTCTTCATTCTCGCGAAGACATTCAACAGTTACCTATTCTGTACCTAAACAAGGTTGGTAAAGTCGATGGGGAACTTTATTCCTCGATGTGAGTCCTTAGAAATAGGCGGACCTGAAGAATAAAAACACAAACGAATGGTTTTACTTAAAAGAAGTATTGTAATATTCAGAGAACATATTCAAACAGCAAACCGAAGAGTCTTCATGACGAAAATTCAAAGGAAACGAACGGAGCTCCGTCTCATAAAAATAACGGCTAAAACGCTGCCCGCGGCCTGACGCGAACTATCCCAAAAGTTATTCCCCAATTAGGAAGCCGAGCAACGAGACAATTGGATAACCTTGAGGCGCGCGGCGCAGGTCCCCCATGACGCGTCACGTCATGAGAGGACGCGCATCCTTTGGACAACTGGGAGCATTGTATACGAACACTTCCTGTGGAACTAAGAATTTCAACCAATCTTGATTCGCTTACAAATATAATGTACTAGTGACTAGCAGAGTTGATATTTTCCCACGAATAGAATTCCAGAGAAATTAACCGAAACGGAGAACAATCGTTATTTCGAGCCGCAACCAAAACATCCGCATTCCCAAACTCAACATTATTACAGTTTGGAGTCAGAATGTACAGCTTTTCTAACTAAACTAAAATTTATAGTGTAAACATATCGCATTAGTTTGCGCTTAAATGCAGAGAGTTCGCTTATTGCAGAGACAGATCCAGTGCGTAGATTGTAGTTTAATGACACTCTGGTAGGAAGGGAAAACGCGAATGTTGACTCAATCGTTACTCCTCTCTCAAGAACAAACCGTGTTTATTACACGTAGGTACGCGTACGTACAAAAGCAACACGACACCCCTTGTAATATCTTTGTTATTAATAAAGAACCATTGAACCCCTCTCCTCCCAAGTCGGCAAGATCGCGAGTCCTTCGAGTGCTAACTCGTAGACGGAAAGGTGTTCTGTTCACTCTCAGCTGCTAGGTAATGAAAGCATGCAGTCCTGCGGCACTTCGCCACATCATGCAAATGTAATGTCTAACAACGTTTGAGTGCGTCGCACCACCTGGTTCGCACACGCGCTCGCACCTGCAAGCGCATCTCTATCACAGCGACATGATCCTTGAGACATTACAAGAGGACTTGCAACATGATGCTCGAACGTAGTTGGGTAAAGTCTGTCATTTTGAACTTTTCCAATCGTTTTTACTTTCATGACTCTCGTCTAACAACAAATAATAATTCTATAGCGTAAACTAGACATGAGACAAAACATGCATTAGGTTATGTTGTATGTAGGTAAGCATGCACGGAAGCAGCTTTAAAATCCATAAAAAGTTTAGAGATCCATGGTATTACATGGATCTTAAAGCTTTTAACGGTGGTAGAAGAACTGAGTTGCGAGACTTCCAAGTACAGAACGGCGCAAACCACACCAGAAGGTGTAGAAACTGTCTCGTCTGTGTCATTTACTCATTATGATAGCATGTGCACCGCCCTCCGCCCTCGAGAAATGCTATTCCTGACTCGGCAAACTATTCTAAAGCTGCTTCCGTGCATGCTTACCTACAACATAACCTAATGCATGTTAGATAGCATGTGCACCGCCCTCCGCCCTCGAGAAATGCTATTCCTGACTCGGCAAAGTATTTTCTTTATTTTTGTAGACAGTCGTACTCTTTACCTTTCCGGTACCTTCTACTTGTTGAATACCAACTGCGAATGTAACTTTGTAATTCAAATCGAATGAATTACGAAATATACCGTGTTTATGTTTATACAATGCCTGCTTGGTTACTGAAAATGCAGGCTTCTAGTTTTATTCACAACGAAACAACGAACTTATAGGGGGTCCAAAATGGGCAGAACTGCTCCGAGAAAAGGATGGTGCGGCCGCGCCGCGCTACTTGCCGGAGGCACTGCCGCGGCCCCAGGTAAGCGAAGGACAGTGCTTCATCCTGATAACCAAAACAAAATAATATACATACAATAACTGTGAAGGCTTCGACAAGTAACAAAATAAACGAGTTTTAAAACGAGTCACCATACGAGTCCGAAATAACATTGAGTCAGTCGAAACAAAGCACGCGAGCGAACAGCAAAACAAACAAGTGGACTTCTCACAAGGTGACGCGGACGACATAAACAAACTACCGATCGGACACAGCATTTATGGGAAATTGAGTACGCTTCTATAATTAATAAGCTTCAATCTGAAGTTTTAGTTTTATAAAAAGATTGACCTGTTAAGCTTAGTTTTATATAAATATTGACCTGTATCACACATTATATGTAGACTTAGATAGGCAAATAATATTGTATTACATTTTAAGTATTATACAAACTTACTAGTGGTTTATTTTTCGCTTCTTCCACTAGTGGAGAAAAAATTTAATCGAACAAAATCAATAACATTTTGTTTCTTATTTGATAATAATTACAGCCGTACTATTTATTAAGCTGTTTATGTATAAAATTTGACTTGTCCAAGTGCTCATTTTGTAAGCCTAAAGAAAGAAAGTTATTGACTTTTGACTTTTTAGTGCGGAGCGGCGATCGACGGAGACATTGTAACCTTGACCCTCGAACATTCTTATCTCCTCTATCCAATAACAATGTAGGTAACTATACATCCAGGAAAGGACAGCACTTATTGCTTCATTAGAGGTCATATCAATTCCAAGTTTAATTTAATGATGCAGTTTTGTAAATTAATATGACCCATAACATAAATTAATTAAGTTCAACGATGCGATGGATCAGGCTGATAGGGAAATCGAAACTTTCAATTTAAAACGCGAAATAGATTGTTGTCGCCAATTGAATCGCTTGTTCACAGTAGCTAAGTGTTGGCATCCAACAAACTTGTCCATTTTTATCTATGAATATTTGAGGTCTATGCCTCCGTTTACATATCTATGGAAAGGAGTAAAGTAGTTATTGCTCTGAGAGTAAAGTCCGCTTCCTTCAAAAAAGACTTCCGACTGCTACTCGATACTGTAAACATGTGATCTGGAGAAATAAACCTTTTTCTTAGTTGAACTCAGTGTTTCTACACAAAACCACTCCCAAACCGGCCACCGCAACACTAAGAGACAAAATCAGAAACAGAATAACAATATCGATTTGGTAAGCGTCTACAGTTGTGCACATTGTGCAATGCGATTGGCATGTCAATGTCAACCTTATCACGTTGAGAACAAGTGTCTTTTCGCCGTTTCGTTATCAGCGGCCTCATTTAAAACTATAAACAGGAGTGACGTGGAACCTCCGTAAGTGTTGATAAAGCCGCTTCGTTCAGCAGCTGCGGTATACTATACTATACTATTTCTGTACATTACATACAAACTATAAACAGGAGTGACGTGGAACCTCCGTAAGTGTTGATAAAGCCGCTTCGTTCAGCAGCTGCGGTATACTATACTATACTATTTCTGTACATTACATACAAACTATAAACAGGAGTGACGTGGAACCTCCGTAAGTGTTGATAAAGCCGCTTCGTTCAGCAGCTGCAGTATACTATACTATACTATTTCTGTACATTACATACAAACTATAAACAGGAGTGACGTGGAACCTCCGTAAGTGTTGATAAAGCCGCTTCGTTCAGCAGCTGCGGTATACTATACTATACTATTTCTGTACATTACATACAAACTATAAACAGGAGTGACGTGGAACCTCCGTAAGTGTTGATAAAGCCGCTTCGTTCAGCAGCTGCGGTATACTATACTATACTATTTCTGTACATTACATACAAACTATAAACAGGAGTGACGTGGAACCTCCGTAAGTGTTGATAAAGCCGCTTCGTTCAGCAGCTGCGGTATACTATACTATACTATTTCTGTACATTACATACAAACTATAAACAGGAGTGACGTGGAACCTCCGTAAGTGTTGATAAAGCCGCTTCGTTCAGCAGCTGCAGTATACTATACTATACTATTTCTGTACATTACATACAAACTATAAACAGGAGTGACGTGGAACCTCCGTAAGTGTTGATAAAGCCGCTTCGTTCAGCAGCTGCGGTATACTATACTATACTATTTCTGTACATTACATACAAACTATTTCTCATCACCTTTATTTATTAGATTGTGTATTTCAAAACATTTCATTACCCACGTTGCGAGGTTTATTTCAACGCGTTCTTGGATGTATTCATTAAACCCGTGAAATTCGACGCTTACCTGAAAAGAAAAAATAGTACATTATTTTTGTTATTGATAATTTATGGTTTTACTTTACCTAACTACTTGCGTTAGGTACCAAATATCAAAGTGCTGTATTTCCTTTAGACCTACAAGTTACAGGACTCTTGAACACGTCACAAAATACTAATTGCATGTGTAAAACTAGGAAATAAAGTGATCATTTTGATTTTTTGTTCACTTCAATCTTTTTAAGGTAAAGTAAAGAAGCGGACAAGAAACCTTTACCTTGTTAGAATGTTAGTTTTCGAGTTGGAGCAAAAGTCGTCCCAAGATTTTTTATCGTCTAGATGATCTGATATTTTGTAGTAAGCCTTTTTAAAAAGGACATGTTAGACAATTTGTTTGAATTTATTCATTGAAAGTTTTTGCAACTCACTTAGAGTTTTGTTGTAGAAGCGTATAGGTACACTGCCCTTTGAAAGACACATTAATGTTGTGTAGCCTAGTTATGGGCACAGCGAGTTTATTCTTCTACCTTTTTTAAGTGACGTGTACCAAGTTCAGGTTAAATGATTGTTTCTTCGCGTATATACACTCATTCAGTTCATATCAATAAGCGTCTCAATTAAAACGATCACAATAATGTGAGTTAACACAGCATTCAATAATGTGAGTTAACCCAGCATTCAATAATGTGAGTTAACACAGCATTCAATAATGTGAGTTAACACAGCATTCAATAATGTGAGTTAACCCAGCATTCAATAATGTGAGTTAACACAGCATTCAATAATGTGAGTTAACACAGCATTCAATAATGTGAGTTAACACAGCATTCAATAATGTGAGTTAACACAGCATTCAATAATGTGAGTTAACACAGCATTCAATAATGACAACAGAGTGCCAAAATCTTTAAGGACTCTCTTTAGTAAGAGTCTACATAAAGGTTGAATTGAAGGGTCTCATATAGTCCCTTCTAAATATAAAGCGTAATTAGAGGCACGTGTGACACGCGAGCGCGCGCCACCAAGTTCCCATACATAGAGGAAACAATAACCGGCGACAGTGAGGCCGCGGCGCTGGCGGAGTCCTACCCTGGGAGCTGCATCTGGACCACCAGACCTAATACACGTTATAAATAACCCCGAAGAGAACGAGGGAATTTATTTTGAGCGCTGAACATTTACGATATAATTTTACTAGCAGTTATTTTTTATGCGTTTTGAAAGGTAACCGAGGCAAGGACTATGGACATCTCGCAATTGCACAACAAGTATACAGTCAGCGAAAGGTAACCGAGGCAAGGACTATGGACATCCCGCGATTGCACAACAAGTATACAGTCAGCGAAAGGTAACCGAGGCAAGGACTATGGACATCCCGCAATTGCACAACAAGTATACAGTCAGCGAAAGGTAACCGAGGCAAGGACTATGGACATCCCGCGATTGCACAACAAGTATACAGTCAGCGAAAGGTAACCGAGGCAAGGACTATGGACATCCCGCGATTGCACAACAAGTATACAGTCAGCGAAAGGTAACCGAGGCAAGGACTATGGACATCCCGCAATTGCACAACAAGTATACAGTCAGCGAAAGGTAACCGAGGCAAGGACTATGGACATCCCGCGATTGCACAACAAGTATACAGTCAGCGAAAGGTAACCGAGGCAAGGACTATGGACATCCCGCAATTGCACAACAAGTATACAGTCAGCGAAAGACACAATTACAAAATTCAAGAACACTAACCATTTCCAAGGAATAGACGATCGAATATCAAAAGTGAGGCAATAGTCTGTTTTAAATATCAATTAACTACCAGCGTCTCGCGGTTTCACCCGCGTAGTTCCCGTTCCCGTGGGAATTCCGGGATAAAAAACCTGCTACTCCAGACTAGAATGTATCTCTGTTCCATATTTCATCCAGATCAGTTCAGCCATTCTGGCGTGAATCGTGATTGAGTAACCAACATCCATCCATCCATCCAAACTTTCACATTTATAATATTAGTGGGATTCAATGAAAGAACGAAAAGTAGCGTGAATAAATGAATGCGATATGAGATGATGAGGCGCGCGCGAGTGACAGTCATCGAGCACGCGAGACTGTCGGCGATCAATCTGAACCACGACAGCTGACAAGCACGGAGAACAGGATGGAGGAGTCACTGACCAGGACCAGGTGATGAATAAATGAATGCGATATGAGATGATGAGGCGCGCGCGAGTGACAGTCATCGAGCACGCGAGACTGTCGGCGATCAATCTGAACCACGACAGCTGACAAGCACGGAGAACAGGATGGAGGAGTCACTGACCAGGACCAGGTGATGAATAAATGAATGCGATATGAGATGATGAGGCGCGCGCGAGTGACAGTCATCGAGCACGCGAGACTGTCGGCGATCAATCTGAACCACGACAGCTGACAAGCACGGAGAACAGGATGGAGGAGTCACTGACCAGGACCAGGTGATGAATAAATGAATGCGATATGAGATGATGAGGCGCGCGCGAGTGACAGTCATCGAGCACGCGAGACTGTCGGCGATCAATCTGAACCACGACAGCTGACAAGCACGGAGAACAGGATGGAGGAGTCACTGACCAGGACCAGGTGATGAATAAATGAATGCGATATGAGATGATGAGGCGCGCGCGAGTGACAGTCATCGAGCACGCGAGACTGTCGGCGATCAATCTGAACCACGACAGCTGACAAGCACGGAGAACAGGATGGAGGAGTCACTGACCAGGACCAGGTGATGAATAAATGAATGCGATATGAGATGATGAGGCGCGCGCGAGTGACAGTCATCGAGCACGCGAGACTGTCGGCGATCAATCTGAACCACGACAGCTGACAAGCACGGAGAACAGGATGGAGGAGTCACTGACCAGGACCAGGTGATGAATAAATGAATGCGATATGAGATGATGAGGCGCGCGCGAGTGACAGTCATCGAGCACGCGAGACTGTCGGCGATCAATCTGAACCACGACAGCTGACAAGCACGGAGAACAGGATGGAGGAGTCACTGACCAGGACCAGGTGACCACACAAAAACAGACTCGCCCAAAAAACCTTCTACCTGTAGCCGTTATCAATATCGAGCAAAAACGAGCAAAAAAAGCCACGTTTGTTGTATGGGAGCCCCCTTAAATATTTATTTTAATAATTCTTTTTGAAGTATTTGTTGTTATAGCGGCAACATAAATACATCATCTGTGAAAATTTCAACTGTCTAACTATCACGGACAGACGCACAGACGGACAGCGGAGCCTTTGTAATAGGGTCCCGTTTTACCCTTTGGGCACGGAACCCTAAAAACAGATTAGATCTAAGGGATTCAAGTAGTTTTTATTATTTTCAAAACAAGTAGGTACACAAGCACGTTCTGATGAGCTGGTAGACGTATTAATAAGGTTTTTCCGGACCAACTCGCAAAGAAAGGACTTTGGGCAGATTCGTTTCAGCACAGGCTATTCCATGACGCTAATGCTTCATTTTTTTCTCTTTCATAACTAGTATATACACATTTTAGATTAATGTTACATACACTAGAGTATAATTACAATCTAGCCACAGAATTGGCTAATGGGTAATTTTGTTTTAACTTATTTTTATATAAACTTTATACTAAGAACGTGTCCATTGGCACTTTTCTTATTGTCTCTATTTACTTAAGGGGAAGACACTTGGTTCATGTGTTCTTTAAAATAGCACGTATGCACATACACTAAAGTTATCACTCACACCAACTCAAAAGGTTTTGTTCTTTTGAGCCTTCTCACTATGTCCGTGTTGTCGAGGAGCTGGATTGCCTCGACGTTCACATGATGATGAAGCCTATGTTCATGAGCCTCTGCGTATTTTTGTATTACTGTGCTGACAAAATCAATATTCAGGTCCCGATGAATATTAAAACACTGTTTTTACCGGATTGATCGCGTATATTTTATATTTGTTTATAACCTGACGTTTCGGAGGCTTTTCAGCTTCCATGGTCACAGGCAGACTACCGATGAATGCTTCCATGGTCACAGGCAGACGACCGATGAATATCCTCATTTCTTACGTACCAAGGAGCGTTAATAATTGCTCTGAGTACTTTGTTCTGGAATCTTTGTATGATGGCTACGTTTGTCTTTTTGGTACAGCCCCAGAGTTGTATACCATAAGTCCAGATTGGCCTGAGGACTTGTTTATATAATAGGAGTTTATTGTGTACTGCTAATGTAGAATTTCTGCCAATCAGCCAGTCCATCTTTTTGTAGCGAATCTCTAGTTCCTCTTTTTTCTTCTTGACGTGAGCTTTCCCGCGCAGCTTGGCGTCTTAAGTCATGCCCGAATACTTCGCTGTATTTTCGCATGGTATGATGGCCCCGTTGATGAAAACTGGATGGTATTCGTTTCTTATATTTGTGAAGTTGATGTGACTTGACTTCGATTCATTTAATTTTATTCTCCAGGTTTTGGTCCAGTTGTGTATGTTATTAACCGCAACTTGAACCTTTTCAGCTGCTTCCGCATGCGTTTTTCCTGTGGCTATAATTGCTGTGTCATCAGCAAATGTTGCGATGGTGTTGTTTTCTTGTTCTGGGATGTCATGTGTATATAAAAGGTAAAACCGGAGCTGATACACTTCGTTGCCGCACCCCTGCTTTGATTTCCTTTATTTCAGAGCAAGAATCATCTTGTCTTATTCTAAAGGCTCTATTAGCTAAGTATGATCTAATTATTTCTACATATTCTATGGGTAATATACTTTTTAATTGTATTATTAGTCCTTCATGCCATACTTTATCGAAAGCTTGTGCAACATCAAGTAATATTGTGGTACAGACATTTTTGTTTTCCAGTGCTATTTCAATAAGATTCGTTATTCAGTGTACTTGATCTACTGTAGAATGTTGTTCTCTGAATCCAAATTGATGCTCTGAGATGAGTTTCTTTTTGTCAAGTATTGGTTTAAGCCTTTTTAAGAAAAGCTTTTCAAATAGCTTTGACCATAATTGGTAGCAAAGATA
This sequence comes from Eupithecia exiguata, assembly GCA_947086465.1. Classification (NCBI taxonomy): domain Eukaryota; kingdom Metazoa; phylum Arthropoda; class Insecta; order Lepidoptera; family Geometridae; genus Eupithecia; species Eupithecia exiguata. The sequence continues at coordinate 9,330,208 of OX352248.1, read as the reverse complement.
TTGGTCTGTAGGATTTAGTCTCTTGGGGTGATTTTCCTGGCTTTGCAATCATTATTACTTCCGCAATTTTCCATAGATCTGGTACATATTTCAGTCGAAATGAAGCATTTATAAGACATGTTAGTTTAACTAAAGCTTTTTTGGTAGGTTGTGTAATACCTCTCCTGAAATTAGATCAAATCCAGGAGACTTTCTGGGATTTATATTCAGTTTTATTTCACGCCAGACTTCTTTAGGTGAAACAAGCTTTATATCGTGGTGTTCATTACAAATTTCAGTTAAACTTGGGTCGTCATTTTCGCCTTCATTTGGCTTAAAAATATTTTCTAGTTGATCTGCAAATGCAATGGTGGAGATTATTGGAAGGCAGAACATGTAACCAAAGTCCTGATTCCCACTGGGAAGAGCGAGTAGACGAGCACGTTCTGATGAGCTGGTAGACGTATTAATAAGGTTTTTCCGGACCAACTCGCAAAGAAAGGACTTTGGGCAGATTCGTTTCAGCACAGGCTATTCCATGACGCTAATGCTTCATTGAAACCTGTTATTTGACAATTTTTAAATTAATTTGACAAATTCTGAAATAAATAAACTATTATAAACAAATCTTGCTTTAACATCATCATGAGTGTACAGTCTATATGCATGGCTTGAAAATATTGTGTAGGTACAATAAGATAAGGAAAGGATTTGCAGGATTGGAGGAGTCCTTGACTCTGATGACTTTGGATAAGAAGCGCGGCAAATAGCCTGCAGTGGTTGTGTGGTGTCACCTCAGAAAACCGGTCCATGCGCCGTGCATGACATGCGTGACGTGAGCCACTCATGAAGGTCAAGAACACATTCGACATCACGTACCAATCTCTGATTCAATGTCAACTCGATTGGTTGTAACTTGTATTGGTGGTATCATTATTCAAAAATGCAGACGCTATAACTATTTCGAAACAATGCCTCCATTATGTTGAACATGAGCTTTCTGGAAGCTTCATAGCCAACACTGGAGCCTGAGACCGTGGCGCGATGGCCTGGCTCGTGTTCACTCGGCCAGCGGAGCAGAACATCGCAACAACTCAAACCAATTTGCTCGGTGAGAGTAGAAACGACAAGTAGAGTTTGGTTCGCTGGTGGTCAAAGGGGCACATACAAAAAGTTCATAGCTAAAACCAGTCAGACAATTTATATACGTATTTGATCTGTTCTAAGGCGTCGCAATCGCTTCGTAGTTCGGAGACCAGAGAGCTCCATGCCATAAACCGGTTCCGTGAGACTAGCAAGTTAACTGCCCATTATATTTTTCCGCAGAAAGACTTCAAACACGCAAGCTTCAATTGAAAGTCAAAAAACAGTGAAAATAATTGAGATCACGTTACCCACACTCACAGAATGTCGCAAGCGTTGAGATTTGATACAGTCGATGTTTGTCAGATCGCCAATCGCAATCTCTTAAAGAAGTCGCTGAACTTCAGGTTATTTGAATCAAACAGCCAAGATACATGAAATTAAATAAGTTCCCAAAAAATTTTGATTTTGGCGGGACTCGAACCCGCGCCCCACCCTCAGTACGCGTGTGCTCTAACCAACTAAGCCACAAAACCCTTTGTCGGTTCAACCGAAAATCTTTGGGACCTCTTACGGACTATAGCGCCGGTGGCTCCTAAAACTTCTTAGAGATACTCAAAGTGCGGGTAAGCACTATAACAAAAATAATTTTAATTGAGCAAAGGCAACACCTCTCGTCAAACGAATCAAATGAAACTTTGGTCGTTGAACTGGTTTGGTTAAACTGTAATGTTACCCCTGTAGGTGGAGCCACCGGCGCTATAGTCCGTAAGAGGTCCCAAAGATTTTTGGTTGAACCGACTAAGGGTTTCGTGGCTTAGTTGGTTAGTTAGAGCACACCCGTACTGAGGGTGGGGCGCGGGTTCGAGTCCCGCCGAAACCGAAATTTATTGGGAACTTAATTCATTTCTTAGAGATACTTACCCAAAGTGCGGGTAAGCACTATAACAAAAAAATAATAATTAAGATACATGAAGTTCCAATAAATACATGGAAGTAACTGTAAATAGTAATTAAATGTTACTCAGAGAACTGATATACAAATCTAATTAGGTATAAGCACATTGGTATTATCACATTGCGATAATAACGTATTCATGGAAACAATTATAATCTTATCTGCCTCGCAATTAAGTTTCAATCCATTATGTCTCTGACGAAAAGTCAAATATAAAAGCAAGAAAGTCCAGAAACTGTATGATCACGATCATTTAGATAATAATGCAATAGGAGCACAGGAGTCCATATTTTGCTGTGAACGCGAGGGCGATAATGAAGCCATCTGGTATCTCGGTCAGATGACACACTCGTACGTAATGTGTTTATCATCATTATCATTGTCTCCTTGCTTGGGGCGAGCGTGCGTGAAACGCAGACGTCGATGAGTAGAACTGCACCCAGATTATTATCGACAAAATAATAGCACAGGAAAAGAAATTGTGCAAGTGTATGAGAAAACGTATGAGACAGGGGAAAGCAGCCTATTGGAATGAAACTAAGGATATCGGCAACTATAACGTATGAGACAGGGGAAAGCAGCCTATTGGAATGAAACTAAGGATATCGGCAACTATAACGTATGAGACAGGGGAAAGCAGCCTATTGGAATGAAACTAAGGATATCGGCAACTATAACGTATGAGACAGGGGAAAGCAGCCTATTGGAATGAAACTAAGGATATCGGCAACTATAACGTATGAGACAGGGGAAAGCAGCCTATTGGAATGAAACTAAGGATATCGGCAACTATAACGTATGAGACAGGGGAAAGCAGCCTATTGGAATGAAACTAAGGATATCGGCAACTATAACGTATGAGACAGGGGAAAGCAGCCTATTGGAATGAAACTAAGGATATCGGCAACTATAACGTATGAGACAGGGGAAAGCAGCCTATTGGAATGAAACTAAGGATATCGGCAACTATAACGTATGAGACAGGGGAAAGCAGCCTATTGGAATGAAACTAAGGATATCGGCAACTATAACGTATGAGACAGGGGAAAGCAGCCTATTGGAATGAAACTAAGGATATCGGCAACTATAACGTATGAGACAGGGGAAAGCAGCCTATTGGAATGAAACTAAGGATATCGGCAACTATAACGTATGAGACAGGGGAAAGCAGCCTATTGGAATGAAACTAAGGATATCGGCAACTATAACGTATGAGACAGGGGAAAGCAGCCTATTGGAATGAAACTAAGGATATCGGCAACTATAACGTATGAGACAGGGGAAAGCAGCCTATTGGAATGAAACTAAGGATATCGGCAACTATAACGTATGAGACAGGGGAAAGCAGCCTATTGGAATGAAACTAAGGATATCGGCAACTATAACGTATGAGACAGGGGAAAGCAGCCTATTGGAATGAAACTAAGGATATCGGCAACTATAACGTATGAGACAGGGGAAAGCAGCCTATTGGAATGAAACTAAGGATATCGGCAACTATAACGTATGAGACAGGGGAAAGCAGCCTATTGGAATGAAACTAAGGATATCGGCAACTATAACGTATGAGACAGGGGAAAGCAGCCTATTGGAATGAAACTAAGGATATCGGCAACTATAACGTATGAGACAGGGGAAAGCAGCCTATTGGAATGAAACTAAGGATATCGGCAACTATAACGTATGAGACAGGGGAAAGCAGCCTATTGGAATGAAACTAAGGATATCGGCAACTATAACGTATGAGACAGGGGAAAGCAGCCTATTGGAATGAAACTAAGGATATCGGCAACTATAACGTATGAGACAGGGGAAAGCAGCCTATTGGAATGAAACTAAGGATATCGGCAACTATAACGACCAGCTCGCACCAACTAAATTCAAACGACGTTAACGAACGAAACAACTAAGCAGCTTCGATTATGCTCTCTAAATAAGTCCGGAGTCATTCTCTGGCAGAGGGGTTTCTCTTCGGGAGCCTCTAACCTCTTTATGCAGTCGTGACATTCCCTATATATATATACGTAGCGGCATTTCCATAACTGCAGCGCATGTGCGATAGGGATATACCCACACGACGGCGCGGGCGCACGCTCGCGGAGCGAAACACGAGAGTTACACGTCCATAAATGTAAGAGCAATTGATTGAAAGAGAAACCATGCATTTCAACTGTTACGTGTTCGGCAGAAATAACGACCATTGCTGCAATAACAAGCCTCGAGTCGAAATACGAGCCGTCGTTAATCCGACCCCATGAATCGAATGTATAATAAAATAACGTTGCCGTTCCGACTGTTCCGAGTGGATAGAATAGCAAATACAAGTTTCGCGAGACGAATGGAGTAACTGAATGAAATTGAATTTATATTTAGATAGGAGTCGGACATTGTTGACTTTCTATCGATTTTGCGAGGAGATTATAACGGTGTAAATGATAGCTAATACATTCCTAGAAACGACACGGCTGCGGCGGCGCACGAGGTGACTGCCAAAACACGGCACATCCAGAGATTTGTAGTGAATATTTAAACAAATCAGTTTTCTCAGAATGCAAAGATAAATGACACGCGCCCTGGAAAAATTACGAGAAATATTCTGAGAAAACGGACCAAAATAGTCACGAGATGAGATAGTGTGTTGTTGTAACACAAAAATAAGATTAAGTTTAATTTTATTATCTACAGTTATTATAATTATAGATTACTATATATTTTTGATATTATCAAAAAATATTTGTTTTTAATTTTTATAATTTTTCGTAACGCAACACACAAAAAGGAATGTCGTAGTAATAACAATGCAGTTGGAAGAATAAGAATTCAGATTCCTCAAGTCGATTTTCATAAAATGAGTAACTTGTAAAAATATTTCAGCACAATATATCGCTCGCCGCATGAGCGCCTGATATCTCGAGCAATGTATGTTCTGATAAGAGCCAGTGTCAGCTTGTTTAATGAGCAGAAATATTTAAACACGCGATGATCAAGGTCGGGGCAATCAGCGTGACGCAACCGCAACCACAATACATTACAATTCTTGTGAGAACCGACATCTCTTATTGACGAAGCCACCAAACATTATAGCAGCCGCAGCGACCTTTAGTCGCAAGATGACATCATGATTAACGCTCTGTGATAAAACGTTCCAGCCTTCTGTTCAATAATTCGTACCTTTCTTTGCATGTTTCTCTTGTTCCTTCTCCTTCTCCCGCGCTTTCTTGTCCCTCTTCTCGCGCTCCTGCCTCTCCTTCTCTTGTCGTTTCATCTCCTTCTTGAGCTCCTTGCTTGTCTTCTTGGACTTGGTGTCGTCGATCTTCTCGGAGAGGATGAACGTCCCCGTGTTCAGCTTCACCTCCGAGTCCGTGGGACGCATTTCGCAAATTCCGAGTTTCGGGACCCCCAAATAGAAAACACTCACGTACGAAGCAGATCGTATTTCGATTCGGCACAGATCGGCGCGGCGCGGTTATCGGTCGCGGGCTCGCTATCAGAATGATCACTGGGTCTTTTGCGGCTTCGACACTGAGGAGCGGTGATACGCACGATATATCGCACACAGCACCGGCCGCGAGCGAGTCTAGAGCAGCACTGCGGGGCGCTGCGCCGGCGCCGGCGCAGTGTTGCCTCCGCCCGCGCTCGCAACGCGCGCCGCGCGCCGCCAGCGCAAGCGCGCACCTCCTCCGACTATAAATAAAGCCTCACTTCCTCACAGTAAGGAATCAGAAAACGATTTATGGCCATTGAACCCATGAAAGCTCTGTCTGACCGATGACTAAGCTGTCATTTGACTGTACGCTCCAATTGGCTTCGCCGCAGCTTTTGACGAGTCCGCGAGCGCACCGGTGCGGTGCCGGTCCTTGTTTACAAGCCACAGCGGAGATGGCACGACATCGACACTGGCGATGCCAAGGTCTCCGCTGAATGCTGACCGACGACGGAATGTACAGTGATATTGCTAAATTTTATTATGCTTTATCCTGCAGACAACCTTGATCGTTATGTACAATAAAATACAAAAAATCTTTATTCTACACCAGAAAATGACATAAGAAAGAGACAGCACATAAGATAAGTACAATAGGCGGCCTTATCGCTTAGAAGCGATCTTTTCCAGGCAACCTTTGGATGGCCGCATTGAATGGAGGCCATGCGAAGTATGGATGGTAAGCAGGTCGATGCGTCGTCGCTTCATTCCCATTAAACCGAAGAGCTATGCCCAAAGATGGCGATGTCAGTGAACGGTAGACAAAAAGCCGCTTTCGAAACTGCCGAGCGACCCCAAAAACAACATTAAAGGCGCCGTGAGAAACAACATCTTTCGGGATAAAAAAATATTTCAATGCGCATTGCAAGGAACAAGTGGCCGCGTCTACTCATTCTCGATAAGATATTGCTGGATTTGCAAACAGTGTGTAAATATCAGCCGCGGAGCTACATAACGTCCGAGATACAAATAGTAATCGCAGACATGAGTAATCACGTGTTACGCAACACAAAACTGGTATCTAGGGACAACAACGGAGGCTCCACAACTCGCATATTAATTGTCTGAATAACTGTACCCTCGCAACAACACAGGTACGCGATGGCCGCTAATGCTATTGTGTCCGACAACAGCAACTCTGTATTGTCGACTACCAAGTTTATAAACTTAGTCAAATGTCGAAGGTTACGTGAAATATTATTCCGAAGTCGAAATAACACAATGCTCTTTGTGGAAACAAAACATAGGCAATAAGCCGGCAGGCAGCTAGCCAGGTTAATCATAGGAGTTTTTAGATAAGCGGTAACTAACTGGATCATCCTGCTAATTACGAGGGAAAACAGCAATTTACGTAATCGTAATAAGCATGACTAGTAATTAAGAATCATGAGAGAGCATCGCGGCTGCCAGGTAATTAGGCTGGTGTATTGGACGATGTCTGTAAATAGAAAGGCAGGGCACACACCCTCCGGAGGGTCGCCGCTCGGTGCCGGAGCTCCCAGGGCGCAGTGGTGCGTGCCGGGTCAGCGCCCGACTCGACGCAATCGCGACACTCCCCAGCACAATCAACAAACAATATAATTCGGCTCAGAATCATATAATATTTGTGGTAGCAATAGGCTGATTCTTAAGTTTACAACTGGATTAGGAAGAGGTGATAAGTGGCATTCGCTCTGGTTTAAAGTTTGAGAGATATTATGTAGAGTCGAATATTATATTAAATAAATATAGAAACGTTTTGAATTTCTCCGCGATTTCATTCTCATCCTATTCCCTCGTCCTAGTCCCTAGTCCTTCGATCGTCAGATAATCTACTGTTAAACATGCCACCTCACCGAACCACTTTCTACGACAAATCCTTTTCCATCCAAGCCATAAGGTTGTGGAATGCACTACCAGAGTCCACTAGAAAAGTCCGATCCTTGCCAGTTTTTAAAGCTCGTGTCAAGGAGTTTTTCCTTTCAGAAAAGTAAATACCTAATGGTACTTTACTTAGACTATTTATTTATTTATTTATGTAGTTAGTAGGTATGTTATTTATCTAATTAAGGTCTTTTTAATGTTAAATTACAAAATGCAAGAAATCTCTTACTGAATGGCTGATGTCGAAAAGCTATGATGGAATGGAGAGCATTGTACAAAGCATGCGGCGATGTCTGAAACAGTCTCGCACACACGTACACGTACACGTACACGTACACGTACATGTGCGGTGTTGTGTTCTACTCTGGTATGTACCCGACTCTTGAGAGGCTGCTGATATTGGACAAGAACAATCTAAATTATAAGTACCCACTGCACAACATTTAATTTTAAACAAATTGCTGTTGAATGTTTGTTCATATTAAAATTTTTTATTGATCATTTTATTTTATTGTATTGTTTTGTTTAGTTTTGATTTACTTATTATTATTACTTTTTTATGTAGCTAAATATCAGTTAGTGCACGAACTTATAAATTGTTAATATATTTGGTAAGAGCGGTGTCCTCCAATATAAGCAAATTTTGCTTAAAGGGGGACTCCAAAACATATTGTATGCTATAGTTATTTATAACTTATCGAAATAAACATTTATTATTGTTATTATTTATTATTATGAAATTACATATGTATTTTAGATTATCTTAGGTACACCATAGGCCTTTCTTAAATTCACAATTCTTTCCATCCCAAGGTTGCCTGGAAGAGATCGCTTCTAAGCGATAAGGCCGCCCATTGTACTTATCTTATGTGATGTCTCTTTCTTATGTTATTTTCTGGTGTACAATAAAGAATTTTTGTATTGTATTATGATGTATGTATCTTAAAAAAAACCTTCATCGATGTTATTTGAACAAAGCGTGGTATTTTGTCGCTTATCGCTATCTGATCGCTCCTAGTTTCATCGACGTTGATCGTACGTAAATGTTCAACTATGTGACGGTTTGTAATTTCAAAACGGTTTGCAACTCACACTTTCGTGACCAGCAAGTGAAGTGTGTCGGGAAGCGCTTTCCTTCGCCTTTCTAGTCGGAGTCGTTTTGTCACCTCGTCGGCATTAGTTCCTGCAATGCAATGCAAGGCGCTTTCTTGCGGCGAGTGAAGCTAGGGCAGCCGAGACAAGTTCCTGTCGCCGCAGGAAGTGCACGGCGGAAAGTGGATTGCGGCGAGCTCGCATATCGCGAGGATTATGTTGCGCTGCACCTCAGCGCAACATAATCCTCGCGATATGCGCGACCTTCGAACCCTTTTCATTTATTGTAAATGGTAAAGCCTTCGTTTGATCACCATCTCACTTTATAAAGTGAAAATGAAGCGAGCTCCATCAGAGGCCAGTTTCATGGAGCACGTTTTCCCACAAGTTTATTTAGTCAGGATTTAAAAACTCCGAGATTTTACTCCTTAACAATAATTGTTGTAAACTTACAAACTCTATAATACGTAGTTCGTCGTAATGTCGCGTCGTCGCGTCGCTCCTTCTTCACCTTCTTTCCCGAGTTCCAAGTATATATAGTATAATAAATGTAACACTTAACAGAACAAAGGGCGACAAACTTGGATCAATTCTCAACTAGTTTTGGAAACCCTATAAAATGCGACTGTGTTTAAGCAAACACTACAGCTGGCACGGTTGTAATCGCATTTTGTCATATGATGGAGTTATAATAAGACAAAACAAGAATAATAAACGATGGCTCTTATCTTACGGTAAAAGATGGCGAATGACGTAACCTGTAGCTCCAACGACCAGCCTTCAGGATTGGCAACCGCCGCCGCCGGCCAGCGCCGCGCCGGCGCGTTGCGTAACACAGAGCTGTAGGTAGGAAGGTACCTACCTAGTCGGAGGTACTATCAGTGGAGGGGATTGTATTAGCCCCGAGTTTGTTGGACCAAGCAAATAATGGAGAAGTTGTTGAACGTGAACTAGCTCGGCTGAATGAGAAGCTTTGTTTGAGAACTCGATTGGGAATGGAGAGAATCTGCTCAACTAAAAGCAGTATTCGATTACGAAAGGCATTTATAAGTAACTCTCGGAACTAAAAGGCTACCAAAACTACCAAATGAACTTCATTTGAATGGCGATTCTACGCAAGTTTCGTAGGACCCAGTCCAAAGGCAATATCTCAGCGATAGAACCAGTCCGCATGATTGGAAATCATTGCTGCTCCAGTCCAAGGCCGCACCGCGACGCGTGATGATGCAAGTGCTCGGTACTGCCACAGAATACTCTACACTGGACTAGAATGACTGACAACTCGTGATTCAGGCCGCTACTTAGAAAACAGACACGAGTTAGTATTTAACTTATCCGTTTGGGAGCTATGATGTCGTAACAAACCACGGATAGATACACACATAGATCCACCCGTTAAACTTATAACACCCTCCTTTTTGTGTCGGGGCCGAATAAAAAAAATGTTATAAAAATATACTTTAGCCCTGGCTATATCTCGAGAAGAACCGACAACCGCTGGAGTAAACGTGTTCTTAAGACGAGAGCGCGACTCGGCAAACGTAGTGTAGGACGCCCTCCGATCAGGTGGGATAACGATTTGCGAAAGACTGCTGGCAGATGCTTGATGCGGAAAGTTGAAGACAGGGCACTATGGCGCTCATTAAGGGTGGCCTATGTCCAGTAGTGGACTAATATAGGCTGGTGATGGTGACTTTAGATATTATTATTATTATTTTTTTCAAATCGGTCCAGTAGTTTCAGAGCCTATTCAATTCAAACAAACAAACGAATTTCCTCATTACAAGTAGTTATTGTGCCATAACTGTAATAGTTAGACATTAGTATCGCGGATTTTTTTGTAGATATTGATGTCCTCTATGAAACTGTAGTACATCACTTTGCTCTATTGTCAATCATTTTCTCAGCTTACGCGCTTATAAGGATTTTTCGGCGTTACTATTGTATATTTTAACATGGAAAAGTAGTTATTGTGACATGACTATAATAGTTAGACACATAGTGCTGCGAACTTTTTTGTAGGATATGAATGTCTTCTATAAAACTGTAGTACATCACTTTGCTCTATTGTCAATAGTCTCCGCAGCGTACGCGATATAAGAATTTTTCATGGTATTTTTTTCACACCTTGGGTTACATTATCGAAGTTTTCATACGGATCCCTAACTTTTTTGAAAATATTCTATAGCCTATAACCATCAGGGATAATGTAGGATTCTAATGGTGAAAGAATTTTTTAAATCGGTCCAGGAGCTTCGGAGCCTGTTCCCGTCAGACAAACAAATCTTTCCTCTTTATAATAATATTATTATTAGTATAGATTGAATGACAGCTTTCATAACAGCCATCAGTCTGTGTTCGCAGGAATAGACGTATCGCTAAGCCGCGAGTGTACAAACACATTGTCGCCGTTCCTTCTATATACGGAGTTTCCGGGATCGCCGACCCTCGGCCTCGTCCCCACTTCCCATCGTCTCTGTCCGTTCACACATCAACGCTTTACTGTTTCACTTTAATTCCCATCAAAACTACATAAATAAAGCATTAAAGTGTGGAACAGTCCCGAAACTAAACAGCTGACAAAGGATGAAACAAATTTTGCCGAGTCGCGGTCTCCACTCAAGAGCACGTTTACCCCAGCGGTTGTCGGTTCTTCTCGAGATATGGCCAGCGTTAAAGTATATTTTTATAATAGGTATATTTTTTTATTCGGCCCCGCCACAAAAAGGGTTGTTATAAGTTTGACGGGTGGATCTATCTGTGGCTTGTTGCGACATTATAACTCCCAAATGGATAAGGGGCATCCATTAATAACGTGAGGCGGGAGGGGGCGAGCAAAATCTCACCAAATCTCACATGGGGGAGAGGGAGGAATTTTACAAGTTCTTTCCTACTAAAGGTTGTTAGTTTCGTGTTGGCGCGGGATTCAATTTTGGAAAAGGAAATCGGTAACCATTTGCGGCGAATTACTTTTCCGTTAGATTTATTCCTTGAACGCAGCAAATTCAAACCTCGATTACATTAGAATCTCGCTTCAACGCGAAATGAACAATCTTAGTATTTTATGTATTGTTAGTTTATGTATTTACCTGTCTACCAACGAAGGAGGGTAATGCAGTTGGCACCGGAAACTACAGACAAATTTGTATCACATGCCATCACGAAACGAAAAATCTTTTTTCATTAATATACGTGTTTTGAAAAATCTTACGTGAGGTAAAGGGAGGGGTCTAGCAAAATGTCACGACATGTCATCAAGTGGGGGGGTACACTCGTAATTTATGGATGCTCTATCTACCCGTGCGAAGTCGGGGCGGGCCGCTTGTTGTATATAAAACTGTAGAACACCACTTTGCTCTATTGTCAATAGTCTCCGCAGCGTACGCAATATAAGGATTTTTCATGGTATTCTTTTCACACCTTGGGTTACATCATCGAAGTTTTCATACGGATCCCTAACTTTTTTGAAAATATTCTATAAGCTATAACCATCAGGTAGGATTCTAATGGTGAAATAATTTTTCAAATTGGTCCAGTAGTTTCGGAGCCTATTCCCGTCAAACAAACAAACATACAAACAAACAATCAAACAAATCTTTCCTCTTTATAATATAAGATTAGATAGTACCTATAGGTAGATAAAATAATAAATAATAATAAATATAATCCAATGGGTGCATTACACGAAAATAGAGTGATAAAGTTAGAAATACATTCTGAATAGACTAGCAGAAGAGAATGGAGTAATGGCCTAGGGTGGCGAGTGGCGAGTGGCGAGTGGCGAGTGGCGAGTGGCAGGGCACAGCAATAAACTAGGCTTTTAGGCAAGTAGTTTCTGGCACGCCATCCTTTTTAATATTACCTACTATGCGTTCTGTTAGCGAACATTTTGATATTTCGTGCTATATCTAAGTAGAGTACCTATGTATAGTAGTTGCCTAAGGCGCGGCGGTTCGCCTTCGCCCACTTTATAGAAATTCGTAATCAACTGTCCTGCCTGGCCTGACTCATCCATCGCAGACTACAATTCATACTGCCACAAACCAACACGCACGGAAAACTGATATTATTGGAGACGGTCATCAAACACTCGTTTACTATGAGAGTGGTACTAACGTACGGTTAATAACATATACCTAAGTTTGTATGACGTGGTTGGTGAAGCGCACGAGGTGGTCTGTTCAGGCTTGGGATTGGGATTGGGAGAGTAGTAGGTATGGTAAGATCGACACCTACTACTTACAATGGGTAGTACCTACACTTTTACATACAGAACACTATTTTTGTGTTTAAATTTGTAAAATAAAAGAATAAAGTGAAAAAAATATATATATTCTTGTGTGTTTGTGACAAAGAACATAATGCACCATGTGATATCAGAGCCCCGAGTCCCAAACCAGTTTGGAAGCACAAGTGACGGGAGCGTGGCGCCTCCTTTTTCCATACAATTTGGAACAGCGCCTGTATCGTGCGCGTGCGTGAGTGGAACTGAGACACGATCATCGCTTTACGTTACCTACTAACGTGTACTGGAGATTCATATTATTTTGTGAATTTTGCAATAAAATGTGAAAATAAATAGTAGGTAGCAATGTTCCAAGAATAGCGTCTGGAAATGTGAAAATAAATAGTAGCAATGTTCCAAGAATACCTAGTGTCTGGAAATGCTTACGATATTTTAGAACCAGGCATTGTAGTTACAATATCATTTTCCACGGTAAAAAAAAAAATTAATTTTGCAATGCAAAAATGTTCCATTTTTCTTATGAAAATAAATTGTCAGAATTGTTTTGAAATTAAGATCTAAAGTAGGAAAATCATTAATCTTTAATCATCAATATATTTATGAAAACTTATTGTACACTCATAAAAATATCAAAAGCTTCCCTAAAAATAGCGATACACATAATATAAATACTAGAAATAAACATAAACTCGCTGTGCCCACAACCAGGCTTCACAAGATTAGGGGCAATATTCGCTTCTACAACAAAACTCCTAGTGAGTTGCAAAATCTATCAACAAATAAATTCAAACGAATTGTCGAAACTTTTCTGAGCAAAAAGGCTTACAGCAAAATATCAGATTATTTAGAAGATAAAAAAGCTTGGGACGGGTTTGCTCCAACTCGAAAACTAACAACTAACAACAGGAAGAAGGTTTCTTCGCCGCTTCTTTACTTTAGTCTACATACCGAAGCGACAGAAATCAAAAATATCACTTTATTTCCGTGTCACTGTTTTATTGTAAGAAATCGACCTTTTCTAGGTGTAGGTAAATTTTTGTATTTATGGAAATAAAGAATTTTTGATTTTGATTTTTGATAATGGTTCGTATACAGGGTGGTTTTTTGAGAAGGGCGGTGATGGCCAAGTTCGAAACCACGAGTTAGAGAAAAGTCGTGAAAGGAGCCATGCCCTCGATTTATAAGAAAACAATCACTCTACATATTTATTTTTTTCTAAAATCTTATACTTTTGACGGAAAAGGACACGAATGATTTTAAAAATCATTCGTGTATAAAATCATCCTGTATTATTGAAACCAATGGATTTTCTTACTGATAAGGATCAATCTTTGCAAATAAATGTTTTACTAAAAATGAATAGAAATAGCAAATTTTCACTATTAAGAAAACTCACTTCCTATTCAAACTTTTTGGTCGTTATCTGTGAATCTGAAGGCCAGCCAGCTTGCTAGAAATACAGATCCCGTATACTGTTACGAGATCTGTATTTCCAGCAAGACGGGGCCCCAACTCATAACCGCCGTGTGGTTACAGATATCCTGAATTAACATTTTGGGAATAGATGGATTGATTGCACTCATGGTCCGGTAAGATGGCCGGCAAGATCACCCGATCTATTTGATTATTTCCTATGGGGTTACGTCAAGAACGAACTTTACAAAGCTCGTTACGAAACAGTTGAGAGCTAACAAAGCTCATTGCTTGATATTGTATCGAGAATAAATCCTGTCATGATATGAAATGCAGTAAAGTCTCTAGAGAGAGAGAGAGACGTATGAACTTATGCATTGGAGTCAATGGAAACCTTTTTGAGCAACTTATTAGTTAGGTCAAATTGAGATACTAAAAGTATATCGTAAAAATTTGCTATTTCCTTTCATTTTAGTAAAACATTTTTTTGCAAAAATTGATCCTTATCAGCAACAGAATCCATTTGGTTCAATAATACAGGATGTATTTTTTTTTAATCATTGGGGTCATTTGTTTGTTTGTTTGACGGGAACAGGCTCCGAAGCTCCTGGACCGATTTGAAAAATTCTTTCACCATTAGAATCCTACATTATCCCTGATGGTAATAAGCTATTTCATCCGTATGAAAACTTCGGTAAAGTAACCCAAGGTGTGAAAAGAATACCATGAAAAATCCTTATATCGAACGAAACTATTGACAATAGAGCAAAGTGATGTACGACAGCTTTATAGAAGACATTCATATCTACAAAAACAATTACTATTAATTAATTGATTACTAGCAAGGCTTGGTCTCGGCCGGTGAAGGCGCCCAGTGGAGCGCCGCCGGGTCGGGTGTCGCAGTGTCGCTGTCGATGCTGGGATCGCATGGTCCGCCGCGCGCTCCGCTTGTCCGCACGCACGCAGGCACCACGGCTGGCTTGCAGATTAACCGGTAGACCGATTCATACACAGCTATTGTATTATCATTGGACTGGTATCAGTATCAATGGTTTTCATCTTACTTAGGGAACCCTAATCAATGTGTCGTTATTAATAAACTGTCTGAAAATAATGAATTGATGACAGTTGCATCAGGCTATGAAATCAACAAATCTGGCCTGCCACAAGGTAGCATATTAGGACCCATATTATTCTTATTGTACATAAGTAAAATAGTTGACGTAACAAACCACAGGTGCATTATGTTTGCTGACAACATTTCTGTTATTGTGACATTCAATAAAACAATGATCAGCATTAATGACCATGAAATTGACATTAATAATACAATTGATAAAATAATTGAATGGCTTGACATGAAATAAATAAATCTTGACAAATCGAAATATATACAATTTAATAAACCAAAACATATAAAATATAATTTATATCTTAATATATCAGAGATAGAAGTGCCACAAATAAAGATTTTAGGTGTAATTTTTGACTAAAATCTAAACTGGAAATCACATGTAGACATAGTAAATAAAAAGATAAACAAATTTGTACGCCCAAGCCAAATAAGAAATGTACAATAATGTCTTTTCACGCTTATATAGTCGATTCTTTGTTATGGACTCGTAATGTGGGGCAATAGTATACTGATAGGAACAGAGCATTTATAGCGCAAAAGAAATGTATAAGAGCGATTTGTGGAATCCCGCCTGATGAGTCATGCAAACCCTTGTTTAAGGAGCTTGGTTGACAACCTCTACCATCGCTCTACATTTATGAAGTAGCCAATTTTGTTAGGAATCACGGACATTTAATCCAGAATAAAATACCAAACGCTGGCGCTCGGTCCGGTGATTACGCGCGTCTGTTTCATTTTGTTTTGAGCGTGCTTTTATTCAAAACACCAATTATGATTGTATTAAAGTGAAACTGTAGTGTGTAGAATGGAAGAAGGATTCCTGAAAGGTCAGTCGGACAATCTGCCCAGAGTGGATAGTCGAGGTCGAACACGAGGTTGTGGTGTTTTAACAGTTCAATTGAAACACTTAGGCACAATACAGTTTTTTTTCTACCACAGAGAACTTTATAATTTAGATTTATACTGCGCAGCGGCGGCGGCGTGCGAACGAGAGCGCGATGATCGGGGGTGTGACGTCATCGGCTAGTGAGCGCCCGCCTGCCTGCGCGTACACCTGCGGCCGGAAATACGCACTCTGATCGTAAATATCTAAGCCATTTTTTAAGATATAAAAAAAGTAAAAACACTAATTCTTTCGTAATTTTTTGTAGATTTATTTGGCATGTAAAGTAAAAAACGTTTGTCAGACCCATTATGTTTGAATTTTTTAATATTAATATTTTAATTGTATTATTGCATGCTAGACTATGGAGAGACATGAGTATCTAATTTATATTTATACCACCTGTATACCATGTTTGACGCAAATAAATGTTTGAATGAACAGTTATGATTATCAGCAGCCAGCCAATGTCTTGATGAGGTGTAGGTACAACCCATGGGTAACATTACTACTGAACTCACTTTCCTGGGAACCAGGCATACGTCACCAACCAATCTAAATAAATGTTTGAATGAACAGTTATGATTATCAGCAGCCAGCCAATGTCTTGATGAGGTGTAGGTACAACCCATGGGTAACATTACTACTGAACTCACTTTCCTGAGAACCAGGCATACGTCACCAACCAATCTAAATAAATGTTTGAATGAACAGTTATGATTATCAGCAGCCAGCCAATGTCTTGATGAGGTGTAGGTACAACCCATGGGTAACATTACTACTGAACTCACTTTCCTGGGAACCAGGCATACGTCACCAACCAATCTAAATAAATGTTTGAATGAACAGTTATGATTATCAGCAGCCAGCCAATGTCTTGATGAGGTGTAGGTACAACCCATGGGTAACATTACTACTGAACTCACTTTCCTGGGAACCAGGCATACGTCACCAACCAATCTAAATAAATGTTTGAATGAACAGTTATGATTATCAGCAGCCAGCCAATGTCTTGATGAGGTGTAGGTACAACCCGTGGGTAACATTACTACTGAACTCACTTTCCTGAGAACCAGGCATACGTCACCAACCAATCTAAATAAATGCGTTATTTACTTGTTTACACCAAACTCAGTGAAATAACTTCAAGAGCAACTTTCAATTAATGTTAAGTAACATCATAAAGTTAGTAGATGAGTATAATTAATGTTCATGAAGCACACATTAATTTGATCATAAACATAAATGATCTATAATGGCATCAAACTTTAGTAATTTCAATAAAACAAATCCTAAGAATATGCTGTCTGAATATAAAGTGAAGTAATGAATGCACTCAACTGCAAGACACAGTGGAGAGTGTCTGTGATTGAACTTCAATTATTTGCATTGATTGGCAAACGCTCCGCCTCACCACTGCAAGGCCTCAGCCGGCTCAGGTGCCAGCGGCCAGACCTGATAGGGTGCATGGAGGTAACGGGTGGATTACTGATATCACTGCCACTGATAATGATAACATTACTGATTATTATTTACTAGTACTTT
This sequence comes from Eupithecia exiguata, assembly GCA_947086465.1. Taxonomy (NCBI): domain Eukaryota; kingdom Metazoa; phylum Arthropoda; class Insecta; order Lepidoptera; family Geometridae; genus Eupithecia; species Eupithecia exiguata. Next base: position 9,312,527 of record OX352248.1, on the reverse strand, counting down.
ATGCAATTGATTTGGGGGAACATTGCATCTAAGCAAAAAGAAAATGAAACTAAGTAAATAAAAAATCCATAAGTCACCTGAATTACTAAGCTGTTGGTTTGGCCTAGACTATTACTAAGCTGTTGGTTTGGCCTAGACTATTACTAAGCTGTTGGTTTGGCCTAGACTATTACTAAGCTGTTGGTTTGGCCTAGACTATTACTAAGCTGTTGGTTTGGCCTAGACTATTACTAAGCTGTTGGTTTGGGCTAGACTATTGTTGTATTTCAAAGAACATAATTTTTTAAAAGGTACCTATATCTATAGATTAGTTACATCTTTATTAACAAAGAAAATTACAATCAAATAATAGAATTAAATTAAAACTAGTATTTACAATTGAAACAATTGAGCTAACTGCAGACTGTTGCAAACAATCTACAAGTAGCTCAACTGATCCATATCAATACCAGTCGGAAGCGTGCCCAAGACGCTAGCTGCATTGCCCCGCTGTATAGCAATGCTGATGCGCTGCGCCAGATACTCACCAGCTCTCGGGTCGCGCGTCGCTTCGACGCTCAGATAATTTTTAGAATTTTTTATTTTCCTATATCTTGATAGAATTATCAATCACTATAAGAAATACAAAAATCTTTACTATGAACAGAACATTGTAACGGTACAAGTGTGGGCTGACTACCGCAAAAGTTATAAGCTGTGTAGTGGAGTCAGCACCCTCCTCAGGGAACAAAATAATTAGGAATATTAATTATTTGACCTTAATAGTATAGGTAGAGCATAGATTGGAGCTCACTGTGAAATAGGAAGTGACAGTGTGCTGTGAAATTTTAGCAAATGAATGCTTTGTAAAGTACACAAACACCTTATTAATATGCATCTACAAGCCAAACCCAGTGACCACTGTACTGTAACGTGTTTAGCTATGTACACAGCACGGCCAAGTGGGTGGAGGACATTTGGAGAGCTGTGTGTATGCATTCATAAGTAAATGCTGGACAATTTCACACAGGATCATCTAGCCCTGCTAAGCAGAGGTTGTGTTAGGGCTGTGTTAGCATAATACACTGTAGATTTGTGGCCTGGCTTTGCTAAGCAGTAGGAGGAATTAGGCTAAGGTTTTTTGATATAGTGCTTACCTGCTTACCAATCTCTAAGAAATGAAATGAGTTTGTGGCTTAGTTGGTTAGAGCACACCCGTACTGAGGGTGGGGCGCGGGTTCGAGTCCCGCCGAAACCGAAAATATTTGGAAAATTATTTCATTTGGAATTAGGCTAATAAAAAAAACCATGTCATCTCATAAGATAATTACTCATATAGGTACTTACCCTATTTAAATGAGTGAGGGATGATAGAAGAACTTATTATTAGCTTGACATCTGCGATGTAGTCTTAGGCCCGTATTATGAAAGCATGCTCAGTCATCGAGCTCTGCTTGAGTGATGCTTATGTCTAGTTTTGAGTGAATACTAATTTTCAAACAATGCTTGGGAGCTCATGTCAAAATCTACACTCACTCAAGTAGCCGTCAAGAGCGGATTTCCTCCGTCCACGCCTTCGAGTAACTGCTTAGACATATTATTGAACGGTTACCAAGCATTACTTGAGTAATTAACGCTTGAGTAGAGATTACATAATGACTGCTTAAGTAATGCTTGGGGAAGCTTTCATAATACGGGCCTTAGATATGTTAATGTGGTGTAGCAATAGCAATAGACAGCAAGGACTCTCCACTTAGCAAGCCCCGTGTGAACATGATCTCTGTAGTCGTTTCTCTAATCACTTCTCACCTGCAACCATCTCACTTCTCACTTTGTTATCATATCACAGTATAATTCTTGCATCATATCTTGTAAATGTACCTTTAGTGTCAAGTGTAAATGTAACATTCAATTTGTTAACGACTTTGAACACATTCAGATAGGTCCCTACTTAATGGACAATAAATGTATTGTACACTTATTTTGTGTTGTATTATTTTTGTTTCAAGTAGGTACGTAACTACATTTATTTGTGATTTTATTTTATTTAGAATAGGTATGTACAATTTCAGTAATCAATTTCAGTAGTGATATGAATAAGTGAACCTACAATTTCAGTAATTTCACTGCAAAACGATAAGGTTTATCGGTCGCTAAGTATAATTTTTAGCTCCGCAGTTTACGTAGAGCGTGAAAAAAATCGATAATTCTTCCAATAAACAAGTCGGTGAGCGCGCTGCCACTACGATTCTTATAAGATCGGAAACTCATCAAGTTACTTGATGACTCGTAGCCTGTCGCATTATAACTTATAAGAGAACAGACAGACTAATTGCTTTGCTGTGGCCAAGTTATTTAGAAAAAAACAATAGGAAATAAAGTGCAAAGCCGGCGTACTCACCCATTCTAATTGCTCGGCTCGTGCGTCGGACGATCACTTATGTTTGGTTCTGTCGATAAAACACCATCACTTATATATTGCACACACAAATTTAGTTCTAATTAAAGTTTTTGAGCATGAAATGCACGACGTCGATTTACCCGCACCGCAAACTCGGTGAACTCTGCAACTCACTCCACTCGGCACGTCGGCACGGCACGGCACTCGGCAAGTTCGGCAACAGGGTTGCCAACCGTAGAATTTTTTTCCTCGTATTAAGCAGCTAAAAATCTCGTATTATGGCTTTCGAACCTCGTACATTCCTCTAAAAGGTGACTGAACCAAAATTAATGCATATTAAACTGTTGAATTTAGGATGTTGTACACAACGAAATAAACTATTGCAAGTTTTCTACTAAATAAAACATCACCTTGTTTTAAAATAATCTCTAACATTACTCACGTAAATAACTAATGCACGAGATTTGTTTATAGGTTCAAAACTTTGCATAGGTAACTATGTACTTCTAGTCTTAGTTTTCATCTCCAAATATTATATCAGAAACATTCTCATTTTCATCGTTTTTCTTTTTATTTCTGCACGAGCTTTTTCTTTATTTTGTGAAGGTCTCTCTCTGGTTGGCGCTATGTGTGATCGAGACGACAGACGAATAATGCGAAGAACGAAATGTTTTATTTCTCGGGGATTTCTCGGTTCATGGGATAGCGAGCGAACCTTAAACAATCATCGCGCCAATGCGACAGTGACATTATTGGTGTATGTGTTATGTTATGTCAAAACCTCGTACATAATTGTACGAGGTTGATAATGCCCTCGTACCTCGTACGGAAGACCACAAATCTCGTACTTGGACGAGGAACCGTACGGTTGGCAACCTTGCTCGGCAAGTCGGCTCGGCCGGTACATCGGTGTCACAAAGCGCACGTTCGTTCAGAACCAAACTGTTGCGTTCAGAAATAAGAATAAAAATTCAGAGGAGCAGCGCGACCACGGAATACAGGAACTATACTTTTTTTGCTCTATTGAGCACGACGTGACGCGACGACTTTATTCTAAGCGCGACGACGACGACCACGCGACGGGCCCCGCGAGGGGCGGCGGCGGGCGGCGGCAGCGACGGCGGCGGCGGCGGCGCGACTATACCTCAACTGCTCTCGTGCGAATCGAGTTTTTTTGATTACCTATTTGTTACAATTTATCAAAGAAATAACACCGACCAAGTGCGAGCCGGACTCTCGCACGAAGGGTTCCGTACCATTATCTATATAAACGGCAAAGACCACCCGACCAGAAAAAAACCGAGTACCTATCTGTTATATTAATATAACAGCGTATACTACACGGTAATGTAAACTCTCTTCTTTGCTATGAACTTTTGATATGGGGTAGATGCGTTAACATAGAACAGGTTTTCAAAATGCAGAAGCGATGTGTGAAATCTATTTTTTTTTAAATTAAAAATGGCAGACTCTTGTAGGCCTTACTTTAGGCAATTTAAGATCTTGACATTGACTAGCTTATACATACTAGATTTATGCATGTTTGTTTTTAATAACAAAGACATATTTCCAAATCCAATGAGTATTATAGCGTCCGATCAAGATATAAAAATAAATTAGTCAGACCACAAAAGAGATTGACATTATCCACTAATAACAGCTATGTGATGGCCGTTAAAATATACGACACTTTTAAAGAAATTACATTATTAACTAGATTTAAAAGCACCTTGACAAAATGGCTGATAGAAAAATGTTTTTATAGTATAAATGAATTCTTTGATTATAAACTGTAATTATCTTTATTTACTGATTTTGAATGATTATGTTTGACTTGTTATTATTATTTTATTTTTACTTATAGATAGAAGATAGATAGAACATACTTTATTGCACACTTAAAACTAAAAAGAATTTACAAAATAAACAATAATAATATAAGTGACAATTGGTGGTCTTATCGCTCAAGAGCGATCTCTGCCAGACAACCCGGTATGGATAGGATTATTGGATATTATATGGGGTAAGATCGGTGTGCATCTAATGGTATTAATTATAAATGTATACATATTAACTCAATATTTTATATATAAGATACATAAAAATACATACATACCTAACCTATAAATGTATAGGTACCTATTATCTACTTACAATAAAATATGAAAACAAGGGCGTGTTCAGTGACAAGAGGATAAAAAGTGTTTCTTTACCATATCCTTGAAAATTGGTAGTGACTTAGCACACCTTACAGTGACCGGCAATGCATTCCATAGTTGGACAGCCCGAACAGTAAAAGAGTTGCCGTAAAAGGATGAAGAGTGGACAGGTATTGGAGCGTAAGGGTTTCAGATGAGCGAAGAGAATGCGAAAGGTGAAGAAAGGTGAAACGGGCTTTGAGGTAAAGGGGTGCAGAAGATACAAATAAAATGTTGTAAAGAAGAGTTAAAATGTGAAAATTTCGCCGTAGCCGTATGGGTAGCCACTCGAGCTTTCTGCGGAACTCCGAGACATGATCATACTTCCGCAAGCCAAATATAAATCTTATCCCGACGTTCTGCAGACGCTCAAGTTTATCTAGCTGCTGCTCTATAGCTGTTATAATTGTATTTAATTTGCATTTCACATTCAATTTATGTTAATTTAAATTCTAAACATTACTTATGTATTCATACGCCTGTAAGGGCAGATTTCGGTAGTAGTTAAGTAGGTATGTAGGTACCTACTATAAGAATAATTTTAAGATTAATATATAAACGTGAAATTTTATAAATAAATGAAATATGAAAAATCACGTTTTTTGTATGGGAGCCCCCTTAAATATTTATTTTATTCTGTTTTTTAGTATTTGTTGTTATAGCGGCAACAGAAATTCATCATCTGTGATTTCAACTGTCTAGCTATCACGTTTCGTGAGATAGACGGCCAGCGGAGTCTTAGTAATAGGGTCCCGTTTTACCCTTTGGGTACGGAACCCTAAAAAGAGATCCCATTATTTATTTATTTATTTAGAACTACCAACAGAGGATACACTCTTAAACACAGTAAAAATCACAAAAGGCATCACCAGTTGTGACCCCCCAATTACAGGTACCTTACCTAGTTTACAGCTTACACAAAAATAGGTTCAAGTTGACAAACCCTTCGGTAGAGACTTTAGATCAATGCAATTTATCATAGAGTTACTTAATGCAATTTATACTTAGATAGAATACCTTATTATACCCTCAGACTATGTAAGAAATCTACTTAATCTGAGATTATACCCACCACCGCGCGCGGCTGTATAATGTCTGTGATTATACCTAGCGAGAGAGAACCAGCAAGAGACCACACAGAGCACGGTCTACCGATGATGGTCGAGCCTCCAGTGTCGTTACGGTCCACACAGGGTCAACATAGCATTTGTTAGTGCTGTCTCTAATTTGTAAAAGTATCCAGTCAATAGTTACAATCGTGTGCGTTACTGGGGCGACATGTAGACTCAGATCAAGATGATTATATATAGAAAATTCAGAGCCCTATGCCCTGTAAATGAGCCCGAAAAATTAACTTTGTGCGCCTTAAGGTTTCAGAGTAATTCGGGAAAATAACATTTCGCTGCAGTAACGTCTGAAAACGTTACCCCAGCGACATGGTTTTTACCTATTAGCCCTAGCCAAATTTTAAATAGCTTAAAAAGTAGCTTATATTTGAGCACTTCCTTGGTCAAACAGCGCCACTTGTGCGCCCTGTGGTTTTTGAGTTATTGCAAATTGTAGTTTTTCAGATTTCCATATCTTCGGAATGGCCGAACGAACAAAAATGATTTTTTGTGAGCAGAGACGGTTTGGTCTCTGCTAAATGACCCCTAGTAATTTTTTCCAAAAAAGTGCACGGTTTATGAACTGATCATTATTTTATTTTATGATTTTATATTTTATTTTATTATATTATATTTGATTTTATTTTTTATTATTTATGATTTTATGATCATTATTTTATTTTAATTATAAACTGCTGCTCAACAATATTAATCTCATATCAGTCACAACAGAAGGAACCAAATGAAAAGAAGAAACAATTTTTTTTTATAGCGGTGTGATTGTCTTCTGTCTTTTCATACAATTGTTCACGCTGACTTCATAAATCCAGACATTCAGTAAACAAAAAAGGCGATCGCGCCAGCTTTTAATAACTTACGTATGCAGGTTACAATTCTTAGATACATTTATTCAAATTAAACACTATATCAAAGGTAATAAAGTTTATTTTGTTGTAAAGTGTTATCGTGGAACTAAACATTATAATCTATTCAAAAAGTAGAAATCTATCAGCTACCCAATGGTCACACGGAATAAATGTTGACGATCAATGTCATAGGCGCCTTTAGCCCACACTAAAACTTGTCTACATAAGTGTACTCAACGTTAAGCATGACAAAGCTACCGAATTATAGATGTTGGCTTGAAGTACCTACTGAACGGCCGCTTTTTAATGGTCTTTCGAATTTGGTCGGATAACTGTCTAAAAGTTCTCGTTTGTTGCTTTTATTTATTGGCGGTTAGAAGGCGTAGAAAGCTAATGTTCAGCGTGGATTTATTTGAATAAGCGCTCTAATGATTGGCAAATCATGTACAGTTGTTATCTTGTTGAAACTCCCTTATTTGAGGCTCGAAATAAGTAAACAATTTTCAGTTGTAAAATTGATTTATTTCGTCGAAAATAAGTTATAGGATTGCACAGTTTTGTCAGAAGATACGGATTCCTAATAGGCATCAGCCAATGCAATCACAGAACGCCTTTCATAAGTAGTTCAAGAGCTAGAGGTTATTTTTGATTTTCAGAAAAACTCGTGCAGTTCATAAACCGTGCACTTTTTTGGAAAAAACTACTAGGGGTCATTTAGCAGAGGCCAAACTGTCTCTGCTCACAAAAAATCATTTTTGTTCGTTCGGCCATTCTGAAGATATGGAAATCTGAAAAACGTTGAAAAACTACAATTTGCAATAACTCAAAAACCACAGGGCGCACAAATGGCGCTGTTTGACCAAGGAAGTGCTCAAATATAAGCTACCTTTTAAGCTATTTAAAATTTGGCTAGGGCTAATAGGTAAAAACCATGTCACTGGGGTAACGTTTTCAGACGTTACTGCAGCGAAATGTTATTTTCCCGAATTACTCTGAAACCTTAAGGCGCACAAAGTTAATTTTTCGGGCTCATTTACAGGGCATAGGGCTCTGAATTTTCTATATATATAATCATCTTGATCTGAGTCTACATGTCGCCCCAGTAACGCACACGTTACAATCGGTTATATCGACTGTTTCCGATACAAATGGCGTAACTCCAACAAATCACCCACTTGTGGCAATGAGCAAAAAACAAAATAAAAAAATATATATAACAAGTGCGGTAAAAAATAAAAATAAACAATTAAATAAGAATCAATACTACTAATAATTTATGTTTTTGACATACCTACCCACCTACTTAATCACAATAATGGTAAAATAGTACCCAAGCATCGTTATTAGCTTTATAGGTAGGTACTGAATTTAATTGAATACAATCCAATTATGTATTTGAGACATAAAATACATGTTTATTAAAAAAAGATGCTGGACAATTCACACAGCATTATCTAGCCCCAAGTTAAGCAGAGCTTGTGTTATGGGTACCTACTAGACAGACAACTGATGTACATAATACAATACATTACATAAATAGATATTTTTTATAGGTATACCTACCTAGGTACATAGAAAACGACCAGAACACCCTGACTGAACAAATGTCTGCATGCAGATCGTACACACATATTTGTCCCGAGGCGGGAATAAACTAAGGATAATGGAACAAACTCTCCAGGTACCTAGGTAAAAGTTTTAAGTTTCCATAATGAGGGGTTTTCGTTTTGCATTAAAAAAAAAAGCTAGTTCCGTGAAATCCTCCAACTTTGGCCACATTTTTAAGAAAATTTGTTGTTACACCAAAAATAAATATGAAAGTATTAATTTTATGACGTGAACATAAAGTAAACACGAACTACTATCAGTCAAGCATAAATCAATCTGTAAAAATTACTAATTTTATATCATAAAAGTAATTTGAGAGACCGGCCAAAGTTAGCTCGACTTTCTGTCAACATGGTCCACAGCTGATATCTTCTAAACTATCAACCTTATTTGCATACTATTAAAAACCATGGTAAAAATATGGCCAAAGAAGGCAACAAAATAATGTCAAATATCAAAAGTGGCCATTTTCGATATTTATCACAGTGGCCAATGTTAACTGGTAATTTTTGCTCATATCCATACAAATGATTTTAGTTATCAGGGTTGTCACAAAGAAAGGTTAATAAATTAAAACAATGTTTTTACTCTATAGGTAATTGTTTTATTTAAAAATTAAGAATCAACTAAATGCGCGCTCATAGCGACTATAGAAAACATATAATACCTACTTAAATAAAATCAAAACGACCCGGAGCTGGACCTCAGTCATGTGAGTTTACATAGCTTAGGTACAGTATTTTTATCAGTCTTATAAAAAAATGACACAATCAAAATACCTACATGATTTTTTTACGATTCAACCTATATTTAAATGGCACTTCAGCGTTTCAGTACAGTACAGCAAATTAAATTAAAAGGATAACATAAAATATTTTATATAAATATAAATGAAAGGCATAAAATAAAAAATTAACGATAAGTAAGTGCAAAACTTTTTGGAGCAAAAATCTTAAAAGCATAAATTAACTAGCAGGTAGCAGCCCTAATGCATAATTGACAGCGGCCAATGTTTACACTCTAGGTACAGATAGCTGGTTAGTAACATTGGCCACTCACATTACTCAAACAAAAACACCAATCGTAAATTAGAAATCATATTAAAATGTTCTCCTGACATCAGTTTATAACATATCTAAAAACTACTTACCCATGCTTTATTGTAACAGGCTGCCAGTTAAAAGTTCAAATGTAGAAATTGGTCCGCACTTGAATAGCGTAACTTTAACCACGGCTGACAGACAACTAAATGACGTAAGTAAACTAATAGACAATTAGTGTTGTCAGAAGTATAATTTATTTTCTACTATTGTTTTAAAAATAAGCATAACTCACATCATTTTAATGTTACGACCTAATTCAGTTTTTTTTTGTTTTGGCCAATGTTACCTCTTGAGACCAAAGTTGGAGGATTTCACGGTACCAACAAGGGAGGGCTGATTTCTTCCGTTCACGGTTGACATGGTGTTGGTTGACGAAAGGAGTTGTGACGTCATCGAATCATGTCGCCGGAGCCATGAGCGTTTTAGGGCGCCATTATTTTATTTAAACTTAAAAATTAGTTTTCACAACAAATACGACGGTTCTTGAAGAAATATTAGTATCTATCATTTGCATTTTTTTTTTTCAAACAATACGTAAGAACTAATTCCCCATAGTAGTCAAATAGCCTATTGACAGGATGGTAATTAATGCAAAGTAGAGGCCTTCTCTCATATACCTAACTAGACTGGGCTCTATGTTATTTAGAAAAAATAATGAGATTTTTGATCGGTAGGTAGGTACTACCTATCGTGAAATTACGGTTTTTTTTACATTATAGCCGGTTAAGACAGACGATTATTCAAAAATCTTTGAATGCAGTTTAATTTATTTTTAAAATCAAAATGAAGGCTTCCTTTCATCATCGACTCTTTCAGTAATTTTTTCTCAAATCTCAAATATAGGTAGTTCCCGTCTATGAGGCATAAAGCCGTGGGTCCTGTAGGTACCTACTTATATAATAATTGACAGATTTTCAGTGAATAGTCTTATGCCGGGTACAGACCAAGTCTGCAGTTAGGTCAATTGTTTATATTAGGTCTAATTAGTTTCATTTTCTTTGTTAACCATAAAAATGACACCCATGACGGAAAAGTTGATAATTTATTGCAATCGCCCTCTTGGATTCACATTTTGACAGCAGTATCGGCTTCAGCACCCTTGAAACCCATGAAAATGACACCCATGACGTAAAAGTTAATAATTTATTGCAGCCGCCATCTTGGATTCACATTTTGACAGCAGTATCGGCTTCAGCACCCTCGAAAACCATGAAAATGACACCCATGACGGAAAAGTTGATAATTTATAGCAGCCGCCATCTTGGATTCACATTTTGACAGCAGTATCGGTTTCAGCACCTTCGAAAACCATAAAAACGACACCCATGACGGAGTCGCTGGAGGAGCTGAACCAGATGCTGGATGGCCTAGCTTCAGCCTCGCGACGCATTGGTCTTGGCATGAACTTGGATAAAACCAAGGTCATGATCAATGGCCACGTTCATCCGGGACCGGTCGTCGTACATGGCCACCTTCTTGAAATTGTTTCCGAGTACACTTACCTAGGGCAGATTCTGCAGTTTGGTAAAAACAGTTTCGAGAAGGCCAGGAGGAGGATCCAGCTAGGTTGGGCAGCGTTTGGGAAACTACATCGAGTCTTCTCGTCATCCATACCGCAATGCTTGAAAACGAAAGTTTTCAATCAGTGCGTCCTACTCCTACCCGTCATGACTTACGGAGCTGAGACTAAGACGTGGAAACTCACGGTAGGGCTTGTCCACCAGTTTAAAGTCGCCCAGCGAGCTATGGAGAGAGCTATGCTCGGAGTTTCTCTGAAGGATAGGATTCGCAACGAGTACATCCGACAGAGAACCAAGGTTGTCGACATAGCTCAAAGGATTAGCAAGCTGAAGTGGCAGTGGGCTGGCCATATCGCGAGAAGAACCGACAACCGCTGGGATAAACGTGTTCTTGAGTGGAGACCGCGACTCGGCAAACGTAGTGTAGGACGCCTTCCGACCAGGTGGGATTACGATTTGCGAAAGACTGCTGGCAGATGCTGGATGCGGCAAGCTGAAGACAGGGGGCTATGGCGCTCATTAGGGGAGGCCTATGCCCAGCTGTGGACTGATTAGTGATTAGACATGATGATGACGGAAAAGTTGATAATTTATAGCAGCCACCATCTTGGATTCACATTTTGACAGCAGTATCGGTTTCAGCACCCTTGAAAACCATAGAAACGACACCCATGACGAAAAATTTCATAACTTATTGCAGCCACCATCTTATATTTACATTTTGAAAGCACTATCGACTATAAACATCCACAAAACCGCCGCCATTCTGGATTTACAAATAAGTTCACAAATTCATTATGATCGATCACACGGACTCATTATTTTACATCCTGTACTAGACTAACGTTGCCTGAAATAAATGTTTTTTTTTTTTTTTTTTTTTATTATTCGATAACAAGTTTAAAATACGACAGCTCCTGTTTAGATGAAGCAGAGTCCACACGGCCTTATACAACACAAGATGATCGAAGCATTTTTCAAAAAATAAAATTACACATGACCGCGCGTCTAGACGCGACAACCGCTACCACGTAGTGGTTTTAATCTCTTTGACCGCCACTGCTCCGCTAGGAGTATTATTATTCTTTGCCCTTTAATACTGACACCACCGCGAAAACCCCGTAGAGGTCTCGTCGATGCGCATGTTTGTGTGAGTGTTCCATTTCGAGCGCTTGTAGTTAGTTTCCATACTGTCCATATGACATGTGTACTGTGGCCGTGCTTCGGCGGCTGTCGCTACATCAAAGCAATATAGAACGATCGTAGGAACCGATTGTCAAATCCCAATCGTTTGCATTCGCGCGCTCTCGCTCGCTTGGTCTGTACCGTCTGTACCCACCAGTTGCGTTGCGTGCGTTTGATTACCTATTCGGGCGCAGGGTGTTAGTTAGAGTAGATTACAAGAGTAGAAAAGATAAATAAAACCAAAGTTTGGGAACAGCTTCATAAAATAAGTGCTTTTAATTGATTTAAAATGAGTAGGTTCATAATCTGAATGATAACGTTAGGTGTTCAAACAAACGTCTGGCGTTCAGTTCTACTGAACTGAACCAAAACCTATTTACACAATTTCAGAGAGAAAATAAACAAAACAATATTCTAAAATATCAAAATTACCTATAACAAGTCCTCTGATTTAGCATTCAGGTATTTTATTGTACTAGCAACACATTTGTATAGATTACATGCTTAGCAATAGGTTTCATACTAACGGATTTACTGTCCAGGATTTGTAGTACAGTAGGTACATACTTACTGCGGGATAGTACGGGATCTACCGTATCGTACACACGCTAGGGTCCAAGCTGCAGGCAGTCTCGCTTAGTGCGTGGAGCACGCCGAGGCTACATAGACGGTGCGAGTAGGTACAACATTCACTAAAGTAAAACTAGTCAAGGCAGCGCAGCGTCACAGACACAGCGCCGCCTGCGCCGCCGTGTGGCTCCGCGCGGCGCGGGCGGCGCTAGCTCTCCAGGTATTCATTCACAGCTAGTACAAGTCAAATACGGAAACACCTCCATCCTAAGCTCCAGCCAACACTTCAACCGTTCACTTAGTACTTCCACTATTGGTTTACACATAATTATGTTCACACCTTTCTATTATACTAAATAGTAAGCATCTGGGTTTATCTACTCTAGAAACGTTGGAGAGAGAGAGCACTAGCCGGCACCTTAGGTACATTTAACTGGTACCTACATGTGATACCTGACCTGATGTGACAGAGCTAGTGTAGGGAAGTCGTGCAGAGTAGATAAGCCAGAATGTGTATACATACATATCTTTTTATTTACTAACTTTAAAATTTTAATAACTATCAAAAGGCAAACGCAGCAGTTTAGCATCAAGCAGCACTATCCACCTGCGCCAGCCCCATGAGGCGGGGTTCACGATTTCTTGGAAATTACAAATAAACGGCATAGAGTAGTGTTACACAGAGCGTGCAATCTCGTCTCACAGAGCACTCTGCGCAGCATGCGCTTGCGACCCGAGCTCCTCCTATTTACTTTAGGATTACACAGAGCGTGCAATCTCGTCTCACAGAGCACTCTGCGCAGCATGCGCTTGCGACCCGAGCTCCTCCTATTTACTTTAGTATTACACAGAGCGTGCAATCTCGTCTCACAGAGCACTCTGCGCAGCATGCGCTTGCGACCCGAGCTCCTCCTATTTACTTTAGTATTACACAGAGCGTGCAATCTCGTCTCACAGAGCACTCTGCGCAGCATGCGCTTGCGACCCGAGCTCCTCCTATTTACTTTAGTATTACACAAAGCGTGCAATCTCGTCTCACAGAGCACTCTGCGCAGCATGCGCTTGCGACCCGAGCTCCTCCTATTTACTTTAGTATTACACAGAGCGTGCAATCTCGTCTCACAGAGCACTCTGCGCAGCATGCGCTTGCGACCCGAGCTCCTCCTATTTACTTTAGTATTACACAAAGCGTGCAATCTCGTCTCACAGAGCACTCTGCGCAGCATGCGCTTGCGACCCGAGCTCCTCCTATTTACTTTAGTATTACACAGAGCGTGCAATCTCGTCTCACAGAGCACTCTGCGCAGCATGCGCTTGCGACCCGAGCTCCTCCTATTTACATCCGAACTATACCTAATTATATAAATATTAGAAACTTACTCTCTGTACAATCATTTTAATAGACTCTTTAAATTATTCTCAATTTAATCGTATTCGATCTAGCGAGTGTCTAAAAAGATTTGATTACACCTGGAGGGCAGAAAGCGAGCTGGCATGGACCCAACAGGCAGGCTTGTTCGGCCCAAGTCCGTCCGCAAACCGGCAGGCTTGTTCGGCCCAAGTCCGTCCGCAAACCGGCAGGCTTGTTCGGCCCAAGTCCGTCCGCAAACCGGCAGGCTTGTTCGGCCCAAGTCCGTCCGCAAACCGGCAGGCTTGTTCGGCCCAAGTCCGTCTGCAAACCGGCAGGCTTGTTCGGCCCAAGTCCGTCCGCAAACCGGCAGGCTTGTTCGGCCCACGTCCGTCCGCAATCCAGGCGCTATGTTCAAGTGACTTATGTTTATTTATGACGCCTGGGATGCGTGCCCAAGAATGATTACGATTTTTATCATGATTTCGAAGTTTTTTTATTTGATACATCCAAGACCGCCGTCTTGTCTAGTAGTTTACTGTCCAAATCCCCACATGCATGACCAGACTCGATGGTCATGCAGACCTATTGAATTGTTGTTTTTAATAAATGTATTGTATATCCAAGTAAACATTTACAATAAGTACCGACATAAAGACATTAGTGAAGCTGTACTACTTCACGTCCAAGCCTAGCTCCTAGCGAGATGCTAGTACATCACGGTGAAGTACGCAAGCGAGCGAAACACATTACGTTTTGTCTTTTAAGAGAAGTTTAAGCCATTCGGTCCGCACTCGCATACAGTCACCTTACAGACTCCATGCGCCCTCATTTTAAATGAATAATAATTCAAAACTTGCATTTAGTAGATTAATAATATATTAGCAACCGTTGAGAGTGTCTTATACATGAGCCGAGACTCTCCGAGAATCAGCCCCTCTAGGTAAGTAGCTGTCGTAATGACCGTTCTTAAAACTATCAATTCTTCCAATAATGTTACATTTGTAATGTTATTGCGTCCCTTCGCTGCAGGCGGGGCGCGGGGCGCGGGGCGGGGCGCGGTGGCGCGTCTTGGCCGAACTAAATCAAATCACATATTATTTAACTTGTCAGGTACTTAAATTATATTGGCTCTGCTTGTCTGTTATAAATTATCAAAGGCGTTGAAAATGACAGAGGAGGTCGCCGAGACCTCCCGCGGGCAGTGTAGGGCCGCCGGCGGTGTAGGGCCGCCGGAATGGTGGCAAGGCATTCGTCCAGACATGACGTAACGGTATGATGGGCATCTTGTAAGCTCCCCCTGCGGTGTGTGTGGGTGTGTGACGTCACTCTTCTTCCGTATCGGGGTCGCTGGAGTAGTCGGCGGCGGGTTGCAGCCGCGGCGGGAACGGACCCTGGATCTGTTGTCTGCAACACAGAACGAGCGGTCACAACACAACCAGCTTCACACGTACTGGTAGATAGGTTCAGTAGATAACCCCACACTTCCGATGATGAAACCAGTGCGAGCACGCTCTCCACGTATTACTTACGCTAGCCGGCGGTAGTGGTTGAGCCACTCCTCCACCATCTGCGCCTGCAGCAGCGGGCGCGCGTCCCGCGGCGGCGCCTGGCGCGCGCACAGCACGCCGCCGCGGCACACGCCGGCGCGCGTCCAGCCGCGCACCACGCTCTCCACGCACCCCATCTGCAGACAACCAGAAACATTAACCTCATCAGCACACATCCTTTCTCTGGTGGTTCCCTGACTCGATTCTCACCATCTCGGCCTGAGTTGGAGGGATCTAATCAGCATCAACTCACATTGATACCTACATCCCACAACTATCATACGTCACTATCATTGTCGTTTGAAATGCCATTGTTGTATTACGCGCCGCGCACTCGTTACCTATTTGATAAACATGATTATGAGTCTATGAATGGAGCGATCGGTGAGTTACACTGGAATGCAATGTTTTCACCGCGCTGCGTTGCGCTGCGTTGCGCTGCGCTGCGCTGCTCTACATACGTGAGTGTTTCTTTATTTAATGCGAGTATTCTTAATCTTCAAAACAAGTTCATACTCATCAAAAATATATACAACCACTCCTACCCTGTATGGTATAATTCGGCACTGAAAAACGACATTAGGGAAAAGTAAATTTTATAAGAAATATAAAAACTACGGCAATAAGTCGGATGAATTGACGTATAAGTCGTTAAATAATAGATTCAGGCGTTACTTTGCGGAAATCCATTGCAAAATATAAGGATGAAAATATTTAGTAACAATTCCGCGAAAAGCGCGCCAAGTACTTGAGTGACTTGGCGCGCGGAGCTCGGAGTGGCAACATCTCTGGTGGGACTCTGCCGTTGTTGCTTGGCGCTCTCAGTGTTAAGGTCGAGTATTGTGGTGTCCTGATGATGTCTCGTGGAGAGACGAAACTAGTTGACGTCTTGCTTTGATAGGTATTTTTTTCATTTTGTAGTTGGCGTCGTTTTTCTTCTACAACGCGGACTACATTTTGTTAGAACTTATCGGAGAAGGTTTTTTTCGCGGAATTGTCACTAAATATTTTCATCCTTATATTTTGTATAAGTCGTTCTCAATGACTATATCTCTATCTCTAGTTGGGTTCCTGTTCCTAGTGGGGTCCCGCAGGGGTCTCTGCTAGGCCACTGCTTTTTACATTATATGTTAGGGATATTGACATAGGCTTCAAATCATCAAATCTGCTATGTTTTGCTGATGATATGAAGATATTCTCCACTGTAACATCCAACCTTGACGTCGTTGCTCTTCAGTCAGATCTCTCCCGTCTTGATGGCTACAACTAAATCCCAGCAAATGTTTCGCTGCTACTTTGAGTCGTAAGCCTCGGGCTATTCCGACGTGCTATGCACTGGCAGGGCAGTTACTTACTAAAAGTTACTGGCATGCGTGTTCTCGGAGTCTACCATGACTCAAAGCTACTCTTTAACGCACACATTGACAACATAATTAGTAAGGCTTCGAGATCACTGGGATTTGTCAGGCGAATCTCTAAGAGTTTTACCAACGTCAAAACTCATAAACTACTTTAATGCACTTTTGTAAGGAGTCATCTAGAATACGCGTCTCAAATATGGAACCCATGTTACCAGAAGTACATTGATCGTATCGAAAGTATTCAGAGGCGTTTCTTAAAATACCTGTGTTTTAGAGTAAAGATCCCTTACAAATCTTGTACCTATGATGAACTCTGCAATAGGTTCCATTTCTTGCCACTCAAAAATAGACGGGACATAGCTGATTATCTTCACTCACAATTATCTTCACAACAATGATGTTGAATGTCCAGAACTTCTTGGCAAATTAGACTTCAATGTACCGCGTAAGCAGCTTAGACACAACCCTTTACTACATGTCCAATGTGGGAACTATTATAGACAAAATTCATTTATAGTCCGAGCGAGTGGAACCGTCTATGCATTCAGCAGGATGTTGAACATTGGCCCCTTCATTTATAGTCCGAGCGAGTGGAACCGTCTATGCATTCAGCAGGATGTTGAACATTGGCCCCTTCATTTATAGTCCGAGCGAGTGGAACCGTCTATGCATTCAGCAGGATGTTGAACATTGGCCCCTTCATTTATAGTCCGAGCGATTGGAACCGTCTATGCATTCAGCAGGATGTTGAACATTGGCCCCTTCATTGCCAGCATGCACAGGGCAAGGCGCTGCATCACTCTAAACTTGTTTCATACCAGCATGCACAGGGCAAGGCGCTGCATCACTCTAAACTTGTTTCATACCAGCATGCACAGGGCAAGGCGCTGCATCACTCTAAACTTGTTTCATACCAGCATGCACAGGGCAAGGCGCTGCATCACTCTAAACTTGTTTCATACCAGCATGCACAGGGCAAGGCGCTGCATCACTCTAAACTTGTTTCATACCAGCATGCACAGGGCAAGGCGCTGCATCACTCTAAACTTGTTTCATACCAGCATGCACAGGGCAAGGCGCTGCATCACTCTAAACTTGTTTCATACCAGCATGCACAGGGCAAGGCGCTGCATCACTCTAAACTTGTTTCATACCAGCATGCACAGGGCAAGGCGCTGCATCACTCTAAACTTGTTTCATACCAGCATGCACAGGGCAAGGCGCTGCATCACTCTAAACTTGTTTCATACCAGCATGCACAGGGCAAGGCGCTGCATCACTCTAAACTTGTTTCATACCAGCATGCACAGGGCAAGGCGCTGCATCACTCTAAACTTGTTTCTTACATGATGTAGCTAGGTAGTAGCTAGGTAGCTAGGTAGTAGGTAGGTACTTTTAGTTTTTACTTATTGTTTTTATTAATTTCATTATTTCATGTACGCAATTGTCAACGACAACATTTTTAGTGTTCGCACCTTAGTTTATTATGTTTCTATTAGCGAATGCCTATTATTAGCTTTCTGTATCTATTTTAAGTTCTATTGTAACTAGTTAAGCTGATGGCAATCCCATATAAATAAATAAATAAATAAATAAAAAATATAATTTGATGATGTTTACCAAAAAACAAAAATCAGGAAACTACATCACTATGGATTAACGAACACCTTTTTGGATCTTCTTACTTGAGTGATAGGATACAAGGAATCAACATGAATGGGAAGCAAGCGGGCTGCTGAGTCTGTAGTTACAATGGGCGTACCGCACGAGATGAATGGGAAGCAAGCGGGCTGCTGAGTCTGTAGTTACAATGGGCGTACCGCACGAGATGAATGGGAAGCAAGCGGGCTGCTGAGTCTGTAGTTACAATGGGCGTACCGCACGAGATGAATGGGAAGCAAGCGGGCTGCTGAGTCTGTAGTTACAATGGGCGTACCGCACGAGATGAATGGGAAGCAAGCGGGCTGCTGAGTCTGTAGTTACAATGGGCGTACCGCACGAGATGAATGGGAAGCAAGCGGGCTGCTGAGTCTGTAGTTACAATGGGCGTACCGCACGAGCCTGTACAATCACGGCCTATTCCTATTCTCATTTCATTCACATGACGTGCCCATGATTGTACATAATATGTTGTTTGCTGATGACGTTTCAAGTTTTTTGCACATAAAGTAGTAGAGTGAGAATGATTAGATGCAGGAGTGAGACCGACCTCTTCGAGCGTGAGGAAGTGGACCGGCAGCAGCTTGCCGGAGCAGTCTGTGAGCGGCAGGAACACGGAGCTCTCCTCTTCATTTGCACATAAAGTAGTAGAGTGAGAATGATTAGATGCAGGAGTGAGACCGACCTCTTCGAGCGTGAGGAAGTGGACCGGCAGCAGCTTGCCGGAGCAGTCTGTGAGCGGCAGGAACACGGAGCTCTCCTCTTCATTTGCACATAAAGTAGTAGAGTGAGAATGATTAGATGCAGGAGTGAGACCGACCTCTTCGAGCGTGAGGAAGTGGACCGGCAGCAGCTTGCCGGAGCAGTCTGTGAGCGGCAGGAACACGGAGCTCTCCTCTTCATTTGCACATAAAGTAGTAGAGTGAGAATGATTAGATGCAGGAGTGAGACCGACCTCTTCGAGCGTGAGGAAGTGGACCGGCAGCAGCTTGCCGGAGCAGTCTGTGAGCGGCAGGAACACGGAGCTCTCCTCTTCATTTGCACATAAAGTAGTAGAGTGAGAATGATTAGATGCAGGAGTGAGACCGACCTCTTCGAGCGTGAGGAAGTGGACCGGCAGCAGCTTGCCGGAGCAGTCTGTGAGCGGCAGGAACACGGAGCTCTCCTCTTCATTTGCACATAAAGTAGTAGAGTGAGAATGATTAGATGCAGGAGTGAGACCGACCTCTTCGAGCGTGAGGAAGTGGACCGGCAGCAGCTTGCCGGAGCAGTCTGTGAGCGGCAGGAACACGGAGCTCTCCTCTTCATTTGCGCGCTCGCTGCAAACAAAACTAGACTGTATTATAAGCAGCAAATTAATTTTTTTTGAACCGAGTTGTTAATTGAAAACTACGCTAAAAACAGCGTCAAATATGCGAGGTAATACAAAACTAAGTTTGCTTAGGTTTCGGTTGCAATCACGTATCCCGTCCTGCATTAAAGTGGTATATCAAACACTGTCAGTTTGCTTTCCAGGAAATCTAGACTCAATCAATGTGTTGGACAGAGGCGACTTGGAACTAAAGGGCGGCTCCCACGGCAGCGGCAGGTAGATGTTACCTATAACTAACCTGCAGATGTAGTCATCTCGGAGTGAGTAAGGCTCCACGGGCACCAGCGCAGAGAAATGTCCGCGCGTGTAGCCGAGGCACAGAGGCGACTTGGAACTAAAGGGCGGCTCCCACGGCAGCGGCAGGTAGATGTTACCTATAACTAACCTGCAGATGTAGTCATCTCGGAGTGAGTAAGGCTCCACGGGCACCAGCGCAGAGAAATGTCCGCGCGTGTAGCCGAGGCACAGAGGCGACTTGGAACTAAAGGGCGGCTCCCACGGCAGCGGCAGGTAGATGTTACCTATAACTAACCTGCAGATGTAGTCATCTCGGAGTGAGTAAGGCTCCACGGGCACCAGCGCAGAGAAATGTCCGCGCGTGTAGCCGAGGCACAGAGGCGACTTGGAACTAAAGGGCGGCTCCCACGGCAGCGGCAGGTAGATGTTACCTATAACTAACCTGCAGATGTAGTCATCTCGGAGTGAGTAAGGCTCCACGGGCACCAGCGCAGAGAAATGTCCGCGCGTGTAGCCGAGGCACAGAGGCGACTTGGAACTAAAGGGCGGCTCCCACGGCAGCGGCAGGTAGATGTTACCTATAACTAACCTGCAGATGTAGTCATCTCGGAGTGAGTAAGGCTCCACGGGCACCAGCGCAGAGAAATGTCCGCGCGTGTAGCCGAGGCACAGAGGCGACTTGGAACAGAAGGACGGCTCCCACAGCAGCGGTAGGTAGATGCCTATAATGGAATTAAATAACAGCATCTTTGTAGCCTCAAAACATTAAAATCATTAACGAGGGATTGTCCCGCGCCGCAAAAATGCCGTTTAAAAATGTTGAGTGCAACATGGCTAGTGTTTGCTCCACGGCTAATCGTTGGCTTCTGTGTCCTTGTCATAGGTGACACCCAAGTAACATTTAGGCGCTAATTTAAGAGTTATAAGAGATGCATAGAAGAGCCACCAAAATCTCGAAGTTCTATATGATGATACTTCATTAATATTTAAAATGAAACGACAAAACACAAACTTCGACGATGTGAATAATGCAATCTCAAAAGTAGTTCATTGGTTTAGTGTCAATAATCTGTTACTTAACGAAACCAAAACAAAATGTATTCGATTTATTTTACCTAATGTAAAACAAGTTAAGGCTGATGTAAACGTAAAAGGAGAAACGTTAGAAATTGTAGAAAGTACCGTATTCTTAGGAATCACCTAAGAATACGGATAATATACAGATAATAAACTTCAATGGGGCCCGCACATAGATAAGCTATCGAAGAGACTTAGTTCTGCAGCGTATGCAGTCAAAAAAATCCGTCAACTCACAGACGTGGATACATCTAAACTTGTTTATTTATAGGGCTGTTCGTGCAATCTATAATATGGGTCCCAGAGAATCCCTGCGTGATAAATTCAAAGAAATAAACATACTGACAGTACCATGTCAATATATTTATGAAAACTTATTGTATACTCATAAAAATATCAAACGGTTCCCTAAAAATAGCGATATACATAAATTTAATACTAGAAATAAGAATTAACTCGCTGTGCCCACAACTAGGTTACACAAGATTAACGTATCTTTTAAAGGGCAATGTATACGCTTCTACAACAAAACTCCAAGTGAGTTGCAAAAATTGTCAATAAATAAATTCAAACAAATTGTTAAACACATCCTTTGTAAAAAGGCATACTATAAAATATCAGATTATCTAGAGGATAAAAAAGCTTGGGACGAGTTTTGCTCCAACTCGAAAACTAACATTCCAACAAGGTAAAGGTTTCTTGTTCGCTTCTTTACTTTAAAAGATTGAAGTGGACAAAAAACAAAGTGATCACTTTTTTTCCTAGTTTTACTTATGTAATCTGAGTTTTGTGACGTGTCCAAGAGTCCTGTAAGGTCTAAAGGAAATAAAGCACTTTAAATTTTGAATTTTATACAAGCTCCAACACTACAGAGTTATAGCGTGCTATATCTCTGATATACCCTCGATTTGGGCATAACTTTTTGCAGGTTTAAGTTCTTCAATCGCTATACAAAAGAGTTAAGTACGAAATCAAGAGGTATAAGGGAGCTATAGTAAGGTTACAGTAGTTCTAAGTAAGTCTTTAAGCGCTTTAAGAGCGACAAAGAAGTAAATATTTTCGCCTTTACCGGTACCTACTACAGGTCTAGAAAGGCGATAATATCTGTTGTGTGGAGATTACAGCTGCATTTTTTTTGTTTTAACCACTAAAAGAGATAGTTTTTGATGAGTTTCCGAGCAACATAATATCCTTAGGTTGCGAGATTATTATAAGTAAAGTACAATTTTATTTTTGTGCAATTTTACGACGAACTAACTTTGTACTTTGTCTTGAAATAGACATTATATTATTGTAGAAGGAATGTATGCGCAAGAAGTGAAGTGAAGTGTTGAGTAAATAGCTAAATACTGTTGCGGAGGTAAGTACACTGTGAATATGTATGTATATTATTAAGAAATAATAAGAGGGCCAGTCATCTGTTGTCAATCTAAAAAGTGCAATAGGCTAATTACATAAAGGAATTCGTACGAATTTAATAAAATTTGGCATAACTATAACAATTGTAGTTTAGAGGTATTGTAGTAGGTATGTAGAATAATAACATATTTCAGGAAAATACTTTAGTATGCAGTGAGTAGAAGTTAATTTTGCAATTGTAAAATTCAATTTGGTGGTCTAAAATGGCGGTACAGGTTATGTCTATAAGTGAGTGTATTGTAACTTCTCTAGATACAGTACGGCATACATTACCACTCTTCTGCAACGTACACGTCTATAAGAGTGCTAAAGCTGAGTTTTCCAACGGTTTTGCAGTTAAAACAGACTAAAAAACAACCTTAAGCGGTAAACAAAACAAATACGCTGTGTCTGATTTTAGGGATCCGTATTTATCCCACAAAACCTTAACCAATAATTTTATTTCGCAATAAAATAGCGCTACTGGCTCCATCATCTAAGATGACTTATGAATTTTGACTATGTACATTATTTTTACGAATTATTTATTTATTTAATCTAAAATGTAGGACTTATACAGTGTCCAATCTGTTTATTTTTTTGGTATTCCTATTTCACAATAAGCCATGTAACATAATAATTATGTTACATGGCTTATTGTGAAATAGGTAAAAATAAGCAGTAATTATGTCATAATTACTGCTTATTTTTACCTAACCCTTCGTTTTACTTACTTTTCAGAATACCGTTTAAAATTGTACGCACAGTCGAGAAAGGAAAGTTCAAGCAGTGGATCGGTCCTTTACTTTGGGAGAATAATAACATAGCAAAGTGGCCCAAATCACTTACCCTGTGCAAAAATGAAAACTCTTTACCTGGGCCTGATTGGTGAAAGAAAAACTGCCATGTAAAAAGAACAGCTATTCCTACTTACAAGGATGTAGAACGTGAACTTTCTAGAATTGGGATTCCAAGGACAACGAAATATTATTAACGAAATATTTCCGTAGTACGTTTTTGCATTCCCGAAATTGATATTATCCGCGTATTTGGTATTACTTTGGCTTGCAGTCACTTTTGTATTCAATGCACGATGTTTATTTTTTCTTTTAAGTTGAGATCCAAAGAATATCTTTATAATCAAAAATTGTGATTTTTGTTTTTATAACTATTTCCTTTGGTGTTTGCAACAGTGTGCTGGGATCAATAGGCAGTATACTGTCGAACCTCTCATTTAAAATAGACAACAAGTATTTTAAAACTGTTTGACTTTTATTTTTTCTATAGCCCTAACCTTTTATCTTTAAAATTAAGATTTTTAAATACTTACTCGGGGTATCTTCATCATCGCTACTCAATAAATATGACATTTCTTCAATAACTGATTCGATAACTGAATCAGTAGTACCACAATTACTAACGGAACCCAGTTCCAGAGTTTCAAAGGATACCGCTTGGCCACTTTCATTTCGGGTATTTGTAATCGGGCATACATTTTCTTGTATTAAATCAGTTTTTAATATGACATTTCCCCGTTCCGGAGTTTGAAAGGATAGCGCATGACCACTTTCATTTTGGTTATCAATCCAATAGGGACATAAGAGTGTTATGTAGCTCTTTAACACCACTTAAATTTATATAAAGATCATATTTGACATATAATGTATAGCGATGGATATTTCAACAGTGAGCTCTTAAGTGTTATAAAAGAGCTTCTTGTGTCTATTCTATAGCATTCAGTGTTAAATAAGATTCCATTAACGCCATTAAAGATCTAAGATCGCTAATTATTGCCTGTGCAGAACCTTAAGGGTTTCACAAGAGTTTGTTACTGCCAGTATATAAACCAAAGAAGTAAAAGCAAATATCTACATATTATTACTATATATATCTTAGAGCTGCAAGATACGATAAGAACAAGCTAAGTACAAGATACT
This sequence comes from Eupithecia exiguata, assembly GCA_947086465.1. NCBI lineage: Eukaryota > Metazoa > Arthropoda > Insecta > Lepidoptera > Geometridae > Eupithecia > Eupithecia exiguata. The sequence continues at coordinate 9,288,052 of OX352248.1, read as the reverse complement.
TTACCTATATGATAGTGTTCTAAATCGCTACTCTACGTCATAACTCATAAACCTATTAGCTCAACCTCTTATGGCTTTCATATACCTGTAATATTGCATAGAGTGATAGTGTTGATTTACAAACGCTTTAAAATCGCTAGATGTTATAATCGCAGCTATTTTTAGCATCAATATCTCTCTTTAACTTGTAAAAAAGGTTTAATCGTCACTAAAATGCTACTTGGGCAGGCTGTGGAGTGGAACGTATACTACGCATACTTTGCGAAGGAATGGCGCTGATAGAACCGGAATTTACTCTTATCTAATCTGTGGTTGAAATAAGTTGTCTTTCCGCGTAAAAGAAGTTGAAGTTCGGAAGTTTGTGTTTGCCCTGTAAGTACATTTATTCATAACTCTCATGTTCGGTAAGTAGGTTCTTATTACCTCCAAATGGGGCTTGTAGGTGACTAATTAGTACTCTAGGGTAATAATGTAGCTAGAAAAGCCCTAGGGCGGTAACTAATTTAAAAAAACACTTCTCTCTTTCAAGAAGTTCGCGTAGATACATCTAACCATCATACTGGCATATTCTAAGATTATTTTCGCGAGAACTCATAATAAAACACTGTTTTTACCGGATTGATCGCGTATATTTATATTTTGTTTATAACCTGACGTTTCGGAGGCTTTTCAGCTTCCATGGTCACAGGCAGACTGAGGTGACATTTGTCTTTACAAGTAATTTGAATTTTGCATATCTACCGTCAATTATACAACTTTAATTTTAACGTTCCGTATGTACGCAGTAATCACTAACAGTGTCTTGATGGGTTGTAGCTATGGATTGCTGGGTGTGGGACCTGACTCGATGTAGGACTGGATCCCAAGCAGCAGGTAGGTACTCTCCAACCATCTTCTCTATTGAAATTATTCGGATGTTTTTGAATTTCAATTGCTTCTCGGAGCATTCTATTCTATTAATAAATACCTCCAAAATCAATAACATTATTTTTTAAGGCTTACAAAAAAGCACTTAGACACGTCAAATTTTACTTCACCATTTCGACTTAATTTACACATTTTGTTGTGTGCCCCTGTTCATCTACTTTACAATACAGTCATTGCTTTATTATTTATTTATTTATCATTCACACTTGACATACAGAATAACATTTTTTCCAAAACGTCAATCATCTTTGATAGAGACCCATACAATAATATGAACAGAGAGCTTTGTATATCTGACGCGCGCGATGACGTAAACTTTCAGGAAACTGTGTACCCCCCCGCGCGCGCTTAAGGGTTAAGAAAGTTCATTAACATACCTACATTTATTTATTTAGACATGTAGTAAAGGGTTGTCTAAGCTGCTTACGTGGTGCATTTTGCTAAGAAGTTCTGCACAGACGTCACAGTCAACATCGAACCGATGCAACGAACTCGATTCAAATGACACAAACTGATTAGACATCACTCAAACTGATGCAATTCATGAACCAGACAGATAATTACTGTGTGCAGTAAGTACCTTGGAAGCCGGCGTATCCGAGCGCCTCCCCGCGGAACGAGTTGACGACGTCGACGCCGTACACGATCAGCGGCCGCCGCAGCACGTGCGCCAGCACGAACACGTGCAGCTGCAACAGGATGCGGGGAGAGGGGGAAGTCAGCATCAACATAACTGTTTCTAAGTGTACTATCGTCACACCAGCCCACTAGTGGACATAGGGCCTTCTTTATACGAGCACGCCTGCCACCAATAGCATTATTATTTAGGGGGCTTTGGTATAATGGGCAGGCTTCGCGGGACGCTGCGATCTCCACATCGTCTAGGGGCTGAGTTGGAGCGAGCAGTGCGTGTACCTGGTGCAGCGGCGTGCCGGGCTGCGGCGCCGCGTCTACGAGGCGCGCCCACTCGGCGCGCAGTTGGGCCTCGTCGGGCGCGTACTGCAGCCGGGCCGCCTGCAGCCGCTCCCAGGCCGTGAAGCGCGCCAGGAAGGGCCGCGCGGCGTGCGTCAGCGTCGCGTGTATGGCGGCACGTAACGTGTTGTCCCTATCGAAGACGCCGAGCGCGGCCTGGCAGACCGCGTCGGGCAGGCAGTCCCCGGCGCTGCGGTTCCAGAGCGCGTGCAGCCGCGACCCGCGCGCCACCAGGTCGCGCGACCAGTTGATCAGCGTGGGCTCCAGCGTGGCCTGCACCTCGCGGTCCAGCAGTTCCGAGAACAGCTGCTCCTGGATCACGCCCGGAAGCCCCGAGATGTCTGCAGGACACACATACTGTAGCGACACTCAGCCGGATGACACGCTATGTAAAGGTACCAGTTCTATGGCTAAGGTCCTGGACAGTGTGCTTAACACTTACTTAGGTACAAGAATTTACATGCCTACATGACGCGCAGTTTGGGTTCCGACCCGGAGTGTCAACAGAAAGCGCCATAGTAAGTCTTAAGCATACTGTCCTGTCCAGTACTATACAAATCGTAAGACGTTGCTCCACGCCTGTTTTCTTGATCTATCCAAGCCCTTGACATAGTGTCATATGACGTACTTTGGAGAAAGTTAAGGACGTATTTACATTTTAGATGCGGTCGAATTTAGGTATCGGAGCCAGCATGGCAGTATATGTATTTATATTTTATTTATTCTATGCATATTATAATTAAATAAATATAATAAAAATGAAGTGGCAGTAGGCTGGTCATATCGCGAGAAGAACCGACAACCACTGGGGTAAACGTGTTCTTGAGTGGCGACCGCGACTCGGCAAACGTAGTGTAGGACGCTCTCCGACCAGGTGCAAAAAACAGCATCATGATCCGCAGAGTGCAGGACAGCCACAACAACATCCTGAGAACCATATCGGATAGGTTCTCATCGCCGCTGTGGGCAGGACTGGCTCGCAGAGTGCGGGACAGCCACAACAACATCCTGAGAACCATAGCGGATAGGTTCTCATCGCCGCTGTGGGCAGGCCTGGCTCGCAGAGTGCGGGAGAGCCACAACAACATCCTGAGAACCATAGCGGATAGGTTCTCATCGCCGCTGTGGGCAGGCCTGGCTCGCAGAGTGCGGGACAGCCACAACAACATCCTGAGAACCATAGCGGATAGGTTCTCATCGCCGCTGTGGGCAGGCCTGGCTCGCAGAGTGCGGGACAGCCACAACAACATCCTGAGAACCATAGCGGATAGGTTCTCATCGCCGCTGTGGGCAGGCCTGGGTCGCAGAGTGCGGGACAGCCACAACAACATCCTGAGAACCATAGCGGATAGGTTCTCATCGCCGCTGTGGGCAGGCCTGGCTCGCAGAGTGCGGGACAGCCACAACAACATCCTGAGAACCATAGCGGATAGGTTCTCATCGCCGCTGTAGGCAGGCCTGGTTCGCAGAGTGCGGGAGAGCCACAACAACATCCTGAGAACCATAGCGGATAGGTTCTCATCGCCGCTGTGGGCAGGCCTGGTTCGCAGAGTGCGGGACAGCCACAACAACATCCTGAGAACCATAGCGGATAGGTTCTCATCGCCGCTGTGGGCAGGCCTGGCTCGCAGAGTGCGGGAGAGCCACAACAACATCCTGAGAACCATATCGGATAGGTTCTCATCGCCGCTGTGGGCAGGCCTGGCTCGCAGAGTGCGGGACAGCCACAACAACATCCTGAGAACCATAGCGGATAGGTTCTCATCGCCGCTGTGGGCAGGCCTGGTTCGCAGAGTGCGGGACAGCCACAACAACATCCTGAGAACCATAGCGGATAGGTTCTCATCGCCGCTGTGGGCAGGCCTGGCTCGCAGAGTGCGGGACAGCCACAACAACATCCTGAGAACCATAGCGGATAGGTTCTCATCGCCGCTGTGGGCAGGCCTGGCTCGCAGAGTGCGGGACAGCCACAACAACATCCTGAGAACCATAGCGGATAGGTTCTCATCGCCGCTGTGGGCAGGCCTGGCTCGCAGAGTGCGGGACAGCCACAACAACATCCTGAGAACCATAGCGGATAGGTTCTCATCGCCGCTGTGGGCAGGCCTGGCTCGCAGAGTGCGGGACAGCCACAACAACATCCTGAGAACCATAGCGGATAGGTTCTCATCGCCGCTGTGGATAGACCTGGCTCGTAGAGTGATTCCGGCAAACTCTCTTCAATTCTCTTCACTATGATGATCACTCTGGGAACGAGGCATGCGTTTTGTAAATTATATTAGGTATTTAGGATGTACCCACTAACACTCTTTCTCTCTTTTTTTCATTGTTTATGTTTCTGTGCTTACTAACCCAATATGGATCCTAAATATCCGAAATAAAGAGATTTTATTTTATTTTCATTATGTAAAATGGCACTTCACGACGCGCAGCAGCGTGACAAAAATTGTTAATTTTGTCTAATTTTTTTTCGTGCGTGTTGTCGTGGCGCGAATCCTATCTAGACAAGACACTGTCGCCGTCACTGGTGGTCTAAGCAGAGACCCGGCTCTGTCTCTTTCTCGTTTTTCGGTGAGAGGTGGCCCACTTTGAATTTAAATAGTTATTTGTTATACAAGAGTGCAAACTTGCTTTTTAACCGCGTGCTCAATTTTGATGACCGAGCAAGCGAAGGATTCTAAAATTGGGATGGAGGGGAAGGAATCTACAATTTAGAACATCGTGCACGCGATGTTCTAAATTCAATTTACTTTATCCTCTAACGGATAAAAACGGCTTTTGCACTCAGATATCGAAGAGCAAAAATACTCTTTCCAAGATGGGGTAGGTAAAAAGGTATTATCTCCTGTCGCAAGTGTCTATCACTCACCACAAGGCAGAGAGAATGTGGAGAACTCGTTGAGGAAGCGGCACGGGAAGGACCCCTTCTTGTAGCGAACGGAACTCGCGAGCTGCGATCGGATGCTGCGCGCTATGTCCGGGGCTGGAATACACGACACAACACAACGTGAGCTTGCAATACAGACCTAATACTATTTTAAACATTTTTCTAGATTCTACAACACACTATTATCGACATCATCATCATCATCATATCAGCCCATACCGGCCGCCACTCCGAGTGGCGGCCGCCCGCTATGATAACCGCTGGGGAGTAAAGGTTCTCGAGTGGGCCACTCGAGAATCTTTGTAAGTAGGTACCTACCTACTTACAAAATAAAATAAAATGAATTCGACTCCACCAATCTCTTGTTCCGTATGGAAAAAACTTGTCAGGCTCTGCGCAAACTGTCTGCGTCAAAACAAAACGAACCCAATTTTGAGTGACATTTTTGTAAGGCTCTAGGTATCTACGGGGGAGGCCGCGAACTCCTTATTTTTGATCGAAGAATATACGCGATCAATCCGGTTAAAACAGTGTTTTATCTCGAAAACAGCTTATAAACGTGGCATAACAGAGAGATGGGCATATAGTTCTTTAGAAGGGCTTCACGTCACCCTTCTTATTGAACAGTACCACCACGCACTTAGACATAGACAAGTCAAATTGTATATAGGTACATGAATACTTATATAAATAGTAATTACTATCAAATAAGAAACAAAATGTTATTGATTTTGTTCGCTTAAATTTTTTGTCTACTAGTGGAGGAAGCGAAAAATAAACCACTAGGTAGTAAGTTTATATAATACTTAAAATGTAATACAATATTATTTGCCTAGAGGCGATGAGGTGTACAGCTGTCCATAAAACTTTTCAAGCTCTCTCAAGATCTCAGGCTTGGAGGAAATGATGCTGCCGCTATCGGTGTTCAGCTTCAACTGGCTTTGTCCAATAGACAAAACTCTTGCGAACACCTAAGAGTCCTTGTTCACTCTATTGCACTCACAATACTGTATGAGCGCAAATCCTCTCGCATGGACTTCCAAATCTGTCTATTGAGCATGCCGTATCTTGACATATCTGCCGAAGACTGCAGCCTCATTTCGCTTCTCTCTGCCACAACAGACATCGACAACAGTTTTTATCAATTCACTGTTTGGGGGAAATACCACCCTATCCCCCAAACTGGTGACCCCGACGTGCCAGCCGTCAAAGATTTCCCCAGATAAGCGCATTGTTATTATTATATTATAGGGGTATACATAATCCACACAGCATGCGCATGCGAGCTGGTGATCGCAGTTCGGTGAACTGGTCTGCAGGAGGCGCTGCTGCCCGCGCCCGGCGGCGGTCGATAAAGATAAAAGATAAAGATCATTTATTGTCAATAGGCACAATAATAAATATACAAATGATACTTTTAATTTAATTTAATTTTTTTAATTTAATTCTGTTATTTGATTGTAATTTTCTTTGTTAATAAAGAATCACCTAAAAAAATGATACTTAATTAGATGTATGGTGTCAGGTAACTTCGTGGGGAAGTAAATGTCCAGGTGACTGTAGTCGTTTTCTAAAAACTCTTTAATGCTATATAGCGTTTTGTCAACTAAAAGGTTTCTTAATTCTAAATTAAACCTATTTTCATTTTTAATCAATAAGCTCAAACCCAAAGGGATCTTATTATACAGTGTGTTAGTGTAAACAGTATTATCCTTGAAACCACGTATGTACACCCCTAAAATAAGTACATACGTGGTTTCAAGGATAAGACTGTTTACACTAACACCCTGTAGAGTTTCTGACCCATTATTTTAGGGAGTCTTTTTTGTATATTTAGTCGGTATATGATCGGCTCTATCATCATTTTGATCCGCACGGCGCGTTTACTCCTATCCCCTCTTATAGTGTAATCACTTAAATGTATCCTTATAAATTTAATCACCTCCATTATGTAGACAGCTACTGATGTTGGTATGCGAAGGTTTTTAAAATGATCCCGGCATGATTCCCGAAATTTAGCTTTCATTAATACCCTTATGGCACGCTTTTGCAATTTAAGAACTCTTTCATAGTCTGTTGAGCTACCGTATAATATTATACCGTATGACATAATTGAATGTATGTAGGCATAATATGTCTTTAAGTGATTTTTCTGACGTAATAGGTCTCAATTGTTTTAGTGCATAAACTCCTCGAGCCATTTTTTTGCATGTTGTATCAATGCTGTTTCTAAGACAGTAAAGGGTCCAATTCAAATTAAATTAAAAATTAAAAAATGTGTCTATTTTAGGTAAAACAGAGAATTTTAATTACATTTTTTTATGTTCGAGCACGTGATCGAAAACGCTCTGCCGTTGCTGATGACGTAACAACTTCATCTTCAACTTCTTTACGGCGCCGTTTGCCTTTTGCCGCGATTCCGCCAGTGTCTGTTTCAGAGTGTTTATTTATGTATTTACATAGAGTTTATATAAGTACTATATAAACTCTTTAGTGTCATATCATACAGTGTGGTTGGTGTGCAGTGTGCTTTTTTTCATTGGCAGTGTGAACCATCAAGGGAGGGGTGATTTCTTCCGTCCACGGTTTACATGGTGTTGGTTGACGAACGGAGTTGTGACGTCATCAAGTCATGTCGCCGGAGCCATGAGCGTTTTAGGGCGCCATTATTTTATTCAAATTTTACAATTAGTTTTCACAGCAAATACGAATGGCCTTGAAGAAATATAAGTAACATTTGCATTATTTATTGTCAGACAATACGTAAGAAATAATTCCCAATAGTAGTGAAATAGCCTATTCTGAGCAGATACCAGTGCCACACGACTTGATACAGTAATATTAAGATATTAATGTTGAAATTGCAAAGATATATATTAGATGGTATAAACACGAAGTAGGTAGGTATTAGTTTACCGATGTAGGAAGGCGACCGCTTGAGGCCGGGCCCGCCGCCCGATATCCCGGACAGCAGCGTCGCCAGGATCTCTTGTCGTTTGAACCTGGAAACATCATTATAACTGATCTGAGGACTTCCACATTACAATGCATTATTGCATTCACTTGGCAAGTGCTACCAGACACTCGGCAACCCGGGTCGCCGCCGTGCGAGGGCATGGGGGCATGCGAGGGCACGGGGCGTTGTTTACTTCTGCACGCGGAACGTTACCTGATAGCTAGGTGCACCAGCGTGTGTCCGACGTCGAAGGCCGAAGCGCGGTTCAGCAGCGCCACCTCGTGTGCCGTGAGCGCGCGCCCCGGGTCGCCGCCGTGCGCGATGTACTTCTCAACGCAGCTCGGGGAGTTCTCCACTACACCTGCAACGTACCGTTTTTATAGACACTGCCCTTATACTAGAGTCTGATATAGTTAGTATCTACAGCCTAGCAGCTCCCAAGCTTGCTATTTGCTACCACACCCGCCACCGATCGCCCAACCAGAGCCACCGACAGCTATCAGCTCGCGCCTCGCAGTTGGGTATTACAGGCTTCAGGCGACGATCGCGCCGGGTCATTGTAAGCTATTCACTTTTACTCTTTAACTACTGTTGCCACTATTGAGTTGGTGTCACATATTTATAATGCTCACAAAAAGAAGCATTACCAACACGTTTTTGTATATAATTGTCGAAAGCATTCGATTTTGTACAGCTTGAAACATTAATCGAGATAAATGCACCTCCTACATCAATCAAATTTAGTCTCGTGAATGTTCTGATTCCAAACAAACAAGAAAAATAATACTAATTTATTGTCGTGAATGTTCTGATTCCAAAAAAACAACAAAAATAATACTAATTTATTCTCGTGAATGTTCTGATTCCAAAAAAACAACAAAAATAATACTATTTTTTCTCGTGAATGTTCTGATTCCAAAACAACAACAAAAATAATACTATTTTAGTCTCGTGAATGTTCTGATTCCAAAAAAACAACAAAAATAATACTATTTTTTCTCGTGAATGTTCTGATTCCAAAAAAACAACAAAATTAATACTATTTTAGTCTCGTGAATGTTCTGATTCCAAAAAAACAAGAAAAATAATACTATTTATGAATCACTTCCTTCTACAGAATTATCTTTACATCTTTACATTTGTTATATCAAAATGGATAACGTTTCCCGGAATTTGTCGTTGCGATGGGTGTTACGCAGGGGTCATTCCTATGGTTTTTTGGTTTTGGTTTATATTTAGCTTTTTTACTTTTTTAAGCTTTTTTATTTCAATATCATCCCAGTAACTTTGTTTTTTAAGCGCATCGGTAATATATGAGTCAGTTTTGTAGGGGCTCGTCGAAGGTGTAACTTTAACTCTATCGCTTTGTACATTTTAAAACTTTTTTTTAATTTCTGTAGGATTCATACTTTTCGACATGTTTTGAAAATAGTCGAAAAATTGAACGTGAACGAACGAACCTGGAACAAGTTTTATGAAATTTCCGCACACAATTTTTCGTTGAATGTTATCGCGTTCTCACGCGGTTGTTAGTCAAGTGGCGGTAGGAGGGCAGCGGTGGACGAATCGTGGAATCGACACGGAGGAGAAGCGCTGCTCGGTCTCCTTACAATTGTTACTACCATGTTAGTACAACAAAAAAAAAAAAAAAATACAAAATACAAAATTTATTTATTTCCACATAAGTCATGCAATAGTATATACATTAGCAGTGGATCCCGCACTAGGACAAACCTGTGTCGCGGGTATCCTTTTACGTTTACCAAAGAGTAATATATAGAAATAACATTAAAACTAAAACTAAATAACATACAATCAGCAACGGCTCAGCTCAGTAGAGTATTAAGAGAAATAATAATTATAATAATGTGCATAGCTAAAAAAGAAAAAAATACAAAAATGATATTTATAAATGATGTGAATGTGTAGGCATTAACTGTGTGGTTGTAGTTACTTATTACGCGCAAATAAGATTATGAATAACATTGAATAGTATTTAAGAGAAGGCGACCAACAGTGATTCCGTGGCATCATAGTCTAGTGTGACCAACCAATTCCTTCATTTCACTTTAGCGCTAAAAAGCGAACAAGATTTTAGGTCACACTTTACTATAACCTGTTTGTAAATGAAAGGGAAGGCAAATAATCGAAATCGTTTTGCAAAAGAAGTTCTGATTTTAGGTACATTAATTTTTATCCTACGACTACTCGAGTACTGGTCTGAAAGACTACAAGTACAATTTGTTTTGTTGAATTTTTTTGTGCATGGCTCATCCTAGGGCGCGACCCGCGAGTGAGCGGCGAATGTAACCGAATGCCAACCGACCACTCAGGCGCCTCCTCTCTCTTTGAGCTTTGCCTCTTTTTCTAACATTGTGCTGGATGAAACAACAAGCTTTTCAATCACGCTCTCGTTGGCGATGTAGGACCGAGAAGAAGAGGGCCCCTCTTATGGCTTGTTCACTTAATCACTTTCAAAATAAAAAATAAAAAATAAAATAATATTAGGAATAAAATACAATAAATTAATATTAGGACTCAGAGAGTCGGAGATCATTTACATACATTTTTAGTGTATATAAATGATCTCCCTTTTTGAGCAAAACTGCCCTCTTTAGGAGAAAAAGCACAAGTGACAAATTTTGTGAAATTGAGTTAGATGCATTCCCGGAATCAGCAAAAAAATGCGATTTTTCTGTCCAGGAGTATTGGTGATATTCCCCATAGAAGCAAAGTTAGACAAGCACAAGTGCCATACATTTTGTCAAAAGCACTTCCTATTTGATGAAGAAAGAACATAACCCTCACATCAGACGCAGAAAACTACATAAGTAACCACAAATGTATTTTTTTATTGGTATGCGATTTGAACGAAATGATTCACTTCTATTATGAAAAAGCATAACATTGAAATACTAAGCAAAATAAACATATATGTGAACAAATGCTTTTTTTTGTAGTGCTAAAAACAAATTACAATAACTTTCAGAAACTCAAAAAGCATATGAACAAAGTTGTGGGTTTTCTGATTCGTACAAGTAATATAATGCTTTTCTTGCTTAGTAGCCAACGTATTAACATGAACTTGATATGTTTTTCAATACATTTGTTTGTAAGTTATGTTCTTTTAGCTTCGTAGCTTTGCTGTAAATATCTGATTTATCGAATGATGAAGATTGTTTACTATAGAGCCTAGTTGGCGTAATAATGTAATGTATTCTAATGTAGTCCGCGTTGTAGAAGAAAACGACGCCAACTACAAAATGAAAAAATACCTATCAAAGCAAGACTTCAACTAGTTTCGTCTCTCCACGAGACATCATCAGGACACCACAATACTCGACCTTAACACTGAGAGCGCCAAGCAACAACGGCAAAGTCCCACCAGAGATGTTGCCACTCCGAGCTCCGCGCGCCAAGTGAAGCATTGCCCGCAAACCCCCCCTTTTCTGCCGTGGTTGCCTGGCGCTCTCAGTGTTAAGGTCGAGTATTGTGGTGTCCTGATGATGTCTCGTGGAGAGACGAAACTAGTTGTCGTCTTGCTTTGATAGGTATTTTTTCATTTTGTAGTTGGCGTCGTTTTCTTCTACAACGCGAACTACATTTTGTTAGAACTTATCGGAGGTTTTTTTTCGCGGAATTGTTACTAAATATTTTCATCCTTATATTTTGCAATGGATTTCCGCAAAGTAACGCCTGAATCTATTATTTACAGTAAAAATTCTAGATCAATTTTATTATAAATACGATAAAAAAAGATTTCAACTTCGTAACTCATCTCTAAAGCAATTGAACTTAAGCGCAAAGTTTTTTCAATTTATCTCGAAACTAAGGTTTCAGCACTTGTGCTTTTTCTTTTAGACATGGCAGAAAAGATCTCTGTGATATAGTCTTATTTGCTGATGATACTTCATTGATTTTTAAAGTTGACAGAAATTAATTTAATTATGACGATGTAAATAATTCGCTTTCACAAATACTAGATTGGTTCACCGCCAATAACCTCTTACTCAATGCTAAATAAACTGTACGATTTACATATAAACCGCACATTTGCACTTTAGCAAGCGGTGCATTTTTACTCACTTATGCAAAAGCACTTGAGTACGCGTTCGACCGCTGTCCCGTGTATTCAATCATTATCATATCAATAAAATCAAGTAATCTATTACGTCTATCAATTATCATCATTATATCAAATATCATCTAAAGGTGTAGGGCGGAAACCTTACATCTTTATGGTCCTTCGAGATTTGACCCGGCGCGCGCGCGCGGAGAAGTTTTAAATCAGGACCACGCGGTGCAGTGACCTAGTTACGGAATCACGTGTTTCCTGGAAATTTGCCGTGTGGCGGGACGTTCTTTAGCAATCAGTGACTATCAAAGGAAAAATATCACTTTATCATAACTATCAGTGTCATCATCGCGAGAAGTGTTGTGTGCTTTTTTGTGAGTGACATCAATCATCATCATTAGCCACGAGTAAAGGTAGTATTGAAGCCTTCGTGACGCTGCAGAATCAAGGTAACTGTTCTGGGTATCTCGAGTGCAATAGCGAATCGGTTTAGTTGGCCTCCCACCAGCGGGTCTCACCGGCTAATCTGAGAAGGTGCATATATCGCGCACGGGATCACTGGGATAGATCATAGCATTACCTATCACTACCTAGCATCTAACACCAGCGAGTAGCTCCTACCCAACTGCTACCGAGCTCAGAGGATCATCAGCTCAGCATATTACTGTAAGTAGTAGAAAATGGAAGACCTACTAGCAAATCAGCAGCAAATCATAAACGAAGTAGAAAGGTTGTCTGTCAATTTTGGGAAAGATGGGCCGGAGAGAAAAACTCAGCAGTATGCCAAGAAGAGAATTGAATCTCTTAAAGCCTACTGTGCAGAATTCGACAATAATCACAAAAAGCTGCGTGAGCACGAGTCTAATCACCCCTACTTCACGGAGAACTACTATGATAGATTCATCAAAATGGCCCAGGAATATCAAGGTATGATCCAACCCTTCCTTGTAGCAGAGGATAAACCTTTATTGAAGCCGGCGAGCCCGGGATCGGCACGCTCCTTCGACTGGCCCGCCACCGCTGGAACGGCGACGCCTCAGGCTCCGCAGCGTGGAGCAAGCATCAATCAAAACCCAGCAGGTACTTCTGGACAGTCGTCAGGCAGGGTTAACAGTGGTAACTCTACCAAACTAGACGAAATGTTACGAAAACAGAAGAGCAATTTTAAAGCATTAGCAAGGGCAATTAGCAGCATCGATGTGTCTTCACTATCAGAGAAGTGGGAGTTCGAGGACGCTCTTTATACTATTCAAGGTCGGTGGTCCGTTGTTGACTCTTTACACTGGGAGATTGACAGCGAACTACTGTGTGACAACCCTGCATACGAGCAAACGTATTACGAGTATGAAGAAAAGTATAGCACTATCAAAAAATCTATCAACAGCAGCATGTGGTCGGCTCGTCATCGCGAGCGATCTACTCCTGCCATGGAGATTCCCGTCTTCAACGGCAATTATCATCAGTGGATGTCTTTTAAAGACTTGTTTACTGAAACCATCCACACAAACAAATCACTATCGAATTCGCAAAAGATGCAATATCTAAAAAGTAAAGTAAAAGGCGCAGCAGAAAAACTCATACAGCATCTTAACATCAGCCAAGATAATTATGAAGTTTGTTGGGAGATTCTTAATCAGAGATATGAAAACAAAAAGCTTATTCTCAACTCTCATCTAAACATTCTTTTATCAATACCAAATATGCAGCAGCAATCATCATCATCTATCAAAAAACTCCACGATACAACAAACGAGTGTCTAAATGCCATCAAAAATCTAGGCGTTAACATTTCTCATTGGGATCCGCTTATCATCTATCTTTTGTCTCAAAAATTGGACGCGGACACCCATAACGATTACGTCGAGTTTGTTCAAGACCCCAAGGACGTTCCAGTTCTATCAGATTTCCTAAAGTTCTTGGACACTAAATTCACTGCATTAGAAGCGTCTCGTCGTGGCCGTGGAGAAGCATCAAAATCAAATCAATCTACACAATCAAATCAACAGCAAGAATCAAACAAAAAACCTAACAATCAAAACTCAAATCAAAAACCATTTATAAAATCAAACAATTATCATTCTAATAAAAAATCATTCCAAGTTTCGCAACAAAAATGCTCACAATGCAACAGTCAGCACGGTATTTTTCAATGCAAAATATTCAACGATCTAAAACCGGCTGACAAACTCAAATCAGTTAAGAAACTCGGCCTATGTGAAAATTGTCTGTATGATCACAAAGGCAAGACATGTTTTTCGGAAAAACGTTGTCAGCAATGCAAAGGTAACCATAACACGCTTTTGCATGAAGCCTACGTAGAGCAGCCCGAACCAAGTACATCAAGACAAAATAATGTGACGCACGTATCTCAAGACAACATAGCAGAGATCATCTTAGCAACAGCACTAATCCAAGTAGTGGCTCAGGATGGTTCTGTCATGAAAATGCGTGCCCTTATTGATCAAGGGTCACAGACGTCGCTAATTACAGAAAACGCCGCACAACGCCTAGGGTTGACACGAAAGCGTTGCAAGGGAGTTATCTTTGGAATAGGGACAAAAGAAAACAATTGTAAAGGCGTAATTACGATCACAGCAAAATCAATTAACAGCGATTACACATTCAGCACTGACGTACTAATAATGAAAAATTTAATCAACAATTTGCCAAATAGAACATTCCAAAAACCGACTTGGTCTAACCTTGAAGGTATTCAATTGGCCGACCCAGATTTCAATATAAGTCGTCCCGTGGACATTTTACTAGGAGCCGAAGTTTACTCAAACATCATCCTAGGCGGCCTCATCAGAGAGGGTGAATCAACCCCTATCATACAGCAAAGTCGCCTCGGTTGGATCATCTGTGGAAACATGAAATCATATCATTGCAATGTCGTCATCAATAACATAGATGAAATCAGTAAATTTTGGGAAATAGAGGACATCGCCGAGAGCTCCGCCATTAATGTGTCGACGGAAGATCATTTCTGTCTGCAACAATTTAAGACAGAAACCACTCGTCAGGAAGATGGTCGCTATGTCGTCCGTCTGCCCCTGAAACCTGAAATCATAGAAAAATTGGGTGAATCAAAACAGAAAGCAGTAGCTCAATTTTATCAACTTGAAAGAAAATTTCAGCATGAAAAAATAGCAAAAGATTATAAACTATTTATCACTGAATATCAGGAATTAGGTCACATGAGGCCGAGCGTAAGTAACTCGAAACCGGGCTATTACTTACCGCATCATTGTGTGCAGCGCGCGGACTCCACTACTACTGCACTTCGTGTCGTATTCAATGCGTCATCGAAAACGTCATCAGGCTTCAGCCTTAACGACCTTATGTACAGTGGGCCTAATTTGCAAACAGGCCTATTATCATTAATTTTACGATGGAGGCAGTACAAAATAGCATTCACTGCGGACATGGAGAAGATGTTCAGACAGATTCTTTGCCACGAAGAAGATCAAAAATATCAACTTTTAGTGTGGAGAGATGACAAAGATCAACTACTAAGAGAATGGAGACTTACCACGGTGACATATGGAACCAAGGGAGCGCCCTTCTTGGCCATGATGACCCTCAAGCAACTAGCACTTGATGAAGGCGAAAAATATCCAGAAGCAGCAAAAATCTTGGATAGAGACTTCTACATGGATGACCTTATCAGTGGAGCACACAGCATACAATCAGCAAAGCAAATTATTTCAAACTTGATTGACCTCTTAAAATCGGGAGGCTTCAATCTTAGAAAATGGTCATCTAATGAGAGGGCATTATTGGATCACCAAAACGAACAAACATCAACATCATCATCATCATTTGACTTCAAACATCAAGAGTCAACGAAAGCACTTGGACTTCGATGGGACCCCCGAGAAGACGTGTTTTCATTCCAGCTGAAAATATCATCATCATCAAAGCCAGCCACCAAACGATCACTTCTATCAGAAATATCAACAATTTTCGATCCTCTTGGTTGGCTGTGCCCCGCAACAACCAAGCTGAAACTATTATTTCAGACAGTATGGCAACTAAACATTCAATGGGATGAACAGATTCCCGCATCATTGAACGACGAATGGTCGAATATCAAGCAAGATCTAGGAGTAATTAATGAGCTTCAGATCCCAAGGTGGCTAGAAAGTCACGAAAATGATAACATAGAGCTACACGGATTCTGCGATGCTTCCGAAAGTGCTTATGCCTGTGTTATCTACAGCAAGATCAAAAACACAGAAAAACCTGTGATCATAGCAGCAAAATCAAGATTAGTGCCGAAAAGGAAAATTATATCACTCCCTAGACTTGAGCTTAGCGCGGCACTCCTACTATCAAATCTCATGAAAATCGTCCAGGAAAACCTCCCAGGACACAAGATCAAATCATTTGGATGGTCAGACTCAACAGCGGTCTTAGGTTGGATTAACGGCGATCCTAACCGTTGGAAGCCATTCGTAGCAAATAGAGTCCAAAAAATCAAAGAAATCATAACAGCAAAAAATTGGCAGTATATCAAATCAGCTGAAAACCCAGCTGACTGCGCGAGTCGTGGAATCACTGCAACCCAACTGAAAGAGCATAAACTTTGGTGGAATGGACCTGCGTTGCTACTATCGCCACCGAAAGAAGATCAAGCAGTGGTTTACATCACTAATCAAGAAGTGAAAAATAAATATCAATCAAACGCTATCACACAGTGTCAAAGCGGTGACGTCATCCGTGAGCTTATACAAAAACACAGCTGTCTCACACGCGTGACGCGCATTGTCGCGTGGATATCACGTGCATCAAATTATAAACGCAACCGCCGCCAGCCTGCATACCTAACAGCGCAAGAAATAAATTCAGCGAAAATAAAATTAATCAAATGCGTACAGCAAGAATCATTTTCTGAAGAAATTAACGCATTACAAAAGCAGAAAAAACTATCATCAACCAGCAAACTTCTCTCATTGAACCCGTTTCTAGACAAAGATGGTTTATTAAGAGTCGGTGGCAGAATAACGAATGCCAATATCAGAGAAAGCATGAAACATCCCTTCATAATCCCACACAATCATCATTTCACGGAAATTTTGATCGATAAGGCTCACAAGGTGACTCTACATGGAGGAGCAAGGTTAACCCTGAATCATCTTAGACAAGATGTGTGGATTATAGGAGGAATAAGAGCAGTCAAGAAACGAGTTCACAGCTGTATCACTTGCAGAAAGCATGAACCTATCAAGCTGAAGCAAATCATGGGAGAGCTACCATCAGCTCGATGTAACCCAACACGTCCATTTTATCATACTGGAGTGGATCTGACAGGTTTCATCGACGTAAAAGCAAACATAGGTCGAGGCATAAAAACCACGAAAGGTTATGTAGCAGTTTTCGTTTGTATGGCCACGAAGGCCATACACTTGGAGCTGGTGTCTGATCTAAGCTCAACAGCATTCTTATCAGCACTACGACGTATGGCAGCCCGGCGAGGTACCCCGCGCCACATCTACAGCGACAACGGAACCAATTTCGTCGGAGCCAATAAACGCCTAGAGCAGGAAACTATCAACCTAAAAAGCACACTAGATCATGAGTTTTACTCAACAGTGGCTGAAATGCAAATAGAATGGCATTTCAATGCTCCTTCCTGGCCCAGTGCTGGGGGACTATGGGAGAGTGCAGTCAAAAGCCTAAAACATGATTTTCGTAGAGTGATTGGAGACCAAAAGCTCACCTACGAAGAATTATCAACACTTCTTGCACAGATTGAAGGATGCCTTAACACTAGGCCCTTATGCGCACTGAGAGAAGACCCAGATGACATAAATTGTCTAAAACCATCTCACTTTCTGTCAAGCGGACCAGTTCTTACTATTGTGGAAACTGAAACAGATCAACGCACCAGATGGCAATTAGTACAGAAAACTTTTAAAGATATCTGGAAGAGGTGGCAAGCAGAGTATTTATGTCAATTATCAAACCGAAGCAAATGGCAGCAAGCAGAAACAAACATCGAGCTAAATGACATCGTAATAATTCATGATGCGAATGTACCCGCCGGAAAATGGGCCATCGGAAGAGTAACAGAGCTTCACCCCGGAAAAGACGGATATGTTCGCGTAGTCACTCTAAAAACTAAGAATGGTACTATGAAACGACCAATAGTAAAACTATCAAAACTGCCAGTAAACGAGCCTTCAGCAAGAGTGGAAGATCAAGAACAAAACAAACCTTCACGAGACGATCAGAAATCCCCAAGCAAACCATCAAAATCAAAAACATCAAAATCATTCAATTTTGTTGGGCTACTGATGATGACAATGATGTTATTCCTAACGCCCGTCCATTGTGACTACAAGCTATCAAATATCAACAACAATCAAAGCATTTATTTCGACAAATTATCATCCATGCACCTTGTCCGAGATCAGTGGAAACTTATCGTTTATTATGACATGGACCCATATTGGCAAGGAATGCAGTTATTCACGAAATATTTTTATCATCTAGAAAGCATGTGCTCAACAACATCAAAACAAACCAACTGTGACGTTATCATACTACAACTACGTCACGGATTCGAAGAACTACAGTACTACAACAGTTTGATGCTCGGCGATCCTATGGCACGCGTAACTAGACGCCGCCGCGGCCTTATCAATGGAGTTGGATACCTAGCACATAGTTTGTTTGGAATACTGGACGAACAGTTCGCAGAGCAATATGAGCAAGATATAGAATCAATTCGAAACAATCAAAAACATTTGGCACTCTTATGGAAAAATCAAACATCAGTAGTTGAATCAGAATATAACCTACTGAAAAGAATGGAGCAATCAATGAATAATCAACATAAATTATTTCATCAGCAAATTATCAGTCTAGAGAAAAACTCCAATATTCTATCAAAACAAATCGAATCAGTGGCAAATAACAACGACTTTGCCTTATCATCAATCATCGCCAATAGTATCATGATGAATTTAAAAAACATACAAGACACACTGGTAGATACCATCACAGATATCCACTATGGGAAGTTCAATATCCATCTGTTGACCCCTAAGCAACTACGTAATGAACTCAATATAATATCAGGGCAACTTTCCAAGGATTTGACCATACCCATAAGCAACATTCAAACCGAACTATCAAGCATTTATCATCTAATGAAAGTGAAAGCAAGAATGACTAAACTCTACTTCATTTTCGAAATCAAAATCCCGCTGCTCACCAGAGATAGTTATGACATATATAAGCTCATACCAATACCTCAACAGCGCGGAAGAGAGATGGTCGTAATCTCGACTATATCAGAATATGTAGCACTGAACATTCAAAAGGATTCGTATATCACACTATCAGAAAATGAAATCCAGAACTGTCTGCCCTATGACTCATCAAAACGTCTGTGCCCATTACAAAGACCTATACATCATATGACGTCAGACGAAAATCTTTGTGTAATGGACCAGTTATCAAATCAATGCAAAACCAACATCAAAAAATGTACAGCCCACTGGTCGGAACTTAATCACTTGAAGACATACCTGTATTTTATTTGCGATCAAAATACCATAAGAATAATATGTGGAAATCAAGTTACGGCTGTACCCGTTAGCAAGGCCGGCATTATGACACTTGGAGACGGTTGTATTATCAAGGGCGAAGAGTATGAAATATTCGCACACAACAGACAAACGAATCAATTGAAAACTCGACCAGATATCATGCAAATAGAGATTCCTCCAATCAATAACATCATCAACTTAACAATACCTATCAATGCGACTGTATCACAATCACATGATTTGGAGAATTCAAACTATCAGAAGGATCTACAGAATATTGGCACACAGATAGAAACGCTAAAATCTGCCGAAAACAGCGTAGAGCTATCATATCACGACGTGCATCAGTTCGTGGTCCTATATCTCGTGGTCGGAGCAGGCCTACTAGCTCTCGCGCTATTCGCCTGGCGGCGAGGGCGACTCCGCTGCTCTGCGCGAATCTCGCCCCCGGCCGTGCCGGCACCCGTGCCCCCGCCGGCGGCGCCCCGCAGCGAGCACCCCAACCTGCGTGTTCACTACAGGACGACTCCGGCGCCGACGGCAACAATCAGCACAAGCACCAGCATCATCGACAAAGACAATCTAGTGAATCAAAGTGTGCGTAGTAATTCTAATTGTGTTGACGCAACTACTTCGCCTATATTCATAAATCGATTCATTAAAAGTGAAGTGCAGTGATTGATATTATCATAAGCTGGACATTATTAGAGACTTTGCTTTTAGTTTTGAATTTTTATACATACTTTTACTATTAGTTAATATCATTTTACATGTATCAATTTTTATAATTTTGCTAATCATTCTGTATTCTTCTCCCTCGGGAGCATGTACGATTTACATATAAACCGCACATTTGCACTTTAGCAAGCGGTGCATTTTTACTCACTTATGCAAAAGCACTTGAGTACGCGTTCGACCGCTGTCCCGTGTATTCAATCATTATCATATCAATAAAATCAAGTAATCTATTACGTCTATCAATTATCATCATTATATCAAATATCATCTAAAGGTGTAGGGCGGAAACCTTACATAAACCAAGTGCATAAAATTCATGTTATCAAATGTAAGAGAACTCCCAACTAAGATAATGCTACAGGACGAGATTGTTGACTTTGCAGACTCAACTGTTTTCCTAGGGTTACATATTGATTCCTCTCTTCAATGGAGACCACAAATTGATGCTCTCGCAGGCAGATTTAGTTCAGCAGCCTATGCGGTTCGAACAATTAGATATATTACCGATGTAGATACGGCTAGGTTAGTTTATTTCAGTTACGTCCTTAGTATAATGTCTTACGGTATCTTGCTTTGGGGACGGGCAGCCGACATCCAGACTATCTTTGTTCTCCAATTGATGTTATAGGGGGTCGAAAATGGCCTGAACTGATTCGAAAAATTTGGCGGGGGGGCACTGCCGTACCCCCAGTTATAGATCGACAAGTTTTACACTAGAGCAGAACTATACATATGTACAAGTAGACAAAGGCTGACAAGAGAAGAAGTGTTGTTACCTAAACAGGCTTGCAGCCAGATCCAGTCGATGTTCTTGTGGGTCCGCTTGGCGCGGCGCAGCGCCCCGGTCTCCGCCGCCGGCTCCGAGGGAGACACGCTGTTGCAGATGTCGTTTATACCTACGTACGTACACACTATTTTATTTCATTTTTGCTATAATAGGTACCTACCTACCTACATTTTGTGTCAGAACCTACTTACACAAAACATGGCAACCAATAATAGAATAACACATAAATTAAAATAAACATTTCATTGCATTGCTAACCCATGAACAATCGTGCCATGTACCAATAAGTGAATGCGTCGGTGATGAGGCAGAAAAGGACCGAGGAATGGCGAAGACAGGAGTACAGTACAGGAGTGAGTGTGGCCTGTGCGGGCGCGCGGCGGACAGTGGCGGCGGCGGCGCGGGCGGCTCGGGCGCTCCCCCCGACCCGCACATCGCACAGCGCAGCGCCTTGGGCCAGTTCTGGTATGTAGGTAGGAGTACAGTACAGGAGTGAGTGATACATACCGATGGTGGACCTGTGCGGGCGCGCGGCGGACGGTGGCGGCGGCGGCGCGGGCGGCTCGGGCGCGCCCCCCGACCCGCACATCGCACAGCGCAGCGCCTTGGGCCAGTTCTGGTATGTAGGTAGGAGTACAGTACAGGAGTGAGTGATACATACCGATGGTGGACCTGTGCGGGCGCGCGGCGGACGGTGGCGGCGGCGGCGCGGGCGGCTCGGGCGCGCCCCCCGACCCGCACATCGCACAGCGCAGCGCCTTGGGCCAGTTCTGGTATGTAGGTAGGAGTACAGTACAGGAGTGAGTGATACATACCGATGGTGGACCTGTGCGGGCGCGCGGCGGACGTTGGCGGCGGCGGCGCGGGCGGCTCGGGCGCGCCCCCCGACCCGCACATCGCACAGCGCAGCGCCTTGGGCCAGTTCTCATAAGTACAAACCTGGAAAGGAACACGGAATGCTTATTTTTTTCTAGCATACATAATTATATTTACTCAATTATCGAGGTAGGTATACCGAAAAAACTTCCGTTGATAAATCAAATTCGAGGATACACATGACAGAATGGTTGGTAGGTTTGATGATGCGGAGAGCAGGTGCCTTAGAGTAAATACCGATAGAACAAAACTTTTATCGATAATCGTGAAAATTATGAAAAGTATAAAAATATAAAATTAAACCCCACGTGGACGAAGTCGCGGGTAACAGCAAGTTATTTAAAAAAAGAATGTATGCACAGGGTGTAACATTTGTTTGAATTGAATAGGCTCTGAGAGCAATGGACCGATTTGAAAGATTCTTTCACCAATAGAATTCTACATTATCCTTGATGAACATAGGCTATAGAATATTTTCAAAAAAGTTGGGATCTGTACGAAAACTTCGATAATGTAACCCAAGGTAAGCCATAAAAAAATATCATAA
The DNA here is from genome assembly GCA_947086465.1 of Eupithecia exiguata. NCBI lineage: Eukaryota > Metazoa > Arthropoda > Insecta > Lepidoptera > Geometridae > Eupithecia > Eupithecia exiguata. Next base: position 9,265,728 of record OX352248.1, on the reverse strand, counting down.
AAAATCCTTACCTCGCGTACGCTGCGGAAACGATTGACAATAGAGCAAAGTGATTACTACCGTTTTATAGCAGACATCAATATCTACTCAAATAAAACCGGCCAAGTGCGAGTCGTACTCGCGCACGAATGGTTCCGTACCATTATCTATAAAAACGGCAAAAAACACGTTTGTTGTATCGGAGCCCCCCTTAAATATTTGTTTTAATTTAATTACTTATTTTGATGTGATAATAATTACTATTCATTAAGCTGTTTATGTATAAAATTTGACTTGTATAAGTGCTTATTTTGTAAGCCTAAAGAAACAAAGTTATTGACTATTGAATTTTAAAGTGAATATAATACCTACCTCAATCAACAAGAGACAAGGACAAGGGTTGTCATAAGTTTGACGGGTGGATCTGTGTCTGCGTGTGTAGGTATCTGTGGGTGGTTGCGGCATCGTAGCTCCCAAACGGATGATTTTGATTGTTTGTTTTGTTTCAAAAGTAGACTTGATCGAGTGTCCTAAGCATGGAAAGTCTGCCAAGAGTCTGTTCAAATTTATGATTTTTATATTTTTTGTTAAATACCTATATCTAGTTGTGCGAAGCCGGGGCGGGGGGGCGGCCGCTAGTCTTTAATAATTTGGGTAGGGTCGAGTGTCCAACAATGAAACACCAAACATTCAGTCTGAAGGGTAGGTGGGTGATGCAAAATGCACAATCGTCAACAAGGTAGAATTATTGGTATTTAACTCAGTATCAGAGCTCAGAGCTCTTAGTAGCTAGTTTTTACAGTTGTCCGTAGGGCGTACCTAGGTAGGTAGGTACAAGTAGATACGATCACTTTTACAATATGTGTGACCGTCTTTAGGTACCTCGCGGGTCAATCCTAGCTAAGGTATATAAATACTTATCCCAAGTGCAGAGCGAGAGGCTGTCATGCGCGAGCGAGAAAGTATTCGAGCCCGCGCGCCTTCATAGTGCGTTATAGTATTTTTTCTAGTTAGATTCAAGATTGTTTATTGTGTTCATGTTGTACATACGAGTACCTAGTAGGTCTTAAAATAAATGTGTACAGTTTGAACATGAGCCCGGTTGGTATTTGATTAAATATGTGTTCTACAAGTCTCATTTTTCTCTCATATGGATTCAATTTTTTACAGGAAGGGAGTCTACTTAATTAGTTATAATATACAAAAAAAGAAATATCCAATAAAAGGTGTCTTTAAATAAAACAGGCCAAGTGCGAGTCGGACTCGCGCATGAAGGGTTCTGTACTATTATCTATGAAAACCGTAAAAAATTCAGGTTTGTTGTATGGGAGCCCCCTTAAGTATCTATTTAATTCTGTTTTTTAGTATTTGTTGTTATAGCAGCAACAGAAATACATCACGTGTGAAAATTTCAACGGTTTTACTAGTACGGTTCATGAGATACAGCCTGGTCACAGACGGACAGACGGACAGCGGAGTCTTAGTAATAGGGTCCCGTTTTACCCTTTGGGTAAGGAACCCTAAACCACCACCATTGTTCCTAGTATTTAAGATTCATAAGCTGTTTGTTTTCCATCTAAATAAATAAATAAAAAAGTGGAACTGTTTCATTGTGTCCACCTATGTGTACACAATGAAACACCCTATGTCAAACAATGAAACACCGTTATTAACATAGACTTTTTTGTATTTAGTGTGGATAAAGGAACAAGTAATGATAAAAAATTATAAATCCAATTAAAAAGCTTTTAATAAACTTTTCATAAATATTTCTTACAGTAGCTTCCGTAAGCGCCATCTGAAGGAAAAAAAAGATATAAATATATTATTTGCCTGTTGAGTTTATATTAAGGGCTACAGTGATTTAGTATTAAAAATCATTATTATGCTTGTATAAATGATCACATAAGTAAAATGATACCTACCAATTGAATATAGGTAGGTAACTACAAGGATGAATAGATAATGGTATAGAATGAACAAACTTGTACGCGATAATGTTTTGTTTCATTGTGTCCACCCTTCAACTGTGTCATTTATTTATTTAATTAAAACAAAGAAAGCTACACATAAGTCACCTAGAAAGATGTTAGTAAAATTTATAAAAAGAAAACATTAGGAATTAAATTAATTACCTATGACGTTCACAAAACAAAAAACACTCAATAATTTAGTCCACCTGTCGGCGAACAAGTCAAAATCGGGGCTGTCGTCTAGGAGAGCGTTGAGTACTCGAGGGATGGGTGACATGGACCGCGCCGCCGTACGAGACTGCGCCGCCGTACGAGACTGCGGCACGGCCAACAACCTATGTTTCCGACACCGGCAGTAGTTGTTCGGGACGTAGAGTCGACACAGCTCATCATTCAAATCCGCAGCGTCAATTTTTCCGTGGAGGATCTTGCAGATCGTGGTTATTTGGTCATAAGCACGCCGCAGCTCAAGGGAGTTATAGCCCAAGCATCCTAACAAGAACTTGGTGGGATAAACGTAAGGGTAGTAAACAAAGCATCGCATGTAGAGGAACCGCAAGAATTTTTTCTGCACCTTCTCAAGCGTCAAGCATGAGGGTATAAGGAACCTCGTGCGGGTTCCACACACACGCGCTGCTCTCCAACTTGCGCCTAACATGTGCAGTGCAAACCAAGTCAAAAAACATGATCGTTCTCGAAATTACGGGCATTTCTGAGGACGAACCCCAGACGCCTGAACGACTCCTTGGCCAAGGAACGGATGTGGTCATGGAAGTAAGCTTTCGGTCGAATGTGACACCCAAGTCTCTCATGGTGATGGTTCTGTTTATTGTTTCGGTCGAATGTGACACCCAAGTCTCTCATGGTGATGGTTCTGTTTATTGTTTCGGTCGAATGTGACACCCAAGTCTCTCATGGTGATGGTTCTGTTTATTGATTCGGTGTTTATTTTGTAATCAAAGTGAATTGGGTGAAACATTCGGCTAAAGGTCAGGACGTAACATTTACTGGGATTGAATTCCATTTTGTTAACAACGCTCCACTCGAAGATAGCGTCGACATCGTGTTGTAGGGCCCAATGTCGGGTAGGTTAGGATAGGTCATTGTAGGTTTCACTGTTTACGACTGTTGTTGGACACTCGACCCTACTTGCCCTCCAGATAAGGTTAAATTGCTTCACCTTGTATACAAAGTGCCAGGGCAGGGGGGTGCCCCTGGCGCCGCGCCGTCCTCCCGAGGTGGATTGAGATTAGTAACTGTATACAAAGTGTCGGTGTAACGCACTGACTAACTAAGTACTAATGAACAGGTACTTACAGCGCAGGACCACTTGTTGCCGAGGTTGGCGCTGGAGTGCGGCGTGTTCTGCGGAGACGAGATCCGCAGCGGCTTCAGTCTCTCCGTGACGCTCTCCACACCTGGACATAACAATAAACAATTTCATCACTTGACCTATATACGAGTAGATATAGATTATTAGGTACTTTATTGCACCGTCAATGTTTACACTAAACAAATAACCAGCAGTGGCGGCGTGGTGTGCGCTGGCACCTGGCCGATTTACTACAAACACAGATTACCCCCCATAGATTCCGCATGACAGACGACGACCGCGCACATCACATCGATGCAAATGCATAGATATAAATCGCCACTTCAAAGCACGGCTTTAGTTTCGACCAAGTGTCAGACCCGTGAGCTCCTTTACGTTTTTGTGTTCTAATGCTAGTGGAAATTGGTTGTGTGTTAGTAAAAATGATAAAATGACTACATGTGCAGTGAAATGGTGTGGAAAGTCATCTAGAAATTCAAACTATCTAAAAGACGGAATAATATTTCATCGGTAAGTAAAAGAATAACAATTTTACCAGTTATAGAAGAGGTCAGCTTATAATGGTTGATGGTACGTAAAGACGATCTCTTGTTTCTTTTCCTCATTGCTGTTATTGCACTCGTTGTCCCTTTTCGGCGCAAGCACGTGTAACGCTAGTGTTGTGAATTTCACTTTTTTCCAGTCGATAGGTATCGATTTAAATGTTGGATTACGTGGATATGTAGGGCTCTCGGAATTTTTGTATGAAAAACACTAAAATATTGGATTAATCTTATTGAAGGATACAAAAAAAAATGCTGTTGATAAATCAAAATGGAAATGCAGGACATGGATTAAACGATGACTAGTACTAGGACAACACAACATGACAAATACAAAATAATAAATGTGATGTAGGTATAAGGTGGTTATTTTAAGGAGTTTTTTCTTATAGTTTTAGTTTCCCACTTGCCCCAAAAGGAAAACAAATAGGGTAGAAGCAACCGACGCGACGGATGGTATCCTACTAATAATAGTGTAATTTGATCAAAACTTTTTTATTAATCTAATGGTTATTTCATTACACCTTATCATGATTAAATAAATGAGAGGTACTGCATTAAATTGATTGAAAGGGAGTAGGTATTTTTTTTAAATCGGTTTTTGATTCGAAATTTACAATATTATCGTTTGTAATATGAAGAACTAAGGTCGCATTACAGAGCAGTTAAATATTCATGTAAATTTATGTTCTTTTTAACAACATGGTATTGATATTAATTATCGACAAATTTTAAACTGTCCCAACCCTAGGGTTAGTTCATTTTTAGTGCGACCTTGAAATAACCAATCACAACGCCTTTGTTCCAGTCCCCGCAACCCGCGCCTTCCTCCAATTTTGGTGAGCTAGGATCCGAACTAAAGTCCCGTAATGCGGAATCTATTGGGGGTAATCTGTGACTACAAATAACCAGCAGTGGCGGCGTGGTGTGCGCTGGCACCTGGCCGATTTACTACAAATAACCAGCAGTGGCGGCGTGGCGTGCGCTGGCACCCGGCCGATTTACTACAAATAACCAGCAGTGGCGGCGTGGCGTGCGCTGGCACCCGGCCGATTTACTACAAATAACCAGCAGTGGCGGCGTGGCGTGCGCTGGCACCCGGCCGATTTACTACAAATAACCAGCAGTGGCGGCGTGGCGTGCGCTGGCACCCGGCCGATTTACTACAAATAACCAGCAGTGGCGGCGTGGTGTGCGCTGGCACCTGGCCGATTTACTACAAATAACCAGCAGTGGCGGCGTGGCGTGCGCTGGCATCCGGCCGATTTACTACAAATAACCAGCAGTGGCGGCGTGGCGTGCGCTGGCACCCGGCCGATTTACTACAAATAACCAGCAGTGGCGGCGTGGCGTGCGCTGGCACCCGGCCGATTTACTACAAATAACCAGCAGTGGCGGCGTGGCGTGCGCTGGCACCCGGCCGATTTACTACAAATAACCAGCAGTGGCGGCGTGGTGTGCGCTGGCACCTGGCCGATTTACTACAAATAACCAGCAGTGGCGGCGTGGCGTGCGCTGGCACCCGGCCGATTTACTACAAATAACCAGCAGTGGCGGCGTGGCGTGCGCTGGCACCCGGCCGATTTACTACAAATAACCAGCAGTGGCGGCGTGGTGTGCGCTGGCACCTGGCCGATTTACTACCAACCACCCCCCATCCCAAAAACACGGGAAACCAAAATACTGAACCACCTTGGGGGTAGGTTGACTCTCAGAATCGGGTCGACTATCTGAACCCTCAACTTCTAACAACAGGAATTATAAGTAAAGTTTTTCTTTAAAGTTTTTTTTTTTAAAGTAAGTTTCGTATGTTTGGTGTAAAGTAACTACACTTGCGAGCTATAAACTGGAATCACTTCATCGCTGGTTTCTGCAGACCATATTTTAGTTTCCATGGAATAACAATACTAGGTATTTTCTAAGAAATTAATAAATCCCAAAAATTAACGATCTCGACGGGATTCGAACCCAGAAATCACCCAAAAATTACCAGAAAAAATTATTCGAAACTACCCAGAGTACTATAATAAATAAAAACCTTAGAAATACTAGGTATTGTTAATAAAGAACATGTAATAAATATTCGATTTCATGGGTATCTTATACAACAAATGAGTTAAAGGTCCAATGTTTATTAGACAATTTTTATCCTGAACAATTAATCCTACTGATTTGCATAATAAAATAGGGAGGTTATTTTTTTAATTTTTAGTTGGTTCGATTCCCAGGTGAGACAAGGAATTTTTAGAAAATCTTTGAATGCAATTATGTTTCTTTTTAAAAATAAAGGCATGTTTCCTGTCAGTTAAATGAGCTAGCTAAAGGATTTAAGGTAGTTCCCCTCCAGGGCCCATAGATTCTTTCCACCCTGTATAAAAAAAAAATTGGGACCATTATCAACGCAAATAGCACCCAAAACAATTGTAATTAGAATTTTTGTCTGTTTGTGGCTGAGGCTAGATGGCGCTAACTACATAATTGTTAACCAAATAAATCGCTAAGTTAATTAAACTGCGAAACATAATATACAGGGTTAGTGACAATACGTGAACTGCAGGTTCAGCCCATCATCACAAACACGTTTGTGAAGACGCCAGGTCTTAATTCTTAATTTTGGTATTGGTAATGGGTACCCCCCGCAATTCAATAATCGTTCATTAGAGGTTTTTTTTTAAACTCAACTTAAAAACGCTAAAAGCTCTGCCCTGAATTAACAGAAGACATGAGAGTGATAGATCAGTCTTAAGTAACTCGATGGGTTCCAGGCAATGATGTTTTTTCATTTTGTATCAGAGGTGACTTATTTTTTTTTTAATTTAGACTTGGCGCCTTTACGAACGTATTTGTGATGATGGGCAGGACCTGCAGTTCACGTATTGTCACTAATTTACCAATTACCCTGTATATAGATAATCCTCACTAATATTATAAACGTGAAAGTTTAGATGGATGGATGGATAGATAGATGGATGGATGTTTGTTCCTTTATCACGCCAGAACGGCAAAACGGATCTGGATGAAATTTGGCTCAGAGATAGATTATAGTCTGGAATAGGACATAGGCTACTTTTTATCCCGAAATTCCTACGGGAACGGAACGCGGGTGAAACCGCGAGGCGCTGCTAGTTTATAATATATCCAAAAACTGCTGTCCAAAGTCACTATTCCATGCGGACGAAGTCGCGGGCGCAGCTAGTAGATATATGTATATATATATATATATATTATAAATAGATAGGTACTTAAACTAAGAGGAAAACATACCTAAAGTAAGAAATGTAAGGTCAGTTACAAAGATGAAAAGTTAACTAAGACGAAAGTAACATAATTATAAATATCAGGCTGCCCATTCTATTCTATACTTGGTGGAGGATGATGGGTGGATTGGTGGATTAGTGTTACAGAATCTTGTACGAGCCCAGAGCTTTAGTTAGATAGTTTGAATGAAACCACTGAGTTATCAATCGAAGTTATATTGTGAAAAGTTTCAAAGTTTATGAAAGAAACTCATCCGCTCTAGTCCGCGGTAAGTAAAGGCTAACTTAAAATGAAGGTCGCGGCTGATCGCGATGCCAGCCAAAATCATTTTATTTATAATTTGTGCTGTTCGTGAACCGTACAAATCTCTTAAACGGTGAGGACAGAATTGGGCACTTTTTCGCAAAGCGTAAATTAAAATATACATGTATCAGCAGTAATCCAAGAGCCGCCTAGGATATGATATGAATACTAATCAGAATATAAATAGTAACGTACTACAAGCCTCAGAGGAGGGCAGCGCGCTGGCGTGGTCCTGCAGGTTGAATATGTCTTCTCCCAGCACTGGCTTGGCGGCGCGGCACATCGTGCACTGGAATATTCATTCAAAAACATCATTGGAGCCGAAACAAGTCCACACACAGCTTGATAAAACCCTATTCCAGTTCGCCCGGGTGGATATCCCTTAGTCGTATCTTTAAACAAACGCACGTGACGACACAGGGTAAAGTAGGTTTTTTTTGTTCCACCTTTGGTTGAATTGCACCTGATGTGGTGTGAAATTATCGCCGACAAAAGGGCAACTACGTCTAAGCAAACATGCGAGAAAAAGCGCATGCGCTCGGTTTAGTAAACAAACAACGTTTAACACTTACACAACTTTCACCTTTCTAGTATCGGTGGTAGAATAAGATCAGCTGGCAACATCATCATCAGGTGTGATTTATAATACAGGGCGCTCTGGCGCTCATTAGGGGAGGCCTATGTCCAACAGTGGACTACTATAAGCTAATGATGAATCAGCCTATCACAGCCATGCAAGAGCGAGACATAATGGCTTTATTTAGCTATCCTTTCGTTGACATGAACAAGTAGTTTTTGGCTAACAAGGCTTGTTGGTCTCAGATTTTTGGCTCTATTTCACCATATAAGTACATTTTTCAACTTGATGCCCTAGTGCTAGCCTAATGAAAATTTCAGGGTTTATTCTTTATGAAAACTAGTAGTTTTTAAGATAGGTTGCAGAAAAAAAAATAAGCGAAATATTTTTTTTACAACCAATCAAAGCTAATGTAAATATTAGATTTTGAAAAGAAAATTTGCTATAATCTTCTTTTTTTGGTTTTTTATAAATCTAAGACTGGATCTACCCCTAAAACCGACCACACCTGGGGAAATATCCAAACTGATACAAAAACTCGACAACAATAAAGCTCCGGGATTCGATCAAATTACTAAAGAAGTTCTCCGGCACCTACCAAAAAAAGGAATTGTCTTCCTAGCAACACTCTTCAATGGCATTATGAGGGTGGGTCACTACCCTAACGTATGGAAAATCTCTCAAATCATCATGGTTCACAAGGAATCGAAGCCAATTAACGAAGTTGGTTCCTACAGACCGATAAGTCTACTACCTGTCATATCCAAGATATTTGAGAAAATGCTGCTGGCTCGAATATTGAAGACCCTACATGAACGATCAATAATACCTGACCATCAATTCGGGTTCCGACAGAAACACGGCACTACAGAGCAAGTACATAGAGTCGTGGATCAAATAAGGAAGTCCCTAGAAAACAAAGAATACTGCTCGGCAGCCTTCTTAGACATACAACAGGCATTCGATAAGGTTTGGCACAAAGGCATGCTTTGTAAAATCAAAACACTGCTACCTCACCCCTTCTTCACGCTGCTACAATCCTACATCTCACAGAGAATATTCCAGGTCAAAGATGGCGAATTCAAATCTGGCTTCTACGATATCCAGGCGGGTGTGCCGCAAGGATCAGTACTAGGCCTGTCCTATACACGATCTTCACATGTGATCTGCCCGAAACACCGAACGTAGTCACAGCGACGTTTGCAGACGACACTGCAATCCTAGCAAGTAGTAGCCACCGAACGAAAGCCTCAGAGGATCTCCAGAACGGGCTGGATGAAATCGCAAAATGGCTGAGCAAGTGGCGAATTAAGGCCAGTGCTTCGAAATCTAACCACATCACATTTGCCCTTCGCGCTGGAGACTGCCCTCCTGTGCATCTAGGTAACACTATACTACCACACAACGAGACTGTTAAGTACCTGGGTTTACACTTGGACAGAAGACTAACCTGGAAAAAACACCTACAAAAGAAAAGAGATGAACTGAACCTGAAATATCGCGATTTACATTGGCTCGTCGGAAGGAATTCGGTGCTAAGCACAGACAACAGACTCCTTATATACAAGGTTGTTCTTAAACCTATCTGGACGTACGGCATCCAATTATGGGGGTCAGCATGCAATTCCAACATTGCTATCATACAAAGAGCTCAAAATGGCGTACTAAGAAACATAACAAACGCTCCATGGTTTCTAAGGAACTCTGAACTCCATGACCACTTCGAAATCAACACTATAGCTGAAGAAATCAAACGATTCTCAACCGCCTACAAAGACAGGCTTGGCCGGCACCCGAACCGCCTTGCAGCCGAACTGACAACCATCAACTATCCCAAGAGGCTGAAAAGACACCATATAATCGACCTTGATTTATGAATGAAGGATAGATAGATAGATAGATAGATAGAAAATGCTTTATTGCACACATAACTTAAAAATAACAGACAAAGATAAAATGAAGAAATAAAAAAAATGTGACAATTGGCGGTCTTATCGCTCAGGAGCGATCTCTACCAGACAACCGTGGATGGATAGGATCGTTGGATTGAACGGGGATCTGTGTGCATTAGTATGTAGCTAATATAATTACATAATTCTAATACAATTACAATATCAAATCTTAGTACATACAACATAATTATATATAACCTACCAACTATAATTTTAAAAATACCTAAATAAATATATATACATAATATTTATATATACCTAATTATAATACATAAACATACTTTTATAAATACATAAATATATATCTACATTTCATAAGAGGAAACAGGGGTGTGGTCAGTGACAGCAGGACAAATAGTGTTCACACACGGGTTGGTGTTGGACAAAGGAAGAAGAGGTCAATGGACCGCTCATCCTGAAAAATACCAGCGCTTACAACACACCTGCTCATAGTTCAAAGAACTGATCGCAGATAAAATTGGAAAAAAAAATAATCTAAGACTGATTGGTATAGGGGTACGATAGGTCCACTATTGATCTTGTTTCAAATAAAAAGGCAAGGTCGCAGACCTAATATTTCGGCTGCAATTGCGAAATTCAGACTGAAATTTTAATTTGGATAAAATTTTACCAGTCCAAATAACTTGCGAACCACTGAAAATCGCTGAACATACATGGGGCTTAAATCGATAGGTACTGAGGTCCCCCACCCCCTAGCCACCGATGATCCACCCCTCATGTTACACCGTGTAGACCCTGATAAAATCTAGCTAGCCTAGGGCACAGAATAAAAATACCTAATAATATATTTGTAATGTAATACTATGTAAAATGTTACAGTAAGCTACCATTTGTTGCTACTTTAATACATTCAATAAAATAATTTAAAGTAACATTCAAGTTTATTGTAATGTACCTATCACACTGACAGACAATTCATGCACTTTCATGTTTGGTGACGAAGTCTGTTTAACTTATACAACCAATTTAAATGTATCAGGTACCTTTCTTGAAAGTGGATAGTTCTCGTAGGTGCAAGTCTCACATCGCCATTTGCCAGTATCGGCAGCAGCAGGCGGCGTTGCTGTCATCTGAAATAATTAAAAATGTTGCCAGTATCACAACAATAGTCTACAATCAAGCTTGGATGATTGATGCAATCTCTGCAACACCAGTGAAGATCCCTAGAATGTTCTGCGCTATTGGTCAAAGTTAGGCTCATCATCACCATCATCAGCCTATATTCGTCCACAGCTAGACATAAACCTCCCCTAATGAGCGCCATAGCGCCCTGTCTTCAGCTTGCCGCATCCAGCATCTGCCAGTAGTCTTTCGCAAATCGTCATCCCACCTGGTCGGAGGGCGTCCTACACTACGTTTGCCGAGTCGCGGTCTCCTCTCAAGAACACGTTTACCCCAGCGGTTGTCGGTTCTTCTCGAGATATGACCAGCCCACTGCCACTTCAGCTTGCTAATCCTTTGAGGTATGTTGACAACCTTGGTTGTCTATCGGATGTATTCTTTGCGAATCCGCGAGAGAAACTCAGAGCATAGCTCTCTCCATAGCTCGCTGGGCGACTTTAAACTGGTGGACAAGCCCTACAGTGAGTGTCCATGTCTCAGTTGAAAACTTTCGTTATCCAAAAGTAGATAGAAAGTAGATATAGAGGCCAATTCCATTCTGATCCACTTTGCTAATCCATTAACGGATTAGAGATACCCATAGTTGACTAAACTAGCTGAATATACAATAAAGGCAGGCAGAGTAGAATCATTTTGGTAGATTAAAATATAAACTGAACATGTGTGTATATCAGTAAATAAACTTAATAATCAATTGTTCATAGAGTAGAAAGCACATCACCACGAATGAATAGTACTAAGTGCCTCCGCAGTGTCAGATGACCTGTAATCTGTTTGTTGTTCAAACACTGATGCACCGTATCACGGAGCAGTGCTTCCATGGTTTGTTGGATCTGAATCAATAGTAATAGTGCCTCCGCAGTGTCAGATGACCTGTAATCTATCTGTTGTTCAAACACTGATGCACCGTATCACGGAGCAGTGCTTCCACAGTTTGTTGGATGCGAATGACCTATTCAAATTTCTTATACAACATTATCACATTTATTTACTCAATTACAATTTTGTAAGAATATTATTTTATATTATCATTAGTATTTGAATGTTCGAAGTATTTGAATATCTTGTGAACTTTTTGGGACTTTCTCTTAGAAGACCATCAACAAGAAATAGTAATTTATCTAGTCAATTTCTCTCAGTTTATATGTAGATATATATTTTTTATTTTAATTGAGACTGGTTAAAGAAGGCAAGTTAAATTAATCTAATCCAGCTGTTTTCAATTGCAGTAATCTGTTATTTACTTGCAAGAGGAGAGCTCACTGTGTGAATTGTCCAGCAATATTTATTTATTTAACTCTTAGATCAGCATGTCTCTCCCAGGCGTCCTCCTAAAGTTACTGCTTTCCATTTCTTGGAACTCTGCCGAGCCGCAATGACTTTACAACTGGGTCTTCCGCAACGAGTTGAAATTAAGGTGTTTATTCAAACAATAATAAACTTATTGGAACAGTATTGGTCACGGGAGGGGTGTAAGAGGTAGTGCAACAGTGTGAGGGATACCTGCGCTCGGCTGGCGTGTGAGACATTGGTGGAGTCGAGTGAAGCGCGCGCGGGCACAGGGGCCGCGGCGGAAGCCTGGCTGCCGCGGCTGCTGGCATGACTCGCGGCCTGCGCTTCATCGCTCATCCTCCCTGCACCATCGACGGCCCACACCACACCACGCACTATCACCAAATCATCGCCTCGAGGGACCACTGCCGCGCACAGCTGCGATCTTGGCGCCGACGACGCGAAATCGAGCGAGCGCGATAGGTATCACTGAGAATTTCTTATTGGAATTTTCGCGACTCACGCGCAAACCTCGGTGACTTATTTACCTTGATTAGATCGCGAGGTTGAAGATGCGAAACTTGGCAAGGCTCGGTTTAGAATTTTGGCGTCGTTACACAACAGAAAACACTGGCTGGCGATGCCATAAGGTCAAGACTACTCGAGCGACGCGAGTGCGGAGAGCTCTCGCACGAGCAGGAAAGTGTGACGGTGTTCGTGGAAGCTATCACCGCGCTATTTGGGCACGACAATCGACGGACGAAACAAATCCAGGGTGAATGGAGGAAAATAAAAGAAACATTGAAGGTGAAGATTGTGTATTTTGACAAATTTTGTATCGGTCAATTTATTATGTCACTCAATGACAGTGTTGCCAGTGCCTTCACCGAGTTTCGGACGATCCGCTGTCGGAAAAAGGACGATTTTTGAACAAATAGGACGGTTAAAGAAAATATTAATTAATTATGATTTTAATGAAAAAATATACCCAAAAGGCTTCGATCAAAAATTTCCGGCTTTGCCGGCCCCCCTTAGATTCACAATGCGGACCCCAAAACCTTCAGTAGCAAAGGAGAAGGGTAAAGCCAAAATTTTATCACTAGTAACAGAATAGTAACGTTAATATTTTTACGTTACCGTAACGTAAAAGTAACGTAAAAGTGTTATAAGGCTGCATGCACAATGAGGGCTACCGTTTACAACACTTTATTTATTTTAGAAATAAACGAGCGTAGCTTACAAAAATGTATGTAATTTGACGTTTTGATGACCTCACTATACAGCAGCGCCTTTAGCGGCGAATTCACACGCGTTAATCCTCATTAATGAGATTACGCAAATGGCAGGCTGTTGTTATTAGTTAAAATAAAACTCATTTTGGTTTTTATTCTTAGTAATATTCTTATTTTGTAGTTCTTTTGCCTTCTTTCTATCGTCTTGCCATTTCAAACGCTGTTCTTCTTTTTCTGTCTCTGTATATTTACTTTTTTTTTGTTCTATAATGTTTCAAAGCTCTTTTCGCAATCTTTTTTTTTTCATTTCATTGTATTTATCTGGATTTTCATTTTTAATTTCTCTCTATACTTTCTTTGTTTCTCAGCTGCTGTTAATGGCATCTGCATTAAATATGCAGAAAATCATTGAATAATAAATAAATTTATAAAATGCGGCAGTCTTCGGGAGAAGGGATAAGTAGTGTGGGATTGAGATAAGCATAGATTAATAATCTATACTTATCTCTGTTTAGCTGAAGTATACTCAATCCTAACTTAAATAATGCACTGTAACAGAGTCGGCGTCGTCGCGGCGTTACTGTCGCAGCGACACCTACACCGACGCTGACTCTTGGATCGAAAGTTCACCTTTAAAGTATACACCTACCTTTATAATGCTTTTACGTTACGTAACATAAACTTCTTAAAGGGGTAACGTAAGAGTAACATAAAAGTAACATAAAAAGCTTCTGTCTTCAGCGTTAATTATAATTTATAAGAAAATGGCGAGGAATTGTTAGCTGCGGCTGTGTTCGCACAAATCTTACGTTCTCAAACGTTAATCTTACATAAATAAGTAGAAAAATAACTTGAACTTACTTTGTAAATCGCAGGTACAAGTTCAATGGTTTTTTATACAAAACATAACAAACAAACAAACAAATATAAACAAAACAAAATGGTTGACGCCTAGAATTCTCACAGCAACAGATGCTATAAGTGTTAATAGTGTAAAAAAATTAATAACTACTACGATTCGTTCAAATTTTTTATAGAAATTTATTAACGTAAATAGGGTAACGTAAAAGCGCGAGAATCAAAGACAACACAATAAAACCTAAAAAAATGCTCATTTTCTTTGAATCTTAAAGTTTATGTAATAAAATCGACATTCCAGTAACCTCACACTAAATTATGAATCAGAAAAATAAGTATAAATGCTATAGAAATTTCACTAGGGTACTCGACATATTTGGGTAGCAAAAAAGGACATTTCTTTTTGTATGAAAATTTTTGTTGTTGTTAATTTGTCTTTAAATTTTTATAAACAAAATAAACATATACGTTTGAAATTGATACTTACATAACTAGTAAATACATCAATGTTACAATCGGAAACAAAAACTCGTCATATTACTCAACACATTTCTTTATTTATCATTAGACGCAAATTAAAATCTAAAAGTGTAACAAAATTTTGGCTTTACCCAGAACCATTTTGACATGTTAGGGAAGCTTTTCAACTAGTGTCATTTTAGCGTTCTGACAAAAAGCATGGGTAAGTGCTCGTACAAAAAATGCAAGAATCACTCGTCCAAAGTGCTGAAAAAGGATCGAATTTCTTATTTTCAGTAAGTTTAAATATATTTTTACCCGTATATTGAGATGTGAGTCATATACTTGTGAAATCAGCATAAAATATTGTTGTTTGGTTTGCCTATGTTAAAATATTAATTTTGTTCTAAATTGATAAATGGAGAGGCTATTTCTTCTAAAAAAAAAATTCGTCTATTATAGTATGTATTAATATATTTTTCATAAAAATAAGTTTAATATTACTAATTGATTTTTAAAATAACTAGTTGGCCCGCCCTAAAATTTCATTTGCGTAGACTCTCTAATAAAAGAAAGACTAGGTACTTACCTACCTACCAGAAGTATGAATTTATAAAACGCTTACTTTTTGTTCCGTTAAAAAAACTCGTGCAAAGCCGCAGACAGGAAGCAGTTCTTTTTAATCTAGAGTGCCTGCCTGAAATTGTATTGTAAGTTTAAATTATTGTATGTCTGAAATGACCCCTTTGTATGAATACCTACTGTTGAGACACCAATTTAGTTCAAAGTTTCATCAATAAATGATTCGTTATCTTTACCTGAATTCTGTTAATTAATCCTTATAGAAAATAAACTGAGTAGGTAGGTATATAATTCTCAGGTAGGTACCTACTTACAAAATAAAATAAAATGAATTCGACTCCACCAATCTCTTGTTCCGTATGGAAAACCTTGTCAGGCTCTGCGCAAACTGTCTGCGTCAAAACAAAACGAAGGACAATTTTGAGTGACATTTTTGTTAGGCTCTAGGTATCTACGGGGGAGGTCGCGAACACTTATTTTTGATCGAAGCCAAAAGGAAATAAATACGCTTACATGCAGCGGTCAGAAGTTGTCGCATTCACGCGTCGTCGTCCGTTTCGTTTTTTAAAAATTATTTTTTAAAAAGTTATTGTTGCTGGCTATTTGAAAAGGGACGGAAAAGGGACGGAATTTGAGAACGGACATCGAAGGGACGATGCGGCGTCTAAAAGGACGAAAATCGTCCCTTTTGGGACGTTCTGGCACCGCTGCTCAATGAAGACGAAATAGGGTGGGGATGATTGATACTTACTTTGACAGTTGACAGTAGAGCTGCCAGCTAAAAAGAACGTGGTGGCTGGTGGAGTGGTACATATATAGTGATCTGTGGTGTGAAAGATGAAATCAAGGGGGGTGATTTCTTCCGTCCACGGATAGAATAGAGGTTCATAGGGGATCTCTTTTTTCCTTAGAGTAATAAGGCACTAGAGATGTTGTATATACCCATTTCAGTCACTCAAGAGAGAGATAAAAATATGCTTGTAGCCTGAGAAGAAATGAGATAGAATGAAAGTTTCTCTGTCTCTACCAGGGTTGGATTTCGTACGATAATTATCGTATTTATACGATAATTAGTCATTATGTACGATATACTATCCTTATTCATGGATCGTACGCAAAAATACGATAATTTTCATATTGACAAGTTATTTTAAAAAATTACATAAAAACACCTTTTTTACATACAGCAACATTAGACTTCGTACCATAGACATAGATCCTTTAAATAGAGTATCTCAAAATGTAAGACAATTCACGTAAACAAAAGACAAACAAAGTGAACCTTAACACAATCAGACAACGTCCAAAATAATTTCACTGTTAGCTAGTTAATAGTGAAGTAACTTTGTACTCTATGTGATTGTGATAAGGCTCACTCGCGTTCGTCGCGGTGTTTTTTATCTGTACACAAACTATCTGAGTTTCTGAGACAGCCCCTACAGTACAACGTTTAGGGCGAGTACACATTAGGCGCTCGGAGTTGCATTCGGCGCGCGTTAGTAGCGTAGGTACATACAATGCACTTAGCACGGCGTTTTACGAGCGAGACCAACCATACTACTAGCTCAGTTCGGAAATTTCAATAATCTCCTCCCAATTACGTTTTTTTTTATAATCAGGACTTTCCATCTCCCATATAGCTGAACGCTTTAGGATTTCATCGATAAGTAAGTCTGTATCGAAGTGCTCGATCTCCATTTTGGTGAATATATGTGTCCACCAGTCCACCAATCGCGCGCTTGCATGTGTACACCTTCGACCAACCTCTTTATTCTTAAAACGCGTGTTACCAAAGCGCGCGCTTCAAAACGCCTAATGTGTATTCGCTCTTATAAACTCTGTTTTTACAAGATGTACGATCTTTTTCTTATAAATACGATATTTTTGAACGAAACGTACAATATTTTTTTGGCTGTCCGAATCCAACACTGGTCTCTACCAGTGTGCCAGTTTTTTCATTGCCTCATCATGCCGGGCACATCACATAGTATTTGTTGTTTTCGACCTAATGATACTTTCTGCTAATTAAATGTGTGAAAGTGACTCTGCGGGCATTCCTGCGTCTCTCAACGATATAAATCTGAAGCAACAATGGTGCGGTGCAGTGTTTTTGGATGTAAAAGTGACGGTGAACGAAAAGTGCCGAGTTTGTCATTCCAATCGTAAGTACAAGCTCGTTTGACTTTAAAAAAGGTTTAAAATTTATAGTTTCATAGATTTCCGTACAGACAAGACTCAAAAACTATGTTTTAAAATAATTCTAATAAATATAACCTAAAATTACGAAAATTTAGGGTTGCCTGCACTCGAAAATAAAATTCCCCAAATGTCGTGGCGCATTGAGACATGAATACCTACATCTACATACATTCTTAAAATATTGTTGTTTGTTACAGATTTCCCGAAAACAATGATTTACGTTTGCTTTGGATAGAAGCCACGGGTCGCAAAAACTGGGAACCCAAAAATATTTAGTAAATTTGTTCAAACATTTGCAATGTTATACATTATAATTGAATAATATAAGACTGAAAAGGGTACATTTTGATAAGTTGGGTAGCCAGGTACTTATAGAAATATTTTGATTAAGGCTCTTTGATAGAAATAAAGACTGATTGATTTGTGATCCTATGATTTGTGGAGAATATATTGGAATCGTTTTAAAGACTGGTCATTTTTACACAGGTAATAATTATAACAGAATATAAAATATTTGGAAACATAGGCAAGGACGTAGGTAATATTGTGTATAAGGTGTAAAAACTGTAATATAATTTGGTTTTCTCTGTACTTTTTACCTGAAGTATAATTTAAAAGTGCTTTTGAATTTCGTACTATGGTTGTCTTATCTTAGCAATACCTAAAGTGTAAGATTTAGTTACTCAGAAGAAATGTGATCTCTTATGTGCAATTTTTATTGTCTGTGTTTGGTTAGTGTTTAAATTGATTGTCTAGCAAAAATATTCTTTTCAAAATGACATACTTTTTGTATTTAGTTTAGTATTTGAAGTTATGTCTGACATGTATGTGGCGGTGGTAATAAATTTAAACGAAACACGTTGTTTTATTTCTGTGCTAATTAAATCAAAAGTTTACCTATTCTCGCATACGTAGGTACCTAATTTAATGATGTATGATACTAAAATACCACCTACCAGGCATAAAATTACGAACCTAAAGTCAGGGTAAAAAAATTGCATGGCAACACCACTTCGTATAGTCTGTCCCTCTTTGTGGCCACACTTGCCAACCATCTAGGTATACTCGATCTACGCTTTTTTCATTGGTGGTTTTCCTTTCATTTGACATTACCATACATGAACTGTTTTCGATTTGCAATAAAAATAACGTAAGAGTATTTTACCCCGTGGACGGAGGAAATCACCGCCCTTGGGGACTCGAGATAATCTATGTAAAGGCTAACACAATCAGCGAAGGCCTACAGCACCGAAAACTCCATCTAACAACTGCTAAAATCGTGAATTCTTTCCATGGGCTGGAGCTAAGATTCCGATCCGACCGCCGCCATTTTGGGTCTTCCATCTTATATCCAAACCTTGGAAACAAGTGGTCTTCAACCACCTCTGTGAAGTTGGCCGCCAGACTTTGTCTTTTTGAAACTTCGATATTGCTAATCGTTTGAGAATCGTTTGAGAGAGATTGAGAGTTCATTAACATCGTTTGAGAGTTATTAATTTTTATGTAAAAACCATTTTAAATTTTTGTGTGAAGTTGGCCGTCATTCCGGCAAAAATGTACTTGGACGTTTAATTTTTGTTTCATTTGTTTGAGAATCGTTTGAGAGAGATTGAGAGTTCATCAACATCGTTTGAGAGTTATTAATTTAATTATTACAGTAAATAATCATTTCTGAACCAGCAATTTTGAATTTCCCCGCCAAATAGTGCACTTCCGGTCTGCGGCGCAGGCGCAGTGAAGAAGAATGAATAAAAGGGTGAATGAAAGAATGAATGGGAAAAGACGTCATAGAAAGACATTGACATTCATTGAAAGGAATCGTGTCAGCTAAGGTGTCAGCCGTCGTTAAACTTCGCCAAACATCGTAGAGCGAGAAAGTTAGAAAAAAACTATTCTCAATCTACGGAAAAAAAGAAAAATCATTGTGCAGCTATTCTAGTCATAATACCATTTCACAAGTTAATACTTTGAAATATGTTTAAATAATCATAAAATATCCATGACATATATTCTAAAATATAAAAATATTAATTTAGATACTTACTACACCCAATATTATTAATAAAACTTTTGCATATTCATTATTAAAACTTATTTGTCTTATTATTCGAATTTGAGTAGCGAACAAGTAGGAAATCAAATTTCCAAAGCAGTGCATGGCTGCTTTGGAAATAATAATGAATATTAAGAAAAAGCTTTATTAATAATATTGGGTGTAGTAAGTATCTAAATTGATATTTTTATATTTTAGAATATTTGTCATGGATATTTTATGATTATTTAAATATAGTTCAAAGTCACAGATTTCTGTTCTGTGTTCAAAGTATTAACTTGTGAAATGGTATTATGACTAGACTAGCTGGACTATGACTTTTCTTTTTTTTCTAACTTTCTCGCTCTACGATGTTTGGCGAAGTTTAACGACGGCTGACACGGTTCGTTTCGTTGGAACATTTTTTTTATTTGACTTCTTATTTGAATTTGAGCGGGAAACAAGGAGGAAATGAACCCATTTTCAAATGACAAAATGAACCTTAGAACCTAAAAAATAAAGATTAAAAAACAATAATTTGGCTGTTTTATTCAGTTACATTTTCAAACTTTCTTTCTTGATCTTTAAGACCCCTCCCCACTCCCAATTCAATTCGTTTTTAGGGTTCCGTATCCAAAGGGTAAAAATGGGACCCTATTACTAAGGGGCCGTTCAAGTATTACGTAAGCAGATTTATTACAATTATTTACCCCCCTATCCCCCTTGTCAGCAAAAGTAAGCAAAGCTCTTACCCTCTCCCCCCATGCTTACATAAACATTTTTTAATTAATGTATTGTTTTTTTTAATGAATAATGAGCAGAAGTTATAATTCTAACAATAAGAAAATAGATTCTAAATCTAAAAATGTACCTAGTAGATTGGATTTATTCTTAGTCGCCGCTTGCAATTCTTCTTCAATTCTGCAACTTTGCTTGTAATTTATAATTTCGCCACACTTCGTTAACTAACTTCTGTACATTTTGTGCTTTCGTATTTGTATGAGATTTTTTTAAATTTTCTAACAATTTTTGGTAGGTATAGCTTGGATTTGTCTATTTGAAGCGACATCTTATTTAAACCTTAAACTTTCGCTAATGGAATCAACGGTAACACAAATGTTAACTTGCTTTGCTATGCTTACGATACGTCTACTCGTTATAGTATCCAAACGGAACAATACACTGACAGAGGAAATTTAGACAATAGCGCGCGATAATTCCCCTACTTCGTTCTAAGCGAGTGCCTAAACGTATGCATTACTTGTGGGAATCCTTGAAAATGCGATTCGTTTTCAAGCAAAGACAATGTGTGGGTTGCCATCTGTGTAAAAAAGTAAATACCTAACTACCGATGATCTAATCATCATCTAGACTCCCCTGCCCCCCATGTCATTCAAAATAAGCAAAGCAAGGACCCCTCGCCCCCCTATAGTGCTTACGTCATACTTGAACGGCCCCTAAGACTTCGCTGTCCGTCTGTCCGTCTGTCACCAGGCTGTATCTCATGAACCGTGATAGTTAGACAGTTGAAATTTTCACAGATGATGTATTTCTGTTGCCGCTATAACAACAAATACTATATAAAAACTGTATAAAATAAATATTTAAGGGGGCTCCCATACAAGAAACGTGTTTTTTTTTGCCGTTTTTATAGATAATGGTACGGAACCCTTCGTGCGCGAGTCCGACTTGCACTTGGCCGGTTTTATTTTTTTTAAGTTTTTCACTTTTTAACGTTCGATGAAAGTGGTTCGCGAAAGAGTCTGCTGAAGCCAGTGTTGCCAGATCTACTGATTTAGCAGTAGATCTACCTGCTTTTTGAACCGTCTACTGATCTACTGCTTTTTTGCTCAAATTTTGTGAAATCTACCTGCTTTTTCCGAGCATCAATAGCAAGTGACTCCATGTCTTTATTTTAGCTCACGTGACAAGTTACCAATGACACAAACTTCACAAAACTGAAACAGATGAATGAAACTGAAGAGTTCCGTGTTCCTTCGTTTCTTCCTTCCAGCTTTCACTTTCTTTCTGTCTGTCTTGGTATGTCTGTTCATTGTTTTCGATTGATTGGTCGGTCCATTCGTTCGTTCGTTCGATAAACTTTTGCAAAATGCAAACTGAGTGAGACTGTTTATCCAGTTATTAGGTACTCTACTATGCACTAAATAATATATGTCCAAAACCACAAATCAAAGTTCAATCAGACTGAAAAGAACTGAGCAAAGCACAGCCGACAGGCCGCCTGGCCTCGCTTTCCACAAAGCTAAACAGTTTAGGAATGTGGGCAAAGAAAACGCTTCCTAAATTTAAAAAAAACGGGTTAGTAGTTTTGTTGTATGTTTTTTTTGCATGAAAATACTCGCAAAACACAATACATAGGTACTAATTTGGTAGAAAAAAGTAGGTAGATTTTAATATGTTATATATTAAAATCTACCTGCTTTTTTCCCAATCTACTGCTTTTTTAACAAAATTTCTACTGCTTTTCTCAGATTCCATCTGGCAGCACTGGCTGAAGCCTTTGAAGATTATTATTAGGTTGATGAGATCACCATTAAACCGCAACCTGCAAAATCTTCCGTCACTATCACAACTAAAAGGCAAATAAGATGCTGGTACTTGATATCATGCTACCTTTCGCGTAGTGCTCGAGGAGAGCCTGCTGCGTCGGTGACATCTGCGACGATGAGCAGTATTTTGTAAATATTCATCGCTATATCAAATATGTTATTGGTGGGAAACATGCAGATATAGCATTTTTTAATTTAGATTATGTATGTGTGAATGGTACCTATTTAATTGTAAGTAAAGCTAACGGAAGCATTATTATGAATCGTAATGTAAATGCGATGTAAAGAGAACTTTGATTATCCTGTAAAATAATTATCATACAAACACTTTGTAAAGCCAAGCAATTTAGCTTTTTTCCATTTAAATTTTTAATTTTAGATCTGTGTGATAGTTATTAGCAGTCACAAATCAATATGCTTCAAACATTTATGTACTACTTCTCAGTAAGTTAGTCGGAAGTTTTTTTTATATGAGAAAGTGTTAAAATCATAATTTATTTTTCTGATATATTTCTTTTAGATGTATGTGTCTGCTTAGTGTTTAACGTTATTCTGATTGAGGAACTGATTTGTAGTTCTAATGTAAATTTAATCAGTACTTTCCATTGATTGTACCTTTTAACTTATCAAATATTATGTTTGCTGTATAGTTCAGGTAGGCTAAGTTTAATCATTAAAGTAGAGATACTTGTAAGTAAATAATTCAAATGCATCCTTTCCTAATCGTCTGCCCAGAACTCTTGACTTGTTATAGACAAAATCTAAGTAACAATTGATCACCAATAATATTTATTTCTGATCTAAGATCAACAGCCTGACATCTTCAAAAAGTAAAAGTTACTAAATTGTTATAGAACTGAGAATAATATAATTTTTATTTAATAAAAAAAGATCATTGTAGTAGCTGACCATGAAATGAGGAAAGGTGTGGTATGTTCCTTACATGTTACACCACACTATTATTATTCTTGTTACTGTAGAATGGATGATGATGATTACTTACCTTTGTTTGGAAGAAATTTATATTTGAAGAGTTGATTTGAGTTAGTATAGGGCCTTAAATGTTTCTGTCATCCATGCAAATTGATAATGGAGACGAGCAACAACACCGATGCAAAAATTGATGATTATATACCTAACAGATTAGTGATGATAATATAATATTATAATGTTATTTTATTATACACTTATTGTTTTATTCAGAATAGTTTGGTAGCAGATACATTTAATATACCTAACTACTAACTATTTCATTGCCAACAAAACACATGGCAACTTCCCACATTCCCACAGATGTAGGTACCTAGATGTGCTGGCTGGGTGGGTCTACAGTGTAGATCGAGTATACCTATTCCTCTAAGGTCTACAGAGTACTTTGTATCGCGGGATGTAAGCTGGGCAATGCATGGGTTAATAATAACGAACACTAGGTTTTGATATATTTACCTGCAGGACCTGAATCACAACAAGATAATTTTTAGCAATAAAGCTGGCACTGTAACCTTTATCGTTTATTCTATTTATCAGGTGTATTGTAATAAACCTAACACAAGGTTTTCTACAGCTGGGCAAAGGTCTCCCCATTTATTAAAAGCTGAGCTGTTTATTAGCCTATTGGCTGCTGGTCTTCTTGGGAGATAGTTTCGGAGGAGGCTCCAGGAGCACCCGGGGTCGCATCCAGCGGTCTCGTGTGTAGAGGAGTGAGTCCGATCCGACCAAGGTGTACGTGGCGGGGGTCTAAATAGCGCTAACAAATCTACAAAATCATGGTCATATGCGGAGTATATTATTGTACCATGTACACTAATCCACCCTAAACTGGATGCCAAGCCAAATAAGAGTTCATGTATTTAGTTTATAATTCTTGAATTGCTTGATTTGAAATAAATTATTATTATTATATAATGTACAATAGTCTCGCCAAAATGACAAATTATTGACTAATTTTATTTTCGGGACATCATAAAAACAAATGAAACAAAAATTAAACGTCCAAGTACATTTTTGCCGGAATGACGGCCAACTTCACACAAAAATTTAAAATGGTTTTTACATAAAAATTAATAACTCTCAAACGATGTTAATGAACTCTCAATCTCTCTCAAACGATTCTCAAACGATTAGCAATATCGAAGTTTCAAAAAGACAAAGTCTGGCGGCCAACTTCACAGAGGTTCTTCAACCTCCGAGTCTTCAACATCCGATCGACCTTGGAAAGACAACACTCAGTTGTCAGTGTCAGTTTTGCAAAGATTGTCAATGTCATCAAATCTCGTGCATTTGGACCTTAGATTGTGAATTCTCGGTTACGGTTATTGTGAAGTGAACGTGTGTTTGAGGTTATGTTACAGTGCAATAACAATATAGGTTTGAAAATCTAGTGCTTCCGCCTATATAATGCGCTTCAGGTCACTACCTACTGTTTTATTATAAAATGGGAAGTGTAGTACCTATTGCTTGATCCCACTTCGTACATAATTCTCGTGCTTTGCGAAACCGCCGACTGCCTCTACGGAGCCAAAGCGAAACCATGTCCGACTCCGGACAAATACCCCCCCGAAAACCACCGGACCTGCCCTACGAGGGCCCAGGATCAGAGACTGTACCCTCCACTGGGAACGAAATGGGACTCGGCACTAGTGGAACTGATGCTCCACCGAGCGCCGAAACCGACCGTTGCCCTGACGAGCGAGTAGTGCAGCCAAGGCGCCGCGGCCTCTCTGACGAGGGGCACGGCAATGACGAGAAGCGGCTCAAATTGAAGCCGAACTCCCCACCATCACCCCCGCCGCGGACGAGGATCCCGCTTCCAGTGCGCTCTGTGAGATCAGAGCCCAAGAGGACCCCAGGCGGACAAGACGCCACGCTCATGCGGCACTCACAGCCGCGCTCGCCGTCCCCCTCGACTCCCCCGCTGCCAGAAGACGGTGGCGAAGACCTGGCCGGCCACGATTGTGAGTACGACTCCGAGCGCACCAACACCGTCTCGCCGCCACCAGGTAACCACGACTCCACATCCTACGTGGGAATCGAACCCGTTACAACAGCACCGATGATCGAATCCCCTACGGCCCCAATGAGTACCTATGCCTCGGTCGCTAAATCAGCCGCCGCCGGCCCACAAGCTCCAGGAACCACCAGAGGTGATAGAGACACCGCAGAAAATGAGCCTACTACGCAGGGAGTCCCTACACCACAAAACACCAACCAAACTCAGCCTGGCTCTAAGGCTTACCCGCCGATAGTAGTTGAAAAACTACCCAACTGGACCAACCACTTCTCCACGCTGGCCCAAAAACTAGGCCACGCACCCAACGCCCGCCCTTTGGGAAAGGGAGTGCGATTCATTCCGCGCTCTCCCGAAGAATACAGGGTGATACAGCGACACCTCGAAGAAGCAATGAAATCAGAACCTGAACTGTCTTGGTACTGTTACAGCCTCGCGGCAGACCTACCTACGAAGATAGCCATCCGTGGGCTACCAGCAGACACTGTTCCCAGCGACATCAGCGCTGCCCTCGAAGAGCATGACTTCACCGTACGTTTCGTACGATCTATACCTCCGGTAAGAGGGCGACCAGGATGCCTATTCCACGCCCAACTTGACCACCTAAATCAAGCAGAGTTAGCTCGACTTTATGGAATAAGGGAGCTGCTCTACATGCCTGGAGTTACCATTGAAGCCTGGCGGGGTGCTGCCGGTGGAGTGGCACAATGCCACAGGTGCCAGGCATACGGACACTCGTCACAAAACTGTTACAGGCCACAGCGTTGTGTGCGTTGCGGTGAACAACACCCTGCAGCCGAATGCCCAAGACCACTGAGCGAGAAACCAACGTGTGCCAACTGTGGCAAACAACACACTGCCAACGACCGCCGCTGCCCTAATTTCCGGAGACAAGTCAGAAAGCGAGGAGCTAAGACGCCTGGATTTCCGCCAGCCCCAACCCGATCCACACGGCCAGCCCCGCCCCCAGCGGTATGGCAAGCCTCATCACACGCCATACGCCCCACCCCTGCCACCACCAAGATGCGAGAAGCTTCTCCGCAACCACTTCCAGGAGCCCGATCAACAGCACCTGAACGTGCTCCGACGTCCAGCTCGAACCCAATGCATGTCGCATCATTAGGCCCTCCGGCAAACCCACCGACGGAGCGCGGAGCCCCCTTAATGAATAGGAAGAGACGAGGGAACAAGAGGAGGAAACCAATGGCAATTTCAACGCCACAACAACCTCCGACAGCAGCCCGAGAACAAGTCCACCCGGAACCAGAAATACACTGGGAACCCGCAATGGCACCCGCCGACCGTACACCGAAAAGAAGAGACGTGACCTTAGATGCACCTCCAGCACCCAAGGTGCACTTTGCACCCAACGCCCACTCGTCCACGGAGACATGGCCTCAAGCAGCCCCTCGGGACCTTTCTATGATCGCACCGATACCACCGGTGCGCCAATACCACCCACGTGCACAGGCTACAACAGAGGCTATGCAAATAGATGCTGCAAGAATGGCGAACAGCGCCAGGGACCCGATGCGGATTATGCTCGGGATCCTGGCGGACCTGTTGGCCACTATCGTCGCCGGAGGCAATCTCAAAGAGGCGGCGACAAGAGGACTGGCCGCAATAAACGAAAACCAGTATGGGTAGCCACAACCACCTTCGGCTCCTATACTGGAATCCCGGAGGGGTTAGGGATAAAATCCCACCCCTCCGCCTACTAGCCCAATCTCAAAACGCACACGTAGTTTTATTGGGCGAAACAAAGCTACAAAAAAATTTTGAGCTCAAAATCCCTAACTACCACAGCTACCGAAGGGACGAGACCTCTCCTCAAGGCACAGCATTCCGAGGTACAGCAGTTCTGGTAAGGAGAGATTTGGTTCACGAAGAGCTAGAGCACCCACCATTCCAGGCACTGCGCTCAAATGGCGTCTTGATAAACGCAAATGGTCGGGAAATGAAAGTGTTCGCTGGCTACCGCCCCCCAGGCGCCAACTACGTACGACTAGACACTGCCAAAGTATTTGAAGGAAACATCCCAACGGTGATCGTAGGTGACCTCAATGCAAAACACAGAGCATGGGGCTCCAGGACCATAAACCCTGC
Organism: Eupithecia exiguata; assembly: GCA_947086465.1. Classification (NCBI taxonomy): domain Eukaryota; kingdom Metazoa; phylum Arthropoda; class Insecta; order Lepidoptera; family Geometridae; genus Eupithecia; species Eupithecia exiguata. The sequence continues at coordinate 9,238,351 of OX352248.1, read as the reverse complement.
CGGTCGACTGCTGTTCGAAGATGCGGAGGCCAATGACTTTGAAGTCCTAGGGCCAGACGCTCCGACACACATTCCCACGTGTACTCAACATGCCGCAGATGTCCTAGATATAGTTCTTCATAAACACATACGTTGTCCCATACATATTGAAGTACTGTACGACATGGACACGCAGCATCTGCCGATACTAGTAACCCTCGCATTAGAAGCCAACTTTACGGCACCTAAACCTCTCAAAGACCGTACCAATTGGATGGAATACGAGAAACTCCTAGAAAACCTCTGCATTGGCAATCTTTCTACAGTAGAAGACGTAGAAACTGCTGCTGTTCTCCTAACAGAGAAAATGAAAGAGGCAAAAGTGGCAGCTTCCAAACCGAATCGACCGAAACCACTTCGACGCGACGAGCTCCCCCATGGGATCAAACTCCAGCTGAAGAAAAAGAGATTCTTACGCCAACTGTGGTCCCGAACCAGATGCCCGAGACTTAAGACCCAACTCAACAAAATGACTGCTGAAGTAGCAGCAGCAGTGGACGCTTGGCGTGGCCAAACTTGGGAGGTGAGGATTGATGAAGCAGCAGAAAACGAGACCAACTTACACGCTCTCAATCGACAGCTGACCAATACTCCCACTCCAACATACCCCCTTTTGAACGACCAAGGTCAGAGAAAATTTGCGCCAGCTGACCGGGCTGAAATCTTGGCAAACCACCTAGAAGCGCAATTTTCACCGCATCCGATCCCAGCAGATGCCGCAGACGAACTTGTTGCCCATTATGCTGCAGTTGAAAAAACCGTTGGTGACTTCTTCACGCGCCCAATCCCGACACTCGGTGGAGGAGAGTTTATTTCACCAGCTGAAGTACGGCGAACGATTCTCCGCCTGCCAAAACGCAAAGCCCCAGGAGACGATGAACTCCCAAATACCGCCCTACGTCACTTACCCAGAAGAGGCGTGGCGGCCTTGACCATGCTTTTCAACGCCATTCTTCGAACCGGACACTTCCCGAACATCTGGAAAATAGGTAGAGTCATCGTACTACCGAAACCCGGAAAGGACCGCCGGTATCCTTCCAGCTACCGGCCAATTACACTTCTGGCAACGACAGCCAAGCTATTTGAGCGTCTCCTACTTCGTAGGTTAGTCGCCCATATAGAACCCAGGCCAGAACAGTTTGGCTTTCGCAGCCAGCACTCCACGACACTCCAACTTACCCGGATTCTGCACCACCTCGCCTACAACCTGAACAGCAATTACTCTACAGTCGGGATCTTCCTAGACGTAGAAAAGGCTTTCGACCGAGTGTGGCACCCAGGCCTGGTCCTCAAACTGATTGCCTCCCCAACTCCAGCAGCCATCATACGGGTGATCGCATCTTTTCTCCAAGGAAGAAGCTTCTACGTCGCTGTCGAAGAAGCCCAATCACGGCCTCGACCCATTGTAGCCGGAGTGCCACAGGGGAGCTGTTTGTCTCCTGCTCTGTATGCGGCTTACACTAACGACATCCCCACTCTGGAGGACCAATTATTACCTGGAGAAAAAGACGTCACATTAGCGCTCTTCGCAGATGATAGTGCCTACTTTGCCTCCGCGCCCAGTGCAGTCACTGCAGCTAGCCAGATGCAGCGCTTGCTGAACCTCCTACCAGCTTGGTTGGACAGATGGCGCATTGCAGTCAACGCTGGAAAGACGGCAGCACTGCTTGTCACTCGTCGACGCACTGTTCTACCACCCTTGGAGCTGCGAGGACAAGCCCTGGACTGGCAAACATCCGTCCGATATCTGGGTATCGACATAGACAGGTCGCTGACGATGAACGCACAGGTAGAGCGCGCATTAAGACAAACACGCGCCGCCCGAGCCATGCTCCGACCAGTCTTGACATCCAAACTGCCGCTGAGAACAAAAATTGGGGTCTACAAGACCTACATTCGCTCGAGGCTCACATATGCAGCACCAGCATGGTACTCTCTGTGCTCTGCAACAAACCAGAAGAGAATTCAAGCTCAGCAAAACATCGCTCTCAGAGTCTGTACAGGCGCCGGGCGTTACGTGCGAAACAACGTCATCGCACGTGACCTGCAGCTTAACACAGTAAAGGAGTTTGTGGTAAAGTTGGCGCGCCGAATGTACGATCGTGCGGACAACTCCCGCCACGTACACCTCAACGGACTCGCTCCTCTACACACGAGACCGCCGGATGCAAGAACTCCGTGGCGACCCCTTCCCCGGGAGCTCCTTGAACCCCCCGAAGCTATCTCCCAAGATGACCAGAACAGCCAACAGGCTAACGAACAGCTCTTGAGAAGCCTGCATGGCTCTCCGAGCAACAACACATGACTCGAGTAAAGCTTTTCTCGACGTAGAAACCGGAAAAAAGAACTCTAGTTCGTTTCCTGCCTGCATTTGACGACGTAGAGCCATGTAGAGTCGATCGAATGTTGAAGACCAATGATGATGATGATGATGGACCTTAGAGTATAGGTATACTAAGATTTGGACAAACAGAGGGTGGATAGACATATCTACGACCCTTGCCAAGGCAACCCTGAGAATAAAACCACTCTCTGCTACCTAAAATACACACCTCGTCTATTTATGGAACGTTCTTTACACACCTCCTATAAGCGACCAACAATTTGACACAAATTTCGTGTAGTTATTGTATAGGTAGGTACTCTTTGATTTCGTAGTTGTTTGTCTAGCATCAAAACAACAGAATTTTTTTAATAAAATTAAGAGTAGGTACCTATTCATATCTCCTAAATTTAGTGTTAAACATGGTAATTTCAGTTGAAATCTTGCAGGGAAAACATGCCGAGGTGTATTTTATTACAATGTGTTGCTTAGAGTATAGGTATACCGATACTCTATGGTGTGTTGCTACGATAGACGATTAACACGGAAAGCCTTAACTCTGTCGGATAGTAGCAGTTTTATTGAAAATCTAGCTCATTCGTGTAATACTATGCGTCATGTATTAGTTTTTTGAAATATAGGTATTAGTAATGCTTTTAGTGTGTAGGTTTGACTTTCCTTCCATAAACCTACATTTATTGTTTTTTTGCATAAAAATAAAAACATTCAAAATGCAATAACAACTAGTGGTGTACCACATACTGTTTTTAAATTTTATCGATATCTTTAATGTTTTTTGTAGCAAGAAGAATCAAACCACATTATACAGAACATATTTCAGTCAATATCAGACTTAGTTAGCTATGTCCAGTTGCAACTAACCAGTCTTGCAGAAATTTTAGGACATTGTGTTAACGCCCAATGCTTGAACAATGAAGTGGGCAGGGCATCTTCTACAACATGAATCGTGGTGGCTCCTTCATTTCAGCGCTACTTCATCTCTAGGTTAGTGAAAATTAGCAATTTGGGATTTAAGGTAAATGTGTTTTTTATAACTGGGACAATATATAGGTATTAATACCCAGAGAAGGATCAGGTAGAGTTACTTGTGAAAATAATATTATATACCATTACTAGCTGCTGCCCCCGGTTTTGTTCGAGTTTTGATAAAAAATACATTACCTATTAATAATTAAACTTGTTGCTTTTTATTGATTTTAACCTATTAGGGAGACATATTCCTAAGCTTAGTGTGTAATATTTACATTGCGCGCTTCATTAAAATTTTTTGTGCTATTTAATTTCTTTCCTGCGTTTTACAAGAAATAAGTGTAGTGAACAAGTATTATACCGAAAATCGTAAACCATTTTCTATGACAAAAAACTGGTTAACCGATGTTAAGGCCTTAATCTTCAAACCCCTTTAATTTTTGACTTACAAGTCGACATCGATGAAAATGTGGGTCAAGCACTAAAATAAGAACTGACGACCGTCGTTCATAAAATAAGTTACGCAAAATAAGCCCTTATTGCGTATCCATTAAACTCCTTAATCGTTGATTTTACCCAGATGGTTGGCATGCGTGGCCGTAAAATGGGACAGAGTATTCTTATGCCGGGTACAGACCAAGCGAACAAAAGCGAGCGAAGGCTAACGAGTGGGATTCGACGATCGATGACGAACGTTCACTCGCTTTCGCTGTTGTATCCACACCACACGAACACGTGTGAAACAGTCGGCGGAGGACAGCCGAAGGCGAACGAAGGCCCTCATTTGGGCTCGCTTGCTTTCGCCATGACGTCCACACTGGTTCAATCGCGTTCGGTGGTTAGCCTTCGCTCGCCTTTGTTCGCTTGGTCTGTACCCGGCATTAGGAATCACCTAAGATAATAAACTTCAATGGCCCACCAAAATACTCTTACGCTATCGAAAAAACTTAGATCTAAATAAATAAATAAATAATGCTGGACAATTCACACAGCATTAGGTATCGAGTCCCAAGCTAAGCAGAGCTCGTGTTATAGGCACTAGATAACTGATATACATAATACAACACATAGATATATACTTTTTATTATACATAGAAAACGACCAGAACACCCTGAACAAATGTCTGCAGATCGTACACACATTTGTCCCGAAGCGAGAATCGAACCCGCAACCTCCTGCGCCGCAGGCAGACCTTCGCCCACCGCGCCACAGAGGTCGTCCAGTGGAGTTCTGCAGCATATGCAGTCAAAAAATCCGTCGTCTCACAGACGTGGATACATCTAGACTTGTTTATGTCAGGTACTTTTACAGTATTATGTCTTATGTATGGTATACTGTTGTGTTGTGGGGGAAAGCTGCAGATATTAACACCGTATTTGTGCTGCAGAAGAGGGCTGTACGTGCAATCTATAGTATGGGTCGTGTGCGTTACTGGGGCGACATGTGGACTCGGATCAAGATGATTATATATAGAAAACTTAGAGCCCTATGCCCTATAAATGAGCCCGAAAAATTAACTTTGTGCGCCTTAAGGTTTCAGAGTAATTCGAGAAAATATCACATTTCGCTGCAGTAACGTCTGAAAACGTTACCCCAGCGACATGGTTTTTACCTATTAGCCCTAGCCAAATTTTAAGTAGCTTAAAATGTAGCTTATATTTGAGCACTTCCTTGGTCAAACAGCGCCATTTGTTTTAAGTAGCTTAAAAGGTAGCATAAATTTGAGCACTTCCTTGGTCAAACAGCGCCTTGTTGTTTCGCTCTCTTTTCATCACTGTACCAATGACGTAGGATAGAATAAGCTAGTGATATCATGCTACATATCTGACGACAAGCAATCCTTGAATTGATTCAAACCTCTATGTACCTACACCCACTGATTTAATTAAAAACAAGTGAAATAAATTTTCATGTAACTAAAGAGCTAGGCCTCTTTAAAGAAAAGCGAAAGAAGTTTTTTTAAGTACCTTCAGAACTTAATTTTATTTAATTATTCTTTGCAAAAAGCACACAAACGGATACATGATACATTATTATTATCATAGATAACGAAAATATACAGGTTAATGACATAGATTTAAACCGTTTACGATTTAAATAATTTTTGAATAATTTTTTACAAAAAACAGCCCTTATAATTTCAGTTTTAAGCGCCCGGCGTAAAAAAAGTCAGGCGGCCATTTTGACCTTGGCAGTATACATCATAGCTAAATCAAAGTCTGTCAGTGGAAAGGTTATATCATTTTACTGCAAAAAAACAATACGAAACGCAGTTTTAATTTTTTTGCAAACATTGCAAAACCCCAACAGTGCGGGCAGCACATTTATTCGCCATTATGTTTTTTTGGCTCGACAATTTAGTGGATAAAATAATATTCGTAATACCCAAAGATCCTACGTTCCGTAATACCTTGTTTGGATTATAGGTACAGTACCAGTCCAGTAATTACTAGAGATGGGCCGAACATGGGTTTCACCGAATACCGAATACGTTCCGTCGTATATGAGATGTCACATTTGTCTTAAATCTCAGTAGACTATAATTAAGTTCCTAACTCTTAATGTGTAGATTAAGTGATTGATCTCTTAAATATCAACCTGAAAAGTACAAACAAATTACTAATTTTCTTTATAAAGAACTATATTGGTTGAATAGGATAGGTTTAAACGTTTAATATCAATAAATATATTTTGCGACGCTATGCTGAGTAGAAACTAGATTTTTTTTTATTCATAATCTACTAAGGTGTTGTGATTTGATTCAGCTATTCTCTAACACAATGAAGACTGACCGAAATTAATATATTTTTTATTTTCCTTCAATTAAGGCCTGTTTAATATATTATTATAAAGAGTTAACACAGAAGCCTAATCCCAAAACCGCTAGATACCTATATTTTGCATTAAGTTATTATGGATTCCTTGCCTACCCTGCAAGGGATCCGGCGTGAAGATATTGATTGAAGTTATTATCTTTTTACCAACCAACTTTAATTGAAAATAAAGCTTCAGTGACGACAAAATCAGAAAGCTACACTCTAAAATACTTACTTCATTACACTGTACACTCAAATCATGATAATACACGGGTCTTAACAGTAAAAACTTTGACTATCACTTTGCCGAACATTAGGTGATTCAGCCGAATATGAATATTCGGTAAAGCTGCCGAATACCGAATATAAAACGAATATTCGGCCCATCTCTAGTAATTACCTACGGAAATGATACTCTTTACCCAACGAAGGAAATTTTATAACATATTTTTGGGTATCATGTAAACGGTCAGCAGATAAAGGCGGTTTTGGACAGCCGAAAAATTGATTTGGCATGCACAAAAAAAATTCATTGAGCTGCATCTAGTGGTCGGCAAAAATTTAATGATAATCTTGTCCTGGGGCCAAGGAATAGAATCCCACTAATATTATAAATGTGAAAGTTAAGATGGATGTTTGTTCCTTTATCACACCAGAACGGATCTGGCTGAAATTCGGCACAGTCACAGAGTTAGATTACAGTCTGGGATAGGAAATAGACTACTTTTTATCCCAGAGTTCCCACGGCAACGGGAACTACACGGGTGAAACCGCGAGGCGCTGCTAGTGTCCAATAAAAGCAAAATACTGTTTAGAAATAGTTTTCAATTTATTGTTAGGTACCGTTCTTATGCCTTTAAATGTAAGTAATTATGTACAAACGAACTGCATATTATTAGATCAGTTTTGTCATTCTTCGGAATAAGGAAATCGTATTCAAATACAATAACCTGGCTAAGGTGGCGGCAATTCCGCGATACGAGACTATGTATGTGTATCAGTGTGCGTGCAGCACAGCGACACGTGTGTCCGTGTGCCTACATACACACAGGGACAGGAGGCGGCGCGCCGGGCTCTTGGTCTTCAGACTGCACGTGTGTCAGTGTCTCCAGGGCGCACTGTAGCGGCGCGAAACGCCGCCACCTTGCGATGACAATTTACAAAACGTTCATGTCTCACATCACATTCACAAGTAGTTAGGCTTAAATTTACGACTTAACTTAAATACATCAGGGTGTTGGGTTCCATAACTCTATATCATAGAACGGAATGGAACAAAAATATGTTTCAAAAAATAAAATAGTATTGAAGAGAATCACAGTCGATCGGTCACTGGTCCCGAACGGACTATCACGCACACACACGCATTCCAGCCACACATCGCTAACCTATTGAAGTGACCACACTATCGTACAACTAGCGGCCCCGACTCGTCTTCCATCCCCCGCGCGTGCTCACTTCTTGGCGTTCTTCTTGGGCGAAGGAGCCTTGCCTTTGGCGTTGTTTGATACTTTCGCTTTCTTGCCCTTGGGTTCCTCGTCATCTTCTCCCTGTTGTCAAAAATTATACAATTACATTGGCTATTTGTCAGTAAATGTTTTAGCTCACACTCATTATACAAAAAAAACTGGATTTGCTAATCATTAATTATATTGATAGCACTACTACTACTACCTTAACCACCGTCGGTTACAATCATGCACTTAACATGGGTACTTCATCAGAAAGTACAGGACAAAGAATGAGGACAGAAAACCACCAGCCAATGTTTCCTCTCTTCCTTACGAATCCAACAACGGTCACATACAAATTGAAAATTATGAACCCATACACAGATTTACTACTACAGGCCGATCGCGATGCAGGAACAAATTCGTACATTGACCTGTTAATACCTGTCTCTGTCACTCCCGCCTAAATATAATGCGTCACGCTCGCACATATGCAATGACCGTTGTCTTCAAGGATTGTAAAACTTTTGTCACAGATGAAAATGTTGCTTCGTAACTTTTGTTTCTTGAGTTTTTTGTTCTCAGTTTTCGGACACAATCACAGGATCAGTTATATTATCTTAGTTTGTTGTTGATCTTGTTTTAATTGTATAGTGGTTTGTTAACTTCAGTAACTCCGATACAGAGAAATCGGGGTCATTCCCGGTCAGTAACACCCCGTCGTCAACAACTGGATTCTGATTTATGAAATTTCATTTTTTATTTCTACCAAATAAGAAGTTAATAAAATTGCAGCTCGATTTTTATACCTACCTGTTTTCATACTAAAACCAAAAAAGGAATATATTTAATAAGCCAGTAAATATTTTTTTCTCCTTCAAATATTTCTTATAAACCACACATAGGTACTGCAAAATTGTTTGTGACCACTGTCAGTAGGCAAAGAAGTCATTGTAGGAAATTCCATCTGCTTTGCATTCGGACTTTACACCTTACAGAAATAACATTATAAAATTCATAAGTCATTAAAATTTAGTAAAAAGTACCCAATACAGATATAAGACCTCTAGTCGAGACAAAGAACATCTCTCTCTGATGACTGGGACGTAGACGAGCCCTTTGCCCACTGTTGGTTTAAATGATTAGTTGAAGGTTTTCAGTACCTCATTCACTTTGCGCTTGCCGGCAGGTTCTTTTTTCTTATTTATAGCTTCCTGCAAATTTATTTCAACTGTAAAACTTGTTCTTAACTATTTCAGTCATGCACAATAATCAATGTGATTACTAAAGAAGCTCATTTATTTATTTATTACTGAGCTAACAGGATTTTTGAAAACAGAAAAGCATATTTTATCATAACATTTTTGCTTCTATGATAGTCGGTAATTAGATCTTGTTTTGTCATGTGTTAGTAGAGCACTAAAATGGCAATAACCACAATGAACCAGACCAATCTAGAGACTACTGGTAGAACAAATATATCATTATATTAACAAAGGAAATTACAATCAAAGAATACAAATAATAGATTCAGGCGTTACTTTACGGAAATCCATTGCAAAATATATGGATGAAAACATTTAGTAACAATTCCGCGAAAAAACCTCTGATAAGTTCTAACAAAATGTAGTCCGCGTTGTAGAAGAAAAACGACGCCAACTACAAAATGAAAAAATACCTATCAAAGCAAGACGTCAACTAGTTTCGTCTCTCCACGAGACATCATCAGGACACCACAATACTCGACCTTAACACTGAGAGCGCCAAGCAACAACGGCAGAGTCCCATCAGAGATGTTGCCACTCCGAGCTCCGCGCGCCAAGTGAAGCATGCATTGCCCGCAACCCCAACCCCCCCCCCCTTTATACTGTCACTGACGCACCGTGCCTGTCACCATTGTCTACGCCCGTGCCGTTACCACGCGCGCCATTGTTTGAAAAAATTCGTAATAACGGCGACCTAGGTAAACCTGTACTTAATTCATACAACAATGTATTATTATTACTGTTTTTTGTAATTTCTAAACTTTCTATATTTTTAGATTGTGTAGGTCTTAAGCAGTAAATGTTACTATAAAACATGATGTCTTAAATTAATAAAATGGATTGTTTTCATATCCTTTAATATATTTTAAAGTTTTCGAAATTGAAATGAAATTCGATTATAATTTTTTACCCGACTACTTCAATACAACATTCAACATGTTAAGGTGCGTAAAATTGTCTCTATGGTTGTTTGTAGCTCTTTGCTGTTGTCGCAACTTGTTACATACACACCATTTTTAGTAGTAACTAATAAAATCGACCAAGTGCGAGTCGGACTCGCGTACGAAGGGTTCCGTACCATTATCTGTAAAAACGGCAAAAAAATCACGTTTGTTGTATGGGAGCCCCCTTAAATATTTATTTTATTCTGTTTTTTTAGTATTTGGTGTTATAAGCGGCAACAGAAATACATCATCTGTGGAAATTTCAGCTAACTATCACGGTTCATGAGATACAGCCTGGTGACAGCCGGACAGACGGACAGCGGAATCTTAGTAATAGGGTCCCGTTTTTACCCTTTGGGTCTTCTCATTCGTAGCGTTCTTGGCAGAATGGTTGTGATCGTCATGACGAGTCTTGTTGTAGGGGCTGTGTCGCTTGCCTCACGATATATCGCCATCTATCCCTTTGGGTACGGAACCCTAAAAATGGTAAAGATCGGAAAAATCGAAATACACCGATTTTAACTTTGAAAACCGGTTTTAAAAAATCCAGGAATATTGACCGATTTCCGGTTTTCCGATTCTGCATGCCCTAACCAGCATATGGTTTGTCAAAATATCTGAATTACGAATTAAAATCTAGATCTTTAATCCCAAGTATAGTTTAAAGAATAGTATGGATTTAATTGATAAAATTAAAGATGTCAGCTTTATTGTCGTTGGATGTGGAAAGTTTATTTACAAATGTACCTTACGTTTGTAAATAAACTTTCCACATCCAACGACAATAAAGCTGACATCTTTAATTTTATCAATTAAATCCATACTATTCTTCATAAGTTTATTTACAAACGTAAGGTACATTTGTAAATAAACTTTCCACATCCAAGGACTGATAATGAGAAGAGTTAGAGAATATTGGTAGGACATCTTGAACGACAATGGGTAATTCCAGCAAAAAAGGAGGAGTTAACATCTTTGACTAGAACTTGTATGCAACATTTTTTTTTCAATTTGGTAATCAATATTACAAACAGAAAGAGGGGTTAGCTATGGGCTCGCCACTGAGTCCAATTGTGGCAGATGGACAGTTGTTGTGATGGACAGTTATGGACAGTTTTGAGAGTAAAAACATTATAGGGGAGTCAAAAATTTTATATTATTATAGTCATGTAGATGACTAATCATATGCTGGACTGGAAGTTTACGTCGGGGGTTTTGCGGGCAATGTTTCACTTGGCGCGCGGAGCTCGGAGTGGCAACATCTCTGGTGGGACTCTGCCGTTGTTGCTTGGCGCTCTCAGTGTTAAGGCGTATATAGAGGCAAAAACACGAAAATTAGGTGTTTTTGAACCCGTTTTCTGACAAAAATATTGATTGTGGAGTTTTGAAATTTATATATCCTGTAACACATATTTTGAAGGAGTTCTTGGCGGAATCTTCCCAAATGTTTGCCGTTAATTATAGTTTAGTTGTTATAGTGTTAGTTATAGTGTGTGTTTAGTTGCTTCGAACCCACTTTTTATCGGTGTCTCAAATTCGATCAGTACCATATTCAGTATCACTATACTGAACTCACATCGTATTCACATCGTTCATATCTATTTCTTGGCGGTCCATTATCGCCGAAAAGCAGTCAAAATAACGATAATAAACGTAAAAACGTATTTTTCACTTCTCTTGCTCGAAAAGTGTATCATAATAGTGTAGCTTAGCAGGCCTAAAACTCGAGTTTAATCCCTCGGGCTAAAAAGTAATTTTTCTTTTTAATTTTTGTCTAAAATCATCAGCCAGTACAAAGCATTCGTTCTCTTACATAAAAACTCGACTTCTTGGTGCTCCGTCAATCTTTTTTTGAAAATAGAACCTTCTTGGTGATGTTTTATGAAGCTTGATTCTTCCCTTCACGGTAGAATGCGAACTGTTTCGTTGCGGGTTTAATAGAGATTTAAAAAAAAAGATGGTATTGGCGCTAAATCTCTAGAATTTTCTTCATTCCAAATCACAAACTTTTACGTTTAACTTCCTGACTTTTACTTCCAAATTGTGAACGTGAAAAATGTCATCAAGTGATAGTGAAGATGCTAATATGCAAATGGAAGAAAAGGGCAAAGAAATAATTATGAATCTGTTGCCGACAAAATCACGTGGAATATATTTAAAGAGTTACGAAAATTTTATGAAATGGAGAGATGAGAAACGTGTGGATTCTTTTACAGAAGGGGTTTTTCTCACTTATTTTGATGAATTATCGAAAAAATTCAAATCGTCGACTCTTTGGAGCACATATTCAATGTTAAGAATGACCTTACAAACGAGACACGACGTCGATATTAAAAAATATGTAAATTTAACGGCTTTACTGAAGAAATTGTCCACTGGATACAAGGCAAAAAAATCTAAAATCTTGACGACACAAGAAATCGAAACATTTTTAAATAACGCTCCAAATAAACAATACTTGGCAACAAAGGTAACCTACTACTTATGTACTCAACTCAAACTAAATAAATAGATACCTACCTACATACCTAAATTATGTACCTAGGTTATTACGATTAATAACACACTTATTTTTTTGTTCAACAGGTTGCTTTAATTTATGGAATCAGCGGTGCATGCAGAGGAATAGAGCTTGCTAATATAACGCTAGAAGACGTAGAAACGGATACAAACCTACAAGCTGTGAGTCTGCCGAACACGAAAACAAACAAAGAGCGTAAATTTGTCATCAGTGGAGAATACCTTAATATAGTTAAAGCCTATCAGGAGTTACGTCCCACTAATGTTTCAACGAGAAGATTTTTTCTAAATTATCAAAATGGTAAATGCACAAGGCAAGTCATAGGCAAAAATAAATTTGGTAACATGCCTAAAGATATTGCCACTTATCTAAATTTACCAAATCCGGAACTCTACACGGGCCATTGTTTCCGCAGAACATCCGCGACTCTGTTGGCGGACTCGGGTGCGAATATAACGACATTAAAACGGCACGGTGGATGGAGGTCCGATCAAGTGGCTGAAGGTTATATAGAGGACTCTATACAAAACAAGTATCACGTCACGCAGCGGATTACGGAAGGAATCAATATTCTACCAAACATTACAGAACCCCAAGCATCTACATCGCGGGATTGGATGAATATGTCAACTCAGCTGAAGCCGCACTCAGATCTTAATAATGCACGAAACTCAAGCATGAGTCGAGTCTCTCCAACTTTTACTCCACAACAATCAACTCAAAATATTACACACACATCCCAATCACAGAGAACCGAAATAAAATTGCCCGGGAAAAACATATCACTAAACATTCAAAATTGCTCTAACTGCACATTTAATTTTTAATAAAATTTCTGAAAATTGTCTAATTTTGAATTGTTTTATTTTCTCGCAATCGAAGTGAAAAGTAGAGTGTTTTACTCGGGCCAAAACCACCCATTATAACTCGGTCTTCTCATCCTCCCTCGCTACGCTCGGGAGTATAACAACCTCGTATATAATGGGATGGTTTAGTCCCTTGTAAAACAATCTACTATTTCCCTACAAAATCTGTGATACAAACCTGACCTGTTACACGTCATCTAACCGCAGAGGATCGTATTATTTGGTTGATTAGGGCACTATGGTATGCTGAATCGAAAACAAGCATTCTTTGCTGCATACAGGCGCGCGGAAATGTCCAAGGTCATTTGCCATACTATTCGCCTTAAGGTCGAGTATTGTGATGTCCTGATGATGTCTCGTGGAGAGACGAAACTAGTTGACGTCTTGCTTTGATAGGTATTTTTTCATTTTGTAGTTGGCGTCGTTTTTCTTCTACAACGCGGACAACATTTTGTAAGAACTTATCGGAAAAGGTTTTTTCGCGGAATCGTGACTAAACTTTTCATCCTTATATTTTTTAATACAATTAAATTAAAACTCGTATTTACAATTGAGCTACCTGCTGCTGTTGCAAATAATCTACAGGTAGCTCAACTGATCCATATCAATACCAGTTGGAAGCGTGCCAAGACGCTGGCTGCATTGCTCCGCTGTATGGCAATGCTAATGCGCTGTGCCAGATACTCACCAGCTCTCGGGTCACGCGTCGCTTGGACCAGACGCTCAGATAATTTTTTGATAGATAAAATACAGGTGCTTTCTACCAACCTTTATCTCAGAGTCATCTCCTTCCTCCTCATCCAACATTTCCTCTTCCATTTCCTCCATATCGTCAAACTCATCGATGGGGCCGCTCAGCAAGTGCTGGCCCATCAGATGCACGGGTCCTGAACCCTAGAACAATATACATAACACTTACAATAATCAATAACTCACAAGAGACTATAAATATATTGAGGTCCTAATTCAGACAAATGCCTCAAAAAATCATGAACAGGCAGTATTAACACCAAAACGGAGTCACAAGCCCATCAGTGAAAGAAATGTAAGGTTATCATCATTATTATTGATCAAATTAATTTAGTGGTAAATGGTAAGAGATAAGTTAGTTTACCTGAATAATGGTAAATGTGACCGGGGCATCAGGGAACTCAATGTCGAGGCGAGCATGCCGGTTTTCTCCCACTTTTAGCACTGCTATGGGGATCTTGATAGTTTCTTGCATTGACATTGTTTCTACCTGTAAGAAAACCGTCTATTATCACCACATCAATAAAATAAGATTAATAGAAAATTGACAATTGAAAGAAGCAAAAGAACAATTTAAATATATTGTTCTTTTGCTTCTTTCATGAGGCACATGGCCTTCTGGAATGAACAGACAGTGGACAGTGCATTCCAAAACAATAATAAATATCACCAGTATAATACTGCCGTCAATAGCATAGTTACAGTAAGTCGCATTTTTGTCAATACTGAGTTAGATATACAGCCGTGATCACGACAGAGAGATCTACATTTTTATCTTATCCATTCATTTGTATCGTTTTTTAATCCAAATTTAACAATAAAAAATTTGCAGTAAGTCGAGCATTTTTTTTACATCACCAGGCATGATTACAGTGGGTACACTTAGTGCAAAAGTTATTATTCAGAGTCACTCGGCCAGACTACAGTATGACATCTATACCACTAATATGTTAAGTCATTTACTGTATAAAAACTGGATCTGAGCCGAGCAAATAAACACTAAGAAGATATACTGTTTTGATCCTAAGCAGTTTCCCAATATGTACTAAATGATTTAATAACAGTATGCTGGGATGCTGTACCTTTGTTTGGTACATGTCCTAATAATTGCCTTTATGTTACATAATAATACAGACAGTAAGATGCGATACTGCATGTATGCTAAGTAACGATCCAAATGTAGGATCCAGATTACTTACCACAAAGACAGTACCAGTACAAATTGGACAAAAAGAACGTAGAAGACCATAAAGATGATGACACCGTTTACGTATGTGTAGATCTTCAAAAGGTGGTAATGCTGCCTCGCATGGACTGCTAGCAGCAGTCCAGCAATATTCTGTCCTCGAATAATTGCTTTTAACGAGACTTTTGCTCCTGTAGGTAAATCTACTAAAGAAAATAATCCTTACGCTGTCTTATGGCGCGAAGCCATTTCAGGCCGAAATGTTCATGATATTGTTTCGACATTCAGAGCTTTTTTTTTACACCACCGGAACAAAAATGATTTGGTGATTTGGGCAGATAATTGTGCGTCACAAAACAAGAACTGGACACTCTTTTCGTTTCTTGTCAATATTGTCAACAGCGATATAATTGAAGCTCGCTCCATTACTATGAAGTATCTAGAACCAGGACATACATTCAATTCAGCTGACAGCTTCCACCACCAAGTTGAGCAGTCTCTTAAAAAAATGAAAAATGTTTGCGACTTTAATGACTACCTACGTAGAAGCCGTTCGAACTTCAGGATTAAATTTGCCAAAGATAATGAACATCTGTGATTTCTACAATTATTGTGACTTTCATTCTGAACAGAAAATGCGTGCGTTGAAAGACCGGGTAAACGTTAAAGATTTAACTGTGGTCAAAGTTGTCCGTGGAGAATATAATTTGTTTTACAAAAAATCTCATGCTGATGAGGAATTCAGGACCTTAAACTTTTTACAAGCCAAAATACTCAAAACCAAACAATTCCCTTGTGCTGAACAGAGATGTTCACCAAGGGGTATCGCCTCTTCACGAAAAGAGAAAATTATTAAAGATCTCGTTCCCTTGATGTTACCCAGCCGAAGGCAATTCTGGTTAGACTTGCCAGTTGACGATGCATCCTTAAATCTTGAAAATTAATTCTCGCATTATTGTTTTCATAGGAGTTGATTCCTAATTAATTGATTCATTTAATATTTTAATTTTGTTACATTGCTAAAGAAGAATGTTTCATGTTTTTTCCTAAATGGTTCTACTTTTATTATTTACGACTTAAGTATCTATAAGATCAATAAGTGTTGATTTGATACCGAAGAAAGGATAATAATTTTAGTTTGTTTGAAATGTAAAGCTACCTTAGATTATTTACTTTGCCATAAATTAGCATCTGTGATTCCAGAATAAACGAAGACTGATAAATACTTATTAAGTTAACTTGAGTTTAGTGATTCATGTAAGAAAACTAAATTCTTAGTTGTGCTAATTTTAACTGGAAGGACTGATTCGAATAGATAAATAATTAAGAAACGTAATTATGTGATCATGGGCGGCTTAATTGTAATAAAGAAATTTTATTTGAACTAAATGCTAATTTATTTCTCTAAACCTATCATGAACCGATCAATATTATTACTAGATTATTTTCAGCATCAGTAAGGTAGTACCAATCAGAATATTTGAAACGGATTATAATTTTTTTCAAATATATTTATAAAATCAAAAGCTAAGTGTGTAATAAACCATTGAAATTTATATGGTTACTTAGCATAGACAGAGTAAAACACACCCTTACTATGTTTATGCTAAGTGTTCCCAATTAGAGAGTTTTTAAGAGATACTTAGTATAAGAAAAATAATGAATTTATTTTTTCCTTCGATTGCTCAGTATTGATTTCCAAATAAGTAATACATAGGTGCAAAGGTTTCTTTCATTTAAGGTATCAACCACTGTAATCTGATTACAAAAAAAGGATTTATGGAAGATTTTTGTACCAACACTTTTACCGCGTTTTTCTCGAAAACATCGAGAGCGCACTTACTGTATCTATGCTTTTGACGGCAGAATAGTAGTCTAGCTCTTCTGTAACATTATAATGTTTGCTAACTATATAGGCCAGGCAACGAAAAGGTATGTTTGGAACACAATTTTGGACTTCGTAACTTTGTTTAGACTAGTTAGGAGGTGAACATAATCAAGTCAGGAAGTCAAAATGATTTTGGACTTCGTAACTTTGTTTAGACTAGTTAGGAGGTGAACATAATCAAGTCAGGAAGTCAAAAATTGCATTCAAAGCATTTCCCTCTATACATTTTTTGAGCATTCATTGCCTGGCCTTATAACATTACAAAACAGTTGCGGATTTGTTATATTTAAGTTATTATGTTCACCTGGACAACATTCAGTTCATCAGGTTTTGCATCAGGGCCTAGAAGTGCTTGCCGGATGACCAGTTTGTTGAATTTGTTGTTGCGAGGATTGTAGTCTGTCGCTTCAGGATCCCATTGTACTGATTTTATTGAGTCCGAGAGAGTGATACCTGAAAATTTGTTTATTAGTATGAGGCATCAGTGTGAACAAGTAGGTCTCAAGCAGGCCTCTTAGTTTATGAAATGAGTATGAGGCGGAACCGGGCACTGCATTTATTTGGGTATTAACAAGAGTATAACCTCAAAGAGCCTATGCTGGTGACTGGTGGAACGACGGGTAATACCCACAGGTAACAATGGCACCATACATGCGGGGAACCAGATACCTACTCATTTGATAAACATCTTGTGTAAATACGTAGAGCAAGTAGAATCGAAAATTCGCGATACATAAATCTTTATAACTTATTCTTACTAATTTGTAATAACTTTATAAAAGAGCCTCTCAGGTATGCCTCGCTCTTTAAATGAATAATTTCTCAACCACATAATGTACCCACGATCGAATTATTTCTATTTCGAAAAATAATGAATAAAAGAAATGGCGGCAACACGTTTGTGAGAAATATAACCTTGCTGTTCTGGATATTAGTATATATTTAATATGATTGTGAGGATGGGGTATACAAAGTAAATGTAATGAAATAGTCAGAGAATTGGTCAGAGATAGCTAGAGAAATAAAATGGCGAGCCGGTTACATCGGACGCTTTCATACCCGAAAAGCAACTGGCTAGTGCAAACAATACATCATTTTCAGGGAAAATTTGATCTGTATTCATCTCAGAAACACCATGGAGAATTATATTTACCATAAAAATATTCGTCCGTCATCGTGATTTCAATAATCTGGATTTATAAATTTATCAACACCTTCGACGTGTGACGCCGGCACCACAGACAACAGACAGAAAAGCTATTAGTCTATGCAGAAAAGAAAGAAAGAAGTAAGCTACGCAGTGTGACCAGATTATAATTTTCAAAAATACCGAGTCCACTTCGATAAAATTCTGAAATATAAAATAATTCTATGGAAAATATACCAATATTAGTACCTATTTTCTTATGTTGTATTCATGAATCATCACCACACACAGGTAAATGTGAGTTTTGATTATTTGGATTAAGTTTGGTGCAACATTTAATGAGGGGTTTTCGTTTTGCATTAAAAAAAAAAAGCTAGTTCTAAATATCTCGATAGATGGCAGTGCGTCAACTGGTGACTAAGGTATGTCTATGTCATCCATAAAAATTCAAGGGTTTGCTCCACTGTCTTGTCACTCCTCATAGTGACATTTCTTTGTTTATTTGCAGCATTTGAAAAAACAAGTTTGTTTGCCAGTTTTTTCATTGTTTATACCTCGGTTTATACATAAACAATGAAAAAACTGGCACGATGGTCGAGACAGAGAAACATTCATTCTATCTGATTTCTTCTCAGGCTACAAGCATATTTTTATCTCTCTGGTGTGAATGAGATGGGTATATTCACTACCTCTAGTGCTTTGTTCCTTTAAGCGATCGACCGATTATCATTTTGACGTTTTCTTTCATGTGACATTAACATACTATAGTAACCAGTTGAAGCTCTGCCATCTATCGAGATACATGGAATTAATTTTTTTCTTTTTAAAAATGCAAAACGAAAACCTCTCATTGCTTAAGGGATAGGTCTTCGATCAAAAACTTCCGGCTTTGCCGGCCCCCCTTAGATTCACAATGCGCAAAACCTTCGGTAGCAAAAGAGAAACATTTTGACATGTTAGGGAAGCTTTTCAACTAGTGTCATTTTAGCGTTCAGACAAAAAGCATGGGTAAGTGTGTACAGTCAAGTACATTATTTTGCTAACGCGGCGGTTCTCACGAGCCGCTCGCATCATGTACCTAGCATAAGTATCAGTTAATTAATAAATCAGTTCACGTTACGACACGGACTCGGGTGGTTCTTATTTGCTCCCATCCTTAATATCAGCTTATCATTATCACGAAGTGTAGGGACTATCACCCTACATTTCTTGATAATGATACGCTGATATTTGATGATTTGTTATTATCCTTGTTTTGTGGGATACTGATAATTCTGTCCAATTCGAATATATGGAAGTTATCTTCTAGTGGAAATCAAGATCCCACTACTGAGCAACGATGTATTCGAATTGGACAGAATTATCAGTATCCCACAAAACAAGGATAATAACCAGTGATCGGAAATTCGGGCGCTTATTTACCTAAAGTTGGTGTAAGACACAACATGGAGCAGTTAAAACCATCTTTCTCGGGAATACTTTCCCGTAAATTCCCGGGATTTCAGAACATTCTAAAATAATGATTTTTTCACCAGAACCTTATTTAAAGACGAAATATAAGACACTTTTATTCTGACGCGAAAATCGATTTTTGTAAAAAAACGCGTTCAAAAAAGGTGTCTTATAATTCGTCTATAAATAAGATTTCAGTGAAAATACATTCTAGAAAATTCCAAAATTCCCATTTGGAATAAAACAAGTTTGGGTTCATCTCACAAAACAGACAATTATATACCTATATTTTTTTTATAATATTTGTTTCTATTATTCTTACGCAATTATCAAACAAATTATAAATGCGTATGAATAAGTGTTTTAAATTTCGTGTTGAAAAAGGATTTTGGCATAAAATCATAAATATAATTAAAAATGTTTTTTTTTTCAGAAATATTGACTTTAGTGAAAAACACGTCAGAATAAAAGTGTCTTATATTTCGTCTATAAATAAGATTCCGGTGAAAAATCATTATTTTAGAATATTCTGAAATCCCAGGAATTTACGGGAAAGTATTCCCGAGAAAGATGGTTTTAACTGCTCCATGTTGTGTCTTACACCAACTTTAGGTAAATAAGCGCCCGAATTTCCGATCACTGATAATAACAAATCATTGTACCTATCATCGGTGGCGCCATACATAGCTTACAACTTGAAGAAGGATATAGCCGCCTTTCTGTCTGATAACGATTTACAACAGTGTAATCATGCGGCGAATGAAATCATTTTGTGCCCATTACAAATGCCGCTTTACGATCTACAACTAAAACAATCACTATGCAGTATCAAGTTACTATCATCGAACAGCGACGCTACTTGTACAACATCGATAACTACCTGCCAAAATCGGTGGGTTAAACTGCAAAAAGCTAACAAATGGCTGTACGCGTGCTGTTCAGAATGCCACATCCGCATTCAGTGTCCAATTGGGCTCGTTATCAAACAATTAAGTGGTACCGGAATATTAACGCTGGGTGATCAATGTAAACTCAGAGGTTCTGGCTTTACTATTTATACACATAACAATTTCTTCAGCAAAGTCAACATTGAATCAGAATTTGAAGCCCCAGAGGTGTCTATATTGAACAAGATCATCGATACCTCAGCCTTAACATCAGGCGAAACAGCCTTATATCCGGCTCGAAGGACCAAAAAAAAAGTGTAGGGACTATCACCCTACATTTCTTTGGTCCTTCGAGTATCCTTGGATGCTAGGACGTGTAATTTTTTGGCCATCGTGCGTGAGGTCAGAGTGGGTGAACATTACCTAAGTTGCGCGTTGTGCGTCGGAGGATTGGATTGCAGTTTAGTGCATTATCATTTATCATCAACTAGGGCTCAAACAGAGTCTAGTTATCAATACCATTGAAGACCCGGGCAGTCCGCCTTGGTCTGGTTATCATTCATCACCGCGGCTCTCATCCATGAGTCTGCGGACTGTGGCCCTGGCTTAGCAGAGCCGGGCCACTTATCACCGACACCGGAGCACCGGAGCATCATCATCAGCGGGAGTGGGTTACATCGCGAACTCTTTATTCGGCGTTTTAGATGACAGGTTTGCAGAGCAGTATAAGATGGACGTGGAAAAGATTACAATGAATGAAAATCATCTGCAAGGTCTGATAAGAAATCAAACTACTGTTCTAGAATCGGAGTACAACATCTTGAAAAGAAATGAAAAAGGAATGTTATCACAGTTCTAGTTTATCATTTTATCTTGTTATCAAACATCCTCATTTTAGGCATCTTGTCCGAGTGGCCAGGATGTACAGTCAAGTACATTATTTTGCTAACGCGGCGGTTCTCACGAGCCGCTCGCATCATGTACCTAGCATAAGTATCAGTTAATTAATAAATCAGTTCACGTTACGACACGGACTCGGGTGGTCTTATTTGCTCCCATCCTTAATATCAGCTTATCATTATCACGAAGTGTAGGGACTATCACCCTACAAAGTGCTCGTACAAAAAATGCAAGAATCACTCGTCCAAAGTGCTGAAAAAGGATGGAATTTCTTATTTTCAGTAAGTTTAAATATATTTTTTACCCGTATATTGAGATGTGAGTCTTATACCTTGTGAAATCAGCATAAAATATTGTTGTTTGGTTTGCCTATGTTAAAATATTAATTTTGTTCTAAATTGATAAATGGCGAGGCTATTTCTTCTAAAAAAAAATTCGTTTATGGTATGTATTAATATATTTTTCATAAAAATAAGTTTAATATTACTAGTTGATTTTTAAAATAACTAGTTGGCCCGCCCTAAAATTTCATTTGCGTAGACTCTCTAATAAAAGAAAGACTAGGTTCTTACCTACCTACCAGAAGTATTAATTTATAAAACGTTTATTTTTTGTCCCGTAAAAAAAACTCGTGCAAAGCCGCAGACAGGAACCAGTTCTTTTTAATCTAGAGTGCCTGCCTGAAATTGTATTGTAAGTTTAAATTGTTGTATGTCTGAAATGACCCTTTTGTATGAATACCTACTGTTGAGACACCAATTTATAGTTTCATCAATAAATGATTCGTTATCTTTAGTAGGTAGGTAGGTATATAATTCTCAAATAGGTACCTACTTTACATAATAAAATAAAATGAATTCGACTCCACCAATCTCTTGTTCCGTATGGAAAAAACTTGTCAGGCTCTGCGCAAACTGTCTGCGTCAAAACAAAACGAAGACCGTTTTGAGTGACATTTTTGTAAGGCTCTAGGTATCTACGGGGGAGGCCGCGAACTACTTATTTTTGATCGAAGGGATTGGTACATAAGAAATGATTTATGGAATAAAAAGCCTATTAAATTCAGGTCTATACATATGAAGACTAACACCATCAGCGAAGGCCTACAGCACCGAAAACTCCATCTAACAACTGCTAAAATCGTGAATTCTTTCCTTGGGCTGGAGCAGACTAGAGAACACTACTAGAAAAACTAGAGGGTGGATAGACATCTCTACGACCCTTGCCAAGGCAACTCACGATGAGAATAAAACCACTCCCCGCTACCTAAAATACACGCCACGTCTATACGGCCAATGCCTGACATCCGTACGTCCACGGACGCTGTTCGGTAACTAATACAGCCCTAGGCCACCACGCACGCTATCTGATAGTTGTTGGCTACCCTACGATACTTAGCCACTTTCACATCACTACAGTCATCTATTTGCCATTGCCAAACTGCAAGCCCTGAGGAATAGTCATCGCCTCGCCACACTCCCAGCCCTGAGAAATAGCCTCGTTAGCAAACGCAACAAATAGCCGAATACGCCTTGTTTGTTGTTTTTGTTGTACCTACGTAAACTGTAAAAAAAATAAACTCCCTGGTTTATTTACGCTCCCTTTACTTACCACAGCACCCAAATATAAAGAGGAAGACATCCCCTTATCGCCATAGACTCGCTCGTCCAACCTGACATCATTCTTCCTGCTATAATCAATGCACAGACCAAGCAGACGCAAGCTGGCACCGCCGTCGAACGCTATAGTCACCGCAGCACGCACGACGCTCCACTACCTGTATTCACAAACCGCACGCATAACTAGCTTCAGCTGCGATCCATCCGAAAAACACACCATCAACATGCAATAACCATTGGTAGAATTATGCTGAACTGTCCACAAACAACATTCTTTAAAAACGGCCCGAGTATATACCTACACACTACAAACACCAACTTCCATCCACTTAGCAGGTACATACTCTAGGTAACCTTCCACCTGATCAACCCTTGCTAGTTACCGACCACAGATGAGATCCGCGGTGGCACCACCAGAGAGATGAGGGGGGGGGGGAACCCAAAACAGAAGCACTCTGCTTGACCACAACACAAGCCAACACCAAATTTATCAAGCAAGAGACATGAAACTAGGTCAGACAACAACACACTCACAAGATGCAACCTTATTCCACAAAACCACATCTGATCACCATTATGAGACAACACAACATTTTGCTAGAAGGCTCAGTCCACGTCAAGAGAACCAATATTGAGTGAAAGAACACAAAATGCACACCACCGCTCAGCCAGGCACCCCCGTATGCCTGGAGAGCTAATATTGAGACACCATACCCAATATTCACACCATTATGTCCAGCCAAACGCCACCATTCACGTTTGGAGGACACCTCTTGGGTGTAGGAATCCAAGACGGACTCACCACCTCTTACAAGCAACACCGTATGACTGTAGAACTTATACTGACCCACCGTTGTCAATATGCACACACGTCCAAGCAGACTGACACCGTTCACGTCTGAAGGACTAATCCCGAGTGTAGGAACTCAAGATGCACCAACTCTTACAGACAACACACATTATGCCTGTAGAGCCAATATTGACCCACTGTTGTCAATATGCACACGTCTGAAGGACTAATCCTGAGTGTAGTAACTCAAGATGCTCACAACTCTGGTAATCAGCACCATATCTAAATAATGACACAAAGACCTCACCTTCCAGCAAAAACAGAGAAACAGAAACAAAGACCAAAACTGAACAATATCATCCCTGTATGTGTAAAGGAATGAAGCCACATGAAAAAGAGCTAACAACAAAACAACAGAGTCTACAATAGCAATAACACAAGTAAAAGACACAATAAAAAGATTTACACATTGCATGAGGATCAGTG
Organism: Eupithecia exiguata; assembly: GCA_947086465.1. Classification (NCBI taxonomy): domain Eukaryota; kingdom Metazoa; phylum Arthropoda; class Insecta; order Lepidoptera; family Geometridae; genus Eupithecia; species Eupithecia exiguata. Next base: position 9,214,030 of record OX352248.1, on the reverse strand, counting down.
TTTAGTGATCATGAATATCATATTAAAATAGAACACATTTTAGCCCCCATACTTACTCCATAGCATGTATTACATGTTTAGCTGAACAGATACAATACATGAAGGTCACAAAATAACACAGAACAGATCAACAAAATGCAAGATAAATTAAGGCAGTAGGTATTATAATTTAATAATAATTATAATCAACAGAAAACCAATTTTATTGTTTCACTTTCTTTTTCAAATACCTAAACAACCACTTATTTTGGAACTGAAACCAATCAGATATAGGAAGGTGTGGCCTATCTTTGTAATAAGGCACCCCTGATTCCCAGACAGTCCATGCTAAGTTGATTGTCTGGCACCATCATATGCATATTTGGCTCCAATGTTAATCATCAAATCCTTTTTTTGCCTCCATGATCAATGTGACCTGTGAGCATGTACTATCAGGACTTCCACTGAACCCTGAAATCAATAATTTCGAACAGAACACTGTAACAGATAGGCATGTCGAGTCATTGACAAGACATTGGTCATCATTATTAACACTGGGACATGTTTTCACAGGCTATGCTTGTCGTTGGGTCAAGCTACTCGATCAGCTCTGAGTATCCACCTACTGTGTTGACATAACACATTTGTTAAGTTCCTTTCTCAAGATTCTTTATCATCAATCAAATGTAGGTATGGTCACTTTAACTTACATTGAAACTTAGTAGCCATGCTACCTGAAGTATTTACCAGTCAATGCAAAAGAAGCATTCACAAAACTAACTAATACCTAATTATAGCATGAAACGATCAGACCTTACCAGCCATTACCATACAGGTAATACAAACCAATTGCATCTTTGAACCTCCATGGCGCTTGTTATTCTCATTCTCCTATGATAATAGAAGGAACCGACCACATGCTTGCGACTTCCGCCATTATTGGTGTGATGTGAATCATCAAACTTTAATTCTAGGGAAACCATCAGTGAGCGTGAAGACATGGTTACATCCCACTTCTGATGAAGACTAACACCATCAGCGAAGGCCTACAGCACCGAAAACTCCATCTAACAACTGCTAAAATCGTGAATTCTTTCCTTGGGCTGGAGCTAAGATCACCATCAGAGCGCCGCCATTTTGCGTCTGACCAGTATCTTAGTTTTTTTATCCAAACCCAGAAAAGACAACACTCAGTTGTCAGTTTTCCAAAGATTGTCAATGTCATCCCATCTTGTGCATTTGGACAAACAAAACTAGAGGGTGGATAGACATCTCTACGACCCTTGCCAAGGCAACTCACGATGAGAATAAAACCACTCTCCGCTACCTAAAATACACGCCTCGTCTATACATACATCGATACAAAAATTCAGCAGTTTCATTATGTTTTACACATTGATCAATACCGAAGGGGATCTCTTTTTCCATTGTGTAAAACCAAAGATCTAAATGCTTTTCATGGGTAAATTTAAGAAAATCATCAAATAACACCAACAGACAGCACAAATCACGAAACAGCTTAAAATCATAGAGATTTTAACTTTGGAACATGGCCGACTGACCTGGCCATGGAATATAAAGTTTTCATACTAACTATACGTTAGCGCCCTTCCTTATACCGAAGGGGATCTCTTTTTCCATCTACACTCGAGCGCGCTCGGAGTGCATCTATAATGCATTTATATCTATATAAATATAGGTCGTTCATGACCTCAGGGTAAAACGCTTGACTTTTTCTCTCTAATCGTAAACCACAAATTTCACAATTTATGTGCTTCATCGTAAAAGCATGCTTTGAATTATTATAACCTCATCATCAGCCTATATCAGTCCACTGCTAGACATAGGCCTCCCCTTATGAGCGCCATAGCGCCCTGTCTTCAGCTTGCCGCATCCAGCATCTGCCAGCAGTCTTTCGCAAATCGTCATCCCACCTGGTCGGAGGGTGTCCGGCACAACGTTTGCCGAGTCGCGGTCTCCTCTCAAGAACACGTTTACCCCAGCGGTTGTCGGTTCTTCTCGCGATATGGCCAACCCACTGCCACTTCAGCTTGCTAATCCTTTGAGCTATGTCGACAACCTTGGTTCTCTGTCGGATGTACTCGTTGCGAATCCTATCCTTCAGAAAAACTCCGAGCATAGCTCTCTCCATAGCTCGCTGGGCGACTTTAAACTGGTGGACAAGCCCTACCGTGAGTGTCCACGTCTCAGCTCCGTAAGTCATGACGGGTAGGTAGGACGCACTGATTGAAAACTTTCGTTTTCAACCATTGCGGTATGGATGACGAGAAGACTCGACGTAGTTTCCCAAACGCTGCCCAGCCTAGCTGGGTCCTCCTCTTGGCCTCCTTCTTGAAATTGTTTTTACCAAACTGCAGAATCTGCCCTAGGTAAGTGTATTCGGAAACAATTTCGAGAAGGTGGCCATGTACGACGATCGGTCCCGGATCAATGAGGCCATTGACCTTGGTTTTATCCAAGTTCATCCCTAGACATGTCATCAGCTATGTCATCAGCGAATCGCAGGTGTCAGATGTAACCGCTATTTATGTTGATGCCCTTACCTTTCCAGTCCAGCGTCTTAAACACATCTTCCAACGCGTTTGTGAACAGTTTCGAATTATGATACCTACTTACACATATTTTAAACAACGTAGTTACTTAGCTTTTACACCTTACACATATAGAAAGTGTAAATATCATTATTATCTAAATTTTCACAACAAAACCGCCAAATTTTCAACAGAATTGAAATGATAGTGACGGAATTGAATTGACTGACAAGTGACTGACCGAAGAGTGAGTAAAAGTGTGAATGCAACTTAGAGTATCGGTCTATAGAGATGGCATACCTACGAAAAAAACGTGTATACCTAAACTTACCTAGAAACAAAAATGGCTCTTTTCCGTAGTGCTGCCCTTTTGTACCTCGATATTTTTATCGAAACAAGTATTTTTGTGACGACATTTTAGCAGTTTCGTAGTGATTTTATTGTTTTCACCACGATTATGAAACAGAATTTTATAATCATATAGTCTTATAATGCTTAAATTAGAGATACAAAGTATGTGAACGCACGTGCCCAACTATGGCTCGACCGCGCTCAAAAAAAAAAAAAAAAAAACTATTCCTATGAAAGCCAACACATAAGGTATTTATTGTATTATTTGGTAATTTAGCAAAATAAGAATACGTACCGGTGTAATGTTATGTTTGGACGATTTTCACTTGTTTTTAAGCCGCAACCTACCAAACTGCTGTTTGGCATCTTCCTATTAGCTTTCTTTCGCTTACTATATAAGTATTCACATGAAAAAGTCCCGAACTCAAATAATTTTAGCATTTTTTACTGTAAATGCAACTCTCGTTGACAGTTTACATACCTGAAACAAAAATGGCGAACCGGCCTCAATCATGCTTTGCTATGACGTCACGTTTCAATGTTGCCAAAAATAAGTTTCGCAAAGTTTCGTTCCGGCCCTTGTTGGGGGCACGGAGGGAGGCCTCGAGGCTTGGCCTCTTTACCCCGGCTGCAACTCGAGGGGTGACGACCCCTCGGTCCTTGGGTTGAGACGTAATGCTCTTTTGTCTCTTTCTTTTTTTTTTTTTGAGGCTGCATGTGTTTTTTTTTTTTTTGTGACCCAAGGGCTTATGGTGGTTCCGCGGGGATCAGGTCCCGCGGGAGGGGTCGCCACGGGCGATCGTCATCTATGGGCCGGGGCTGGTGAGGCGCGATGTGGTGCAGGTGGTCGTGGTGGCCGGTCGCGGTCGTACATCGATACTCCGCGCCGACTGCACGATGAATTCTTCGATAGTGGGGATCTGCAGGTCGCGGGCAAATGTCAAATGAAAGAAAACGTCAAAATGATAATCGGTCGATCGCTTAGAGGAACAAGGCACTAGAGGTAGTGGATATACCCATCTCATTCACACAAGAGAGATATAAGAAATTAATAAGTTTTCTAGGTTACTTTGAATAGAGTCAGTTGTGTTTCTAGTTACGTAAGTCTGTAAATCAACTTATTTGAATGAAAAAAATATTTCAAGAAATCAGATAGAATGAATGTTTCTCTGTCTCAACCATCGTGCCGTTTTCCCTTCATTTGACATAGGCATACCCTAGTCACCAGTTCACGCACTGCCATCTATCGAGTTAGTTAGAACTAGTTTTTTTTTTTAATGCAAATCGAAAACCCCTCATTGGCGTTCGTCATTTCTTCTCAGCCTAGTCCATAGAAACTTTTGTACGTAGATGGAGTATTTTACCTAGATGGTTGGCAACCTCTGTGAAGTTGGCCGCCAGACTTTGTCTTTTTAAACTTCGATATTGCGGGTATTTTCTCGTGGTCCCATTATTTTTATTGCTAATCATTTGAGAATCGTTTGAGAGAAAATAAAATAATTTGAGAGTAATTAGTTTTTATGCCGCCACCATGACTGTCCAAGTACAGGGCCAGCAGTCTAAACCTATCCAACTGCGCAGAGGAGTGAGACAGGGGGATGTTATATCTCCGAAACTGTTCACATCACAAGCGCGTTGGAAGATGTGTTCAAGACGCTGGACTGGAAAGGTAAGGGCATCAACATAAATGGCGGTTACATCTCACACCTGTGATTCGCTGATGACATAGTCTTAATGGCGGAGTCGCTGGAGGAGATGAACCAGATGCTGGACGGCCTAGCTTCAGCCTCGCGACGTATCGGTCAAGGGATGAACTTGGATAAAACCAAATTCATGATCAATGGCCTCATTGATCCGGGACCGGTCGTCGTACATGGCCCTTCTTGCTTGCGTTACCTTCTCGAAATTGTTTCCGAATACACTTACCTAGGGCAGATTCTGCAGTTTGGTAAAACAATTTCGAGAAGCACGCCAAGAGGAGGATCCAGCTAGGCTGGACAGCGTTTAGGAAACTACGTCGAATCTTCTCGTCATCCATACCACAATGCTTGAAAACGAAAGTTTTCAATCAGTGCGTCCTACTCCTACCCGTCATGACTTACGGAGCTGAGACGTGGACACTCACGGTAGGGCTTGTCCACCAGTTTTAAGTCGCCCAGCGAGCTATGGAAAGAGCTATGCTCGGAGTTTCTCTGAAGGATAGGATTCGCAACGAATACATCCGACAGAGAACCAAGGTTGTCGACATAGCTCAAAGGATTAGTAGCAAGCTGAAGTGGCAGTGGGCTGGCCACATCGCGAGAAGAACCAACAACCGCTGGGGTAAACGTGTTCTTGAGTGGAGACCGCGACTCGGCAAACGTAGTGTAGGACGCCCTCCGACCAGGTGGGATGACGATTTGCGAAAGACTGCTGGCAGATGCTGGATGCGGCAAGCTGAAGACAGAGCGCTATGGCGCTCATTATGGGAGGCCTATGTCCAGCTGTGGACTGATATAGGCTGATGATGATGATGAGTTTTTATGTAAAAACCATTTTAAATGTTTGTGCGAACTTGGCCGTCATTCCGGCAAAAATTTACTTGGACGTTGAATTTTTGTTTTATTTGTTGGAGAATCGTTTGAGAGAGATTGAGAGTTCATCAACATAGTTTGAGAGTTATTTATTTAATTATTACAATAAATAATTATTTCTGTAACAGCAATTTTGATTTTCCCTCCAATTAGTGCACTTCCGGTCTGCGGCGCAGGCGCCGGAGTGCGTTCACAACCTACACTGGAGCGCGCTCGGAAAGAAAAATAAAATTATTTAAGAGTCATTAGTTTACAACTCTTAAATAATTTTATTTTTCTCTCAAACGATTAGCAATATCAAAGTTTAATCATAACCCTCCCCTGTTGGTAGTCGGGTAAAAAAGACAAAGTCTGGCGGCCAACTTCACTGAGGTTGGTTGGCATGCGTGGCCGCAAAAAGGGACAGAGTATACGAAGTGGTGTTGCCATGCATTTTTTTACCCTGACCTTAGGTTCATGGTATTTTAGTATCATACATCATTAAATAAGCGTAAGCGTGGTGTTCCGTTCGATACCGAACCGATACTACCTATACCAGTGTAACAAAAATGAAGGATCATACAAGTGATAGGGTGAACTAGCGGATATAGCAATCAATTAAAACGTAAATAATACTTTAAAACATTGTGTTTTACTTGTATAATAGAAGAGAATAAAATTTTATGACACTTCACATCAAAGGTAAAAAAAACATTCCAAACAAATTCAAAATGCAGTGCATCATAGACATTATACGTGGACAGCATCACGACCTTCCAACACCTTCTCCTGATGTTCACTCATGTTGCCGAGACACGTTTCTATACATGCATTAATCTTGCACAGTGTCTTTCAAACTTTACTTTTGACAATGGTTTTGTCATTACGTCAGCTAACTGGATTTCTGTGGGACAGTAGCCAATATTTATTAATCCATGCACGAAGTGTTCGTGTATAAAATGGTACCGCACGTCTATGTGCTTCGACCTTTTGTTGAAGGATCCAGACTTCACAAGTTGAATCGAACTTTGATTATCAACATGCAAATTTATTTTTATGTCCAAACCAGTTATTTCTTGTAATAGAGATTTGAGATACAATGCCTCTTTGCAACAGTCTGCTGCGGCTATGTACTCGGCTTCAGTAGGCGATAGCGCTACTATAGGCTGCCTCTTGGATGCCCATGATATAGGTCCATCGGCTATCATTAGCACGGAGCCAGAAGTGCTTCTTCGCGTCAATGGGTCTCCAGCATAATCCGAGTCGCTGTACGCATCGATGTTCTCTATCGGTTTGTTTCGTTTGAACAAAATGCCTTTCTCTTTGGTTCCCACTAAATATTTGAATATTTTCTTGACTTTTGTGACGTCTTCTCTAGTGGGGTTTTCGACCTTCCTGCTAACTAGATTGACCGCTTGTGCGATATCTGGTCTGGTTCTGGTAGACAGGTACAGTAAACTTCCTACTGCTTCCCTATAGGGATATTCCTTCTCCTGGGCAGTTTCCTGTTTCGACTTTGAATCGCTACTTGCGGGCGTGTCACAAGGTTTGGCATTTTTCATGTTGTATTTTTCCAGTACATCATTTATGTAGGATCTCTGAGTAAGAATTATTCCTTCTTTTGAGTTTTTTATTTCCATACCCAGATAAGTACTTGGATTTTCATTCTTTTTCATTTCAAATTTGGTTTCAAGTTTCTTCAAAATTTCTTCGATCTTTTTCTTGTCTTTTCCTATGACAAGTCCGTCGTCAACAAATAGTCCGATTATTATTGACTTATCTTTGTTTATGAAAACGCATCGGTCTGTTTTGATTGTCTTGAAACCCAAATCAAACATCGCTTGGGTAAAAGTTTTGTTCCATGTGTATGGAGCTTGTTTTAATCCGTACAACGATTTTTTTAATCGGCAAACTACTTCAGTAGTATTGCAGTCAGTCTCATAGCCAACAGGTAATTTCATATAAACTTCATCTGTTAACTCTCCGTATAAGAAAGCTGTCTTGACGTCAAATGTCATGAAGTAGTATGATTTAGATGCGGCAATTGCTAATAAAGTTTTTAATGCAGATTGACTTACTACTGGGCTATAAATGTCTTCGAAATCCAGGTTTCCTTTCTGCTCGCATCCACGTACGACTAATCTAGCCTTGTACGTACCGTCATCTTTAATCCGAAATACCCATTTGTTCGACAGTATTTTGTGTCCTTTGGCTTCTGACTTGTCAACTAATACCCAGGTGATATTTTTCTGTAATGATTCCATTTCAGATTGTATCGCCTTCTCCCAATTTTGTCTGTCAGTGCCAGTCACTGCTTCTCTGTATGTGAGTAAAGAGCAGTCATAGTCGTCATTATTTTCTGACGTAAACATGGTCACGCAACGACTTAACTCATAATCTTTAGTCCATGCTGGTGGTCTCACGTCTCTTTGTGGTCTTCCACTTGAGGGAGATGGTCCATCAACAAAAGAGAGTGGAAAATTTTCCTTTGATACAAGTCTCACAGGTACCCAAAGTTTTTTCTTTAAAGTCGAGTCCTCGCATCATTTTATTTTTCACCATTTCTTTTAGGTCTCTTTCATTGACGTGACCTAATTTCTTGTGCCATTTCATCATTTCGCTTTCATTTCTAGGCGTGAAGTTTGCTGTCTCTTCCGGTTTATCAAATTCAAGATAGTATAATCCATTTCTTCTGTTAGCTTTTAATACAGTTTTCCCGCCTTTTGTGACACTGGCTTGTTCCTTTTCAAATAGAACCTTATAGCCATGATCCGTAATTTTGCTTGCAGAAATTAGATTATTCGACAAATCAGGTACATATAATGTGTCAGAAAGACTAATTTTGTGACGTCGATCCTTTGTATAAAGTTCAGCTTTTCCTTTCCCTTTAACTTCGGTAGTATGCTTTTCTGAAGCTAGCTTTAGAGTGTCAGTCGCGGGGATTAAGTTATGAAGTATACTTTTATCACCCGTCATATGTGACGTACAGCCACTGTCTAGACACCATAAATTGCCTTTACATTTCGACGTTCCTGTTGTTAAACAGATGTTATATGTCTTTTCTTGACCTTTAGTTATATTTGGGTTATTAGTTCTCTTCTTTGACCAACAAGCTTCTGCGGAATGCCCTTTCTTATTGCACTCCTTGCAAAATTTTACCCTTTTCTTTGTCTTTGTGAAGAATGCTTCTGAAGTCTGAGGTTTACTCGCTTCGGTTTGCCTTCTTGCTTCGTATTCTTCTACGATTTTTATTTTTAAATTGTCAGGACTTGGTAGAACATCTCTCGACTCAATTGCCGTTCGAAAGCTATCGAAATTTGTAGGCAAACTGTACAACATCATTATGCTTAATAACTCTGGATGAATTTTGACATCCATGTCTTCTAGTTTACCTACTACATCCATAAAATTACTGAGATGGTCTCTCACATCTTCTTGTGGAGTCATTTTCTTCAATACTAGTTGCTTCAATAGCGTAGCCTTTCTTGCCGGCCCTGAACTTTGATATACAGACTTTAGTTTATCCCATACCTCCTTGGATGTATTACACCCTTTAATTTGTTTAAGTTCTGGTGGAGATATAAGTAAAAATAACTCTGACCTTGCCTTTAAGTCTTCCTTTAGGAACGCACTCTTTACTTCGGCAGTCGCAGTTGCCGCTAACGTTTTTTCACCACTAGCGTATTCCCACAAATCGTGTCTTATGAGAATCGCCTGTGCTTGTAAGCACCAGGTATCAAAATTTGATTTTGTTAACGGTTCTATGCTTCTGATATTCGAGCTCATTTTAAAATTTTTATTTTCTCATTTACTTACTATTTTAAATATGCTTCTTCCATTTTCCACTGGATAATTCATCCAACCACGCTCTGCTACCACTGATAGGGTGAACTAGCGGATATAGCAATCAATTAAAACGTAAATAATACTTTAAAACATTGTGTTTTACTTGTATAATAGAAGAGAATAAAATTTTATGACACTTCACATCAAAGGTAAAAAAAACATTCCAAACAAATTCAAAATGCAGTGCATCATAGACATTATACGTGGACAGCATCACGACCTTCCAACAACAAGGAGGAGCTCAGCTTCAGTCAGAGAACAAGGGTTAAATTATATAAAAAAATCCAACTTAGTTTTGGAAAACAAAATAATATATGAAATTACCGTACACGTCTACGAAACGAACCGCGCCTTTCACACGTACGTATGGACTCGTCGTCTCGCTACGCTATAATAATATGATAATAAGTACTTAAAGGTACATGTAGTTGTCTGTATGTAGTACGAAATATCTAATAAGGCGTGGCGTATTTCTCACAAAAGATTGCCTCCATGTGGGTAAATTTAGCGGAAATTCACTAATCCTTCTACCTAAATATATATAAAAAGTCTTAATTCCAAAGCAGTGCCATGCACTGCAAGTGTAAGCTGTCTCATAGGTTTTTTGATCTGGCAACACTGCCTACATCCACTGCGCCTGCGCCGCAGACCGGAAGTGCACTAATTTGAGGGAAAATCAAAATTGCTGTTTCAGAAACGATTATTTATTGTAGGTATTAATTAAATTAATAACTCTCAAACATGTTGATAAACTCTCAAACTATTCTCAAACAAATGAAACAAAAATTAAACGTCCAAGTACATTTTTGCCGGAATGACGGCCAAGTTCACACCAAAATTTAAAATGGTTTTTACATAAAAACTAATTACTCTCAAATAATTTTATTTTTCTCTCAAACGATTAGCAATATCGAAGTTTAAATAAAACCGGCCAAGTGCGAGTCGGACTCGCGCACGAAGGGTTCCGTACCATTATCTATAAAACGGCAAAAAAATCACGTTTGTTGTATAGGAGCCCCCTTAAATATTTATTTTATTCTGCTTTGTAGTATTTGTATTTATAGCGGCAACAGAAATACATCATCTGTGAAAATTTCAACTGTCTAACTATCACGGTTCATGAGATACAGCCTAGTGACAGACGGAGAGCGCAGTCTTAGTAATAGGGTCCCGTTTTTACCCTTTGGGTACGGAATCCTAAAAATTATAAATTTTAACACACTCTTGGCAGACTTTTCATGCTTAGAACACTTGATCAAGTCTGCTTTTGACAAAATAAACAATCAAAATCATCCGTTTGGGAGCTAGATGATGCCGTTAGTAACAACCCACAGATAGATACACACACACACATAAATTCACCCATCAATCTTAAAACAAACCTCTTTTTGTGTCTGGGCCGAAAAAATGTGTATTAAAAATATACTTTCGATAATGTAGTCCTTTTTTTATTTATTATATAAGATACTAATGGTGAAATAATTTTTCAAATCGGTCCAGAGTAGTTATTGTGATTGTGACATAAGTGTAGTAGTTAGACATAATAGTATCGCAGACATTTTTGCAGATATTGATGTCTTCTCTATAAAACTGTAGTACCTACATTACTTTGTTATATTGTCAATAATTTCCTCAGCTTACGCGATATAAGAATTTTTCAGTGTTACTATTGTATTTTTTAACATGGAAAATTAGTTATTGTGACATAACTATAATAGTTTGACACATGGTGTCGCAGATTTTTTTGTAGGTATAAATGTTTTTTATAAAACTTTAATACATACATCACTTTGCTCATTTGTCAATAGATGGTATTTTTTTCACACCTTGAGTTACATTATCGAAGTTTTCATACGAATCCTAAAAATTCTATAGATATTCATTGGGGATATTGTAAAATTTTAATGGTGAAAGAATATAAAACTGTAGTACATCATTTTGCGCTATTGCCAATAGTCAGCGTACTGGCGTACGCTATAAAAAAAAATATGATATTTTTTTCACACCTTGGGTTACACGAAGTTTTCATACAGATATCTAACTTTTTTTAAAATATTCTATTGCCTTTAAGGCTTTAACACTCTCGCTAGAGAGTATTATGTTCCTTGGTACAGATTTACACAGAAAAATCAGTTGATTTAAAAACAACATACCTACTTTTTTAAATCTATTGATTTTTCTGCCTGAGTTTCTCGACACTGTATATTTTATCAAATTCGATGTGGCATGGCAAGGCAACACTGGTTTAGCTTGAGTTGAGTGCCGTGCCGGCATCACATGTGAACGTAGTGATAAAATCCAAATAAATTAGTGAAATCACGATGACAGAAGAATATTTTTATGGTAAGTCCATAACTCCGTTTAATTTGATAGGGTATTCAGATAATATTTCTGAACAAAATGCTGTATTCATTGAAACAAACCAATATTACTTGCCGGGGAAGGAGCGTCCACAGTGACAACCGGCTCGCCATTTTATTATTGAATTCTCGCCTACAAATATGATCTGTGTATGGAGTTGTAGAGCATAAATCAAGCAAAAGATTATGCGCAGTCCCTGACAATTATTTATCAGTATGGTAAAAATATTGTCGTTATTTTCACAAACCGATGTTGCCGCCATTTCAGTGAATTTAATTATCTCTGCAATGTTTTGTAGGGTTAGGCATAAATTAGACATCGTCTCTCGTCAGACAATTCGAACAGGACCGACAGCCACTCAGGTTTATTGTTACAAGTGCATTATGATTTTTTTATTTAGCGATGAAGTAGTGGCGCGTAATTTTGAAATGGAAGCGTCCAAACTGCTTGTTATATGACAGTTTAATAAAATTGAAGGGGCGTGTTACTACTAAATCATGCTGTAATGTACCAAGCATTTTAGGTTTGCCTTATCAATTTGTCGCATGCAATGGTGTTTTTGTTTACTTTATAATTTTGAGGTTATATCCGAACAACTGCGAAGCGTCAACAAACTTTGCTGTTAATTCAAGCAATATCAATCCTTTATGTTATGCGCCTCACTCTTCTTCATTCATCGAAAGTGAACGCTGCGTATTAAGTTTTGCTTTCCAGCTCTTTTATGTTGTTGAGTATAATTGTCAACTAAGTACATGATGATCTGAAATATACCATGTGTATACCTACACATTTGATAGGAGTGCAAGGTCGTTTTGACTGATGCATTGTTTATTGTGATTGGTTTGAGGCATTTGTCTGAACTTATTACTAAAACAGGCTAGTAGTCTGCATTATAATGAAGCCTCTTTCTTAGATGATGTTAAAATGTTTCAGGTATCACTCTGTCGGACTCCAACAAATCAGTAACATGGGACCCCGAGGCAACAGACTACAACCCCCGCATAAACAAATTGGTGATCCGGCAAGCACTTTTAGGCCCTGATGCTAAACCAGATGAAATAAATGTGGTTCAGGTAAATGCTTGCTGTATTTCAATTCAACTTGCCTACCTAATGAAATAAAAGTGGTTCAAGTAAATGCTACCTGTATTTCAATTGAACTTACCTACCTAATGAAATAAAAGTGGTTCAGGTAAATGCTAGCTGTATTTCGATTCAACTTACCTATCTAATGAAATAAAAGTGATTCAGGTCAATGCTACTGTATTTCGATTCAACTTACCTATCTAATGAAATAAAAGTGGTTCAGGTCAATGCTACCTGTATTTCGATTCAACTTACCTATCTAATGAAATAAAAGTGGTTCAGGTCAATGCGACCTGTATTTCGATTCAACTTACCTATCTAATGAAATAAAAGTGGTTCAGGTCAATGCGACCTGTATTTCGATTCAACTTACCTATCTAATGAAATAAAAGCAGTTCAGGTCAATGCTACCTGTATTTGGATTCAACTTACCTACCTAATGAAATAAAAAGTGTTTCAGGAATAGAACAGAATTATTTATTATCCAATGTAAAGAGCTATAGCAAAATTGTTCTTAAAACCTAGTGAGTGGCACAATACAATGGAGTCATCAGATGAGTTTACACACAAATAGTACACAACTCTAAAAAATAAAGTATAAAAAAAGTATATATAGTAAAAAGTAATGCCTTGTTAAATGCTAGCGTTATAATTATCAAGTCAACTACCTACCCAATGTATGTGTCATCTATTTATGTTTTGCATTTTGTAGCTGTACAACAAATACCTGCTCCAGGTATTTTTTTTCTTTGCTACATATTTGTGCACACTGGTGACTGAATGAAAGAATGCTTTTTGCAGGTCTTGGACACAGATACGTTGTATGTCAAATCAAATCAAAAATACTTTATTTCCCTAAATAAAAAAAATGTACACTTAGAAAAGGTCAAACTCTGACACAGAAATAAAGTGGTTTTTACGCTGTAAAATGAAAACATTATTATATCGTAAACATTATCAGATGATAATTTTCACAATTGCTGGTGAGAAAATGGTTTCCATAGAAACGGGCGTAAGCATACAAAATTAAACTAGATTTTGAACTACTAGATGTTGCCATTTGGAAAATTATAATGTGCTATCAATACTCCGGGCACTAACTACTGCCAAACCATTTTCATTATGCAGGGATTTGAAGTCTGCATCGAGTTTTTTAAACACGCCAAATTAATATTATAAATAGTTAGAGATGCGAATTTGTCGAATGGAAACTTGCCTAGCCTGTGGTCGAGATTTATATCGAGCCAACTACTTTGTTACAAAGATTAATTTATACTCTGATTCAAAAACTGTTTTAATAAATGCTATGTTGTTTCGTGCCTTTCAAATCTTTCGCTAGCTCGGTATTTAATATCGGCACGTTCAACAAAAAATTGTTTTGCCCACTTGTTGCACAAACTATTACTCCACATGTAATAATAGTTATTTGTTCAACAAGAGGGCAAAACGATTTATTTTGAATTTTATGTTTATTTATTTACTATAAAACATTTTCCCATGACCTTTGCCTTCTCTCTAACAAATTACTTAAAAAACCTTGGTTACACAGTTGGAATTCTTCAAAACAAATAAAAGGTAAACTTTAAGCTGACATTCAACCTGATATTTCCCCTAGGCCATGCTTTTTTATATATCGCAATGCTGATAAACCTACCATGTCTACTCTATGTAGGCTTAGATTAGGACATTTTTTTGGCCAAATTAAGGATCAGGGATCATTCTATGTGTGAATGTGGTTTGGAAGACGGGACAGTGGACCACATATTTTTTACTTGCCCCAAACATAGATCCTCTTTGTATGAAGTCCTCCCTCCAGATATCCCTCGTCCTACTTCTGTCAAATGCCTGTTATCTCTCCATCTCCCCTCCTATTATACATTTATTAAGTAAATTTGTAAAATTCAATAACATTAAGTTGTAAATAGCTATAATATCTACTTTGTGCTGTCTGCTTCCGTGTTGTGTTGTCTGTGTTGTTTCAGATTTAACAAAACTGGATATTCAAAATGAATTAATTTAATTATTAGAACTCCCTCATTCTACGGGCCAATAGTTTCCCATATTTTTCTTAAATCTACTACATGACATGACACTCGTTACATGGACACTGGCAGAATTGTTGCTAACTAGCGAGCACAGCAAGCCATAAACAAAAGCAATCTGAAGTGATTCTTATTTCGAATCATCCATTGTTTTGAATGTAAGCAGGGCCCACTTTTAGTGTGGAATGCGCTGAATTATTATTTATTCGTAGGATTTTGATGGTTCTATCGTTGTTGTGTGGTCCCATCGAAGTTTGATGCTCGAGGAATTGATATGTGCGCCGTAAAACGTATCTGAAACAGATATCATGTGCGCCGTAAAACGTATCTGAAACATGACATGATAATTTTCACATCACGTCTGTAGTAGATAGATAGGCAACGGGCGTAAACAAGGTCTTTTCATTCGTCGTTCATCATCATCACTCTAAATTAGACTTTAATTTTGACTAGATGTCGTCAGTTGAAAAATTATATCGCTTTATCGAAGTGTTCCTTCCAAACCCATTTTCACTATTTATGTATTTTAAGTTTAGTTTTTTAAACACGCCAAATGATTTGCATGAATGTTACAGGTAGAAACAATGTCAATGCAAGAAACTATCAAGATCCCCATAGCAGTGCTAAAAGCGGGAGAGACGCGGCATGCTCGCCTCGACATCGAGTTCCCTGATGCCCCGGTCACGTTTAACATTATTCAGGTACATACAGACTCATCGAGTATCAATTTATTTGCGATCTCTAAAATGATGATAACCTTACTTATAAAACACTGATAGGCGCGCGGCTCCGTTTTGGTTGTTGCACTGTCTACTCATGATTTTTTTCGAGGCATTTGTCTGATTAACTCAATGAACTTGTGTCCATTGTAAGTTGACTTCACTTTTACAGCCTTGTGTATGTTGTTGTAGGGTTCAGGACCCGTTCATGTGATGGGGCAGCAAATACTGAGCGGCCCCTTGGAAGAGTTCGACGACATGGAGGAGATGGAAGAGGAAATGTTGGATGAGGAGGAAGGAGACGACTCGGAGGTGAAGGTTAGTTGAATGCAAAGAGTGCTGTTCACTCCTTGAGTTGAACAAGGACTACATTTCCTATCACAGATGGAATAACAACTAATACATATATTGTATTATGATCTATTCTGTGGGTCCAAAACCTCTCATAACTAAAACATTTAAATTGAAGAGCTTTACAAATAACTTGCATTTGCGCATGAATTAAAAAGAACAGTTTTACAGTTGAAATGAATTTGCAGGAAGCTATAAATAAGAAAAAAGAACCTGCCGGCAAGCGCAAAGTTAATGAGGTACTGAAAACCTTCAACTAATAATTTAAATGACGTTACACCAACAGTGGGCAAAGGGCTCTTGTATGTGGTATATTATTATAACTAACTGGGTTGTCAAAGAGAGCCACATAGTTCATGGTTTTGTAGATCTCTAGTTTATTTCATGTTACCAACATGTCAAAAAATTCAAAATTCAATAACTTTATATTTTTAGGCTTACAAAATAAGCACTTAGACAGCTTTATAAATAGTAATTATAATCAAATAAGAGATAAAATCGGCCAAGTGCGAGTCAGACTCGCGCACGAAGGGTTCCGTATCATTATCTATAAAAACGGCAAAACAATCACGTTTGTTGTATGGGAGCCCCCTTAAATATTTATTTTATTCTGTTTTTTAGTATTTGTTGTTATAGCGGCAACAGAAATACATTATCTGTGAAAACTTCAGCTGTCTAACTATCACGATTTGTGAGATACAGCCTGCTGACAGACAGACAGCGAAGTCTTATTAATAGGTACCCTTTGGGTACGAAACCCTAAAAAAATGTGATTGATTTTGTTTGCATAAATTTTTTGACCACTTGTGGAAGAAGCTTAAAATAAACCTCTAGTAAGTTTATGTTATGGTTGTGTGTTGACATTTGTGTATAATAATAAGTAACTGGGCAACCATATTAGATTTTTGTTCAAAAATTCGTAGATTGGTTGGTGGTTTTCTGTACTCACTCAATGTCCTTTACCTTCTGATGTAATAGCAATTGTATGTGCATGATTTGTAACAAAACTTAGAAAGTAGTGGCTAGCCTTAGCTTATGGATGGATTATAAACTATAGTATTTATTCTTAGCAAATCTTGTTTTTTTTGTTTAAAATAAGTATGAGCTATAACATTTACTGACGAAAAGGCCATTGTAATGTATATTTTTTTGACAACAGGGAGAAGATGACGAGGAACCCAAGGGCAAGAAAGCGAAAGTATCAAACAACGCCAAAGGCAAGGCTCCTTCGCCCAAGAAGAACGCCAAGAAGTGAGCACGCGCGGGGGATGGAAGACGAGTCGGGGCCGCTAGTTGTACGATAGTGTGGTCACTTCAATAGGTTAGCGATGTGTGGCTGGAATGCGTGTGTGTGCGTGATAGTCCGTTCGGGACCAGTGACCGATCGACTGTGATTCTCTTCAATACTATTTTTAATATTTTCGATACAAACTTTTGTTCCATTCCTTACTGTGGTATTGAGTTATGGAAGACTTAAATTCAACCTGATGTATTTTAAGTTAAGACGTAAATTTAAGCCTAATCAATAATCAATGAGATGCGAGACATGACCGTTCTGTAACGAGTTGCCGCCACGCCGTAAATATTTAATTGAATTTGCTTACGATTTCTCAGTTCTGATCTATTATAAGTTTGTTTGTACATATACTTAAAAAAGTAATAAGAACTGTAACAATAAATTTAAAACAATTTCTAAACATAGCATTTATTTTTATTTGTAACTAAGATTTTCGTCTACCAATTCGTAATTTGTACCTACATTAATTGACCTCTAGATCTCGACTAGCAAAGGTAACATTATTAATAAAACCGGCCAAGTACGAGTCGGACTCGCGCACGAAGGGTTCCGTACCATTATCTATAAAAACGGCAAAAAATCACGTTTGTTGTATGGGAGCCCCCTTAAATATTATTTGTATCTGTTTTTTAGTATTTGTTGTTATAGCAGCAACAGAAATACATCATCTGTGAAAATTTCAACTGTCTAACTATCACGGTTCACGAGATACAGCCTGGTGAGAGACGGACAGCGAAGTCTTAGTAATAGGGTCCCGTTTTTACCCTTTGGGTACGGAACCCTAAAAACGATTTAAACTATAGAAATGATAGGGACATCCCTGCAATTTCTATAAAATGTTAGGTCCCGATTTCGGATTTAATATTAAATAGAAATCGGCATGAGGTCTGATTTTTAGAGTATCGAGACGTTTTATCTAAGTAGGTGGGTTAACATTTTTAGAGTATCAAGACGTTTTATCTAAGTAGGTGGGTTAACAAGTGACTGAAGTTGTAACAACTTTAAATTTTATTCACTGAAAAAGTTGGTCTGTTGTTTCTCGGCATCACGTATCTCGCTTAGCTTCTGTGAAGCAGCTTTGCCAGAATCGTGTTTCGTTCTCTCTGTATGTGATTGGCTTCGTCCATTGCATGAAACAACCTTTCTATGTTCGCGTGTTCGCGCGCCGGCGCCCCGGCCTCCGGCGAGGATGCAGCCCGACTGGCTCGCAGGCCCGCGCGTCTTCGAGACTGCTGCGGCGCATCGAAGATCTTCTCGAAATGCTCAAAGTAAGGCCAACTGCTTGTCCTCTCTGAAATGCCCCTTTCCTCGGATAGCCGTACGTAAGTTTGTTTGAGATTCCGAAACTTCCTATCGCATTCCTCGGGGCTCATGCCGATGTTGGGTGCGAGCCTTCTCCATACGGTTTTCTTCTTAATCCGCTGATCTCTAAACTTGTCCTTGTTCTCCAGATAGAAATTCAGAATCTGTTTGACGTAATCTTCGTCGGGAGTGCCACTTTCCCAGCTATGAAAAGGATTATAAATATTCTCGAAATCTTTGTAATACCGCCATTTTGTGATGGCTCCACCGGCGTCTGCTTTGTTTTTCAGCTTCAGATAAGTTTGTTTCATATTTCGAAACTTTTTGTCACAATGGCTGGCGCTCTCGCCGACGATCTGCGATATTTCCTTCCATAGATCTTTTTTCTGGTGTCTGGAACTGCGGAATTTATCAGCTATCTGAATGTAAGCGTTCATGAGTTGTTTGGTTTTATTTCTATCCCACGGACCTGCGACGGGATTGTATTCGTAGAAAATCCGCTCGAAGTACTGATGATAGGGCCACTTGCTAGGCTTGCCGCTGTCCCTGCTGCGCTGCATCCATTTGAAGTGGGCTCTTTTTAAATTCTTGAACTTGTGGTAGCAATTGTATTCCGTGGTTCCCAACTCCGAAGCGATGCCCCTCCACACCTCTTTCTGCAAACAGTCTGAACTGCGGAATCGGCCCAGGTTTTCAATGTACAGGTTCAGCAGGTTCCTGACCCGGCGCTCTTCCCAGGGTTCCAACACCGACGGAGGGAGGGATTTGCACTCGTTGAAAACTTTCTCACAAATGTTATAATGAACCCATTTTATTTCTTTTCCGTATCTTCTCTTCTTCAGCAATCTTATAAACGTTCTTCTGAGATTTTTATACTTCGCGCAACATTCGTCTGGCGTGGTTCCCACGTGCTCTGCGATTTGTTCCAATAAGGTTTTGTCTCTGATGGGGTGTTTAAAATTATTTTCTAAGCACAACGTGAGGAGCAGCTTGATTCTGTTCCTGTCCCAGAAATTGTTTTGTTCCTTCTTGTCGTCTGCTTCGATAGGTGCTCTGGCCAGCTCGTGAGCCGTCGCGGGGGCGTCGTTGATCTGGATGAACTGGCGTTCCCCAGTATCTACAATGTACCTGGCTTCTTGTCCTGCAACTGAAAATTAAATTATCTAAGTAAGACAGCCAGTATGTCTCTATCTGTGGGTTGTAGCGGCACGTGGCTCCCAAACGGATGATTTTGATAGTTTATTTTGTCAAAAGCAGACTTGATCGAGTGTTCTAAGTATGGAAAGTGAAAGTGTGCAGAGTGTGTTAAAATGTATAATTTGTATTTTTTACCCGACTACCAACAGGGGAGGGTTATTTATGAGGTTAGCACCCAATGTTTGTATGTATGTGGCCGATTTCTTTGTTCCCACGTAGCGCTGAAACTACTGGTTCGATTTCAACAAATTATGTATCGATTGATTCGTCTCAATACCCCGATGGTTATAGGCTATATAGGATTTAGGGCTCCGACCCCGAATAAGCCTTCAAAACGCGTATTAAAGTTTAGGTAGCCGCAGGCTGCAGGCCCCATAGAGAAAAATTACAATACCTACGACCTATTTTCATTTTCACTCTATGCCTATCAAATATGACCGATACGTCATTCTATTTTGTCAATGTAAATGTTTGAAACTTTTATAACTTTCACGTAGTCGGGTTGTAGTTTTTAACTTTATCTTGTTGTTAAATACCTCCTATCTATCCTATCTAGCCGGGGCGGGCCGCTAGTATTCCATAAATCACTTTCGAAGTATAAACCTTAAAACGTTTGTATAGAAACACCGCGTAGCTATTACAGAAACTAGTTTCTGCCCGCGGCTTCGCAAGTCTCGTTACTATGGAAACGTTTCAAGTTTTTTTTATTAAATCCCATGGGATACCAAAACGTGCCTATGTTTGATTCCAGGCTTAAAGCTACATCTATGCTGAATTTCAGCCCGATCCGATGAGTATTTTTGGTGTGATATGTAAGAGTACATTAGTATTAGTGTGACGCCCCCAAGCTAAGCAGAGCTTGTGTTAGGGTGCCTAACCTACCAGATAGCAGACAGTCATACTTGGACTACACATTACACTCATTTGTAATGCCCGCGGCTTCGCACGTGTTTTTGGAATTAAAAGTAGCCAGATTTTTTTTATTTTTTTTGTTTTTAAATAATAATTTTCATATTAAATTTGATAAGATTTTTCACTTAACTTGTGCTCGACATTGCCGAAGTACCATTACTTAATCTGTGACCTTTCCTCTTACCGAATTTCATGGTTCTAAGTGAACGGCAAGTAGGTAACCTACAGGTTAAGGTCCCTTGCGAGTTTTTTTTGTGATCGCGACTCGGCATACGTTGTGTGGGACGCCCTTCGACCAGATGGGATGACGATTTGCGAAGCTTAAAACACTCGATCAAGTCAGCATTTGACAAAATAACCTATCAAAATCATCCGTTTGGGAGCTACGATGCCGCAACAACCCACAGATAGATCTACACACACAGGCACATCACGGTCAAACTTATAACAACCCTTTTTGTGTCGGGGCCAAATAAAAAATATATTGTATAAATATACTTTAGCGCTGGCCATATCTCGAGAAAAACCGACAACCGCTGGAGTAAACGTGTTCTTGAGTGGAGACCGCGACTCGGCAAACGTAGTGTAGGACGCTCTCCGGCCAGGTGACGATCAAGACCTGCGAAAGACTGCAGGCAGATGCTGGATGCGGCAAGCTGAAAACAGGGCGCTATGGCGCTCATTAAGAGAAGCCTATGTTCAGCTGTGGACTAATATTAGGTTGGTGATGATGACTTAAGATATTATTATTACTTTTTTCTTTTTTTATATCTAGGGTTCTTATGGTGAAAGATTTTTTCAAATCGGTCCGTCGTCGTTTCGGAGCCTATTCAATTCAAACAAATTTCCTCATTGTAGTTATTGTGCCATAACTGCAATAGTACATTTGTATCGCAGATTTTTTTGTAGATATTGATGTCCTCTATGAAACTGTAGTACATCACTTTGCTCTTTTGTCAATCATTTCCTCAGCTTACGCGATATAAGGATTTTTCGGCGTTACTATTGTACACATTTTAACATGGAAAAGTAGTTATTGTGACATACCTAACTACATATAATAGTTAGACACTGATGGTGCTGCGGACTTTTTTGTAGATAATATGAATGTCTTCTATAAAACTGTCGTAGGTAGGTGCATCAATTGTCAACCATTTCCGCAGCGTTCGCGTAGCGATTTTTTATGGTATTTTTTTCACATCTTGGGTTACTAGGTACACTATCAAAGTTTTCATACGGATCCCTAACTTTTTTGAAAATAGCCTAGGTATAACCATCGGGGATAATGTAGGATTCTTATAAAGAGAGAATTTTTCAAATCGGTCCAGGAATTTCTTTCGTCCCTGATTATTAGTATAGATTATTATTATTAAACTGTTCACAAGCGCGTTGGAAGATGTGTTTAAGACGCTGGACTGGAAAGGTAAGGGCATCAACATAAATGGCGGTTACATCTCAAACCTGCGATTCGCTGATGACAGTCTTAATGGCGGAGTCGCTGGAGGAGCTGAACCAGATGCTGGATGGCCTAGCTTCAGCCTCGCGACGCATTGGTCTTGGCATGAACTTGGATAAAACCAAGGTCATGATCAATGGCCACGTTCATCCGGGACCGGTCGTCGTACATGGCCACCTTCTTGAAATTGTTTCCGAGTACACTTACCTAGGGCAGATTCTGCAGTTTGGTAAAAACAGTTTCGAGAAGGCCAGGAGGAGGATCCAGCTAGGTTGGGCAGCGTTTGGGAAACTACGTCGAGTCTTCTCGTCATCCATACCACAATGCTTGAAAACGAAAGTTTTCAATCAGTGCGTCCTACTCCTACCCGTCATGACTTACGGAGCTGAGACGTGGACACTCACGGTAGGGCTTGTCCACCAGTTTAAAGTCGCCCAGCGAGCTATGGAGAGAGCTATGCTCGGAGTTTCTCTGAAGGATAGGATTCGCAACGAGTACATCCGACAGAGAACCAAGGTTGTCGACATAGCTCAAAGGATTAGCAAGCTGAAGTGGCAGTGGGCTGGCCACATCGCGAGAAGAACCGACAACCGCTGGGGTAAACGTGTTCTTGAGTGGAGACCGCGACTCGGCAAACGTAGTGTAGGACGCCCTCCGACCAGGTGGGATGACGATTTGCGAAAGACTGCTGGCAGATGCTGGATGCGGCAAGCTGAAGACAGGGCGCTATGGCGCTCATTAGGGGAGGCCTATGTCCAGCAGTGGACTGATATAGGCTGATGATGATGATAGATTATTAATATCGATAAGCTGGATTACCACCGACTGATTGACATAATGATGCTGGCTGGATGCGGCAAGCTGAAGATAGGGCGCTATGGCCTTCGATTTTTTATCGAAGGCTATGGCGCTCATTATGGGAGGCCTGTCCAGTTGTGGACTAATATAGGCTGATAATGATCCAAAGACCATTTTAGTTAACTATTTTAGCATTCTTTCACTACAATATTTATTTTAATATGCATAGGCTCAGACTAAGTACTTAGTCTGAGTGCATAGGTAGGTACCTACCTATACCTACTTGCATTAAAATTCAGTTTTGTTTGTAAGTTGTTGCGACACGTTTTTGAAAATTCAATAACTTTATTTCTTTAGGCTTACAAAATAAGCACATATACAAGTCAAATTTTATAGATAAACAGCTTAATAATAGTTGTATAGCTTATAATATTATCAAATAAGAAACAAAGCTGAACAGCTTTAATAGCTTAATAATATTATCAAATAAGAAACAAAATGTTATTGATTTTGTTCGCTTCAATTTTTTGTCCACTAATGGAAGAAGCGAAAAATAAACCACTGATTTGGTATAGCCGTAGTTATCTGATACTATCTCAATGGGGTAGGTTAGGTCTGTCTTCATAATACTTACTCTGTGGTGGATTGTGCAAGGTAAAGCTGTTGACGTTGCTGCTGATAAGTACATTGCTCTGATCTTCTCTGAGTACGAACCAATAACCTTGGTTTTGAGGATTATTCAAATTCATGATCCTAGTTCGTTACTCAAAACATCCTACAACAAAAAAGCGCTTCAAGCAGAAATCAAACAAACAACGAAATGAATAAAAGCGCTCAACAAAATGGAGGCCTTAAAATGACAATCACAGACTAGGTAGAGATACTATGACAATGAATCTGTTTTTTTTATAGTCAATGAATGAATGATTGGCGATCGCCCTGCAGCCAGCAGTTAGCAGGCAATACCATAGAGTACATTACATGGCAATCAATGAAAAAAGAGATCCCCTTCGGTATGAGGAAGGGCCCTAACGTATAGTTAGTATGAAAACTTCATATTCCAGGTCAGATGCAAAGTTAAAATCTCTGGTATAAGCTGTTTTGTTTCGAGATTTGTGGTAGAATAGGTACATATGGCAAGAACTGTCAAAATGATCTGTCGTTGGGTGTTTACGAGGCAGATTTTATTTTTCTTGAAGGAAAAATGGTGAAATGTGCCATCAAGTTTTGTAAAAATGATAGCAGGATGAAGACTAAACTAATTGCCGCATCACATACCACCGGTTAGTTCATCCTACAGTAAATAAATAAAAAAATCGTTTCGAGGGGGTGAAACAAGGGTGAAACGCGGGAGTACTTGAACAAAAAAAGTCAAATCGGCAGATATAGCGAAAGTGCGGGGGACTTTACCGCTACCTGCCGATTTGACTAGTTATGGGACGTAGTCGGCATTTTTGTCGATATCTTTTGTAGGTAGGTACGGGGTGGATTTGAGTAAATTACATTTTAAAAAGTAACCCTGCACGTGTGTCTGTGTCTGTCTACTCATCCTAACCAACGTTACCTACAGATTTTCATACGGTTTTCACCAATGAACAGGATGTTTCCTGAGAGAGGTTTATATTTTACCATATTGATTAGGGTTTTGTGCTAATTGGCCAAAATAATGTCGATTGTTGAAGATATCGATAAAAATCATTCTGAAAACTGGGATCTTTGCTGGCGATCGCTGCGTAACCCAACGTATTATGGAACTGCTTTAATACACGTGCAAAGTCGAGGCCGGTTGCTAGCATTTGGTCCCATGTTATTTTAAAAAATACTTCTTGCCATTGGCCGTACCTTTGCTCACGTGGTATCTGGATATATCGTACCCAGCCTATGTCACTCAGAGATAATGTACCTAGCTATATTTTTAGGTACATTATTAATTGGACTAGTAGTTCCGGAAATACCAGTTAACTTCTACCTTAGTACCTACCTACTTTATGATTTATTTAGATAATTAGCATCTATATGTATAACTGGTTGTTAAAATATTTTCCTCTCTTTTAGATTTCCAAAAAGACCATAAACTTACGCAAAAGTGGATCGACGACGCTTTATAACTAGGCCAGTGATAAAAGATTGGGAACCAAAAGTTTGGACCAGGATTTGTGATTGGTTTTTATATTGTATCTCTTCATAGAAATAAAGAGTTTGTTTACCCATAACTTGACTGTAATTTAGATTTTCTAATGATCTAGCTTTTGCTTACTTACTAAGTTTTTTATAGTTAGTGGTATGTCGGAGAGGACAAACTATTGAGACTATAGTTTTTTAAGATCTACCTACCTACTCAAAATCACAAAACATAAATGACTATCTATCTTATCGACATATTTGCGCATAGTAGCGCGCACATTTGCCCATCCCTATCCGTTGCAGTTGTCGATGAGGTTCTCCTGGCTACGCTGGGCATTGGGAGTCCGGAACAGGCCATAAAATCTATAGAGATTCTTTGGCCTGTTCCGGACTCCCAATGCCCTAGCCTAGCCATAGGGCTAGTACCTTAATAACTCTATGATTTAGATTAGAATAGAAGGTCGTGCTCGCACGTGTAGCCGCCGCCGCCGCGGTGCGGCAGCCACACGCTCCCGTCTTGCATGCGGAGTCCAATCTTCACTTATAAAACTAATTACTTCTTTTATAGTTAGAGGAACAAGGCAAAATCAATCTACATTGATCTTATACCGAAGGGGATCTCTTTTTTCATTGTCAATCTACGGTCATTGCTTTTATTTTATTCTCTTCTCTATGGCCGCCGCCGGCCGCCATATTTATTTTCAAAACGTTAACGTTGTTTGTTTCGGTGGTTATTTGCTTTGTTATTGAGGAAACGTTTTGATCTCACCAGTAGATATATAAATGAGTCTTTTTGTCACTCTTCGTTTGCCCTGATTATGTGTCTTGAGGCTAATTGACGGAGAATCTTGACAGTGCCTGGTAAGTTTTATCTTGAACCTAGAATTGAACAGATTAGGTTTCGTTTTCTTGTCTGCCCAGTTGTAACGCACCGCACCGCCTTCGAGAAAATATCCCTCCAATCTGGTGCATAGGATGTCAGCAGTAATGTTCTAGACAAAAAATACTATAAAAAGAAATCGTACTAACTCTTAGGTCTAATCTTCTCATTCTGATTGGCTCGTTGCTTTTCAGTTGGCGGGAAACACTTGGCCTTGTGTACAATCGTTAGCATCAACAATTTAGTTAACCAGGATAGTTGGTAGGACTTCATCTCAAACATGATCTGTAATCAGAATGGTAGCTTTGTGTTGGTGTGGATAAAATATTTTGCTAAATGTACTTGGCAGCTTGTAGAGCTACCTATCTCTGTCAGTGGACAGTGATTTAAAACTAGTTTTTGAAATTGGGATACACAATACATTCTTTCTTTTTCTGTTAGGATTCTATAACACTCATAAAAACACACAAACTTATCAGAACAACACGCATATATCATATTCACCTAAATGTGAAAACAAACAAAAAGTTGTTGCATACAAATCAATGTGTTTTAAGGAATGTAACTGGGTGTTTCTCTATAAACGGGGCTACTGATAGTCACACATTTTTTTTATTTAAAAGTTTTAGACAATATTTAGATCGGGTTGGGTGGAAAAGTGGAAATCAGAAAGTTTGATTTTGGAACTTTGTTAGGACTAGTTAGGGACAAACATAGAAAAAGTTGCCACCCCTGTGAGCCTTAGGAGTGGAGGAAAATTTTAAGACAAGTTATGACACTATTTAAATTTTCAAACCTATAGATTGTTTGCATCACCCAGCTCCACCTAAAAATCTATTTCCGATCCAAAACCATTTATGTACTAAATCAGCCAGGCTATTTCCTGGTTTTAATGTTTAGATGATGATGAAGAACTTAAAAATAAATTAGGTACTATAATTGTGATGTTTAATAAAGTGATTAGCTTAGCTACCTCTCAAGTTGCATTGCACCCTAACAGAGCTCTTAATAACTAGCATAAGTATTTTTAGGGTTAAACGGTAACCCTATTACTCAGAATCCGCTGTCCGTCCGTCTGTCACCAGGCGGTATCTCATGAACCATGATAGTTAGACTGTTAAAATTTTCACAGATGATGTATTTCTGTTGCCGCTATAACAAAAAATAAATATTAAAAAAGAATGAAATAAATATTTAAGCTCTCATGCAACAAATGTGATTGTTTTACTCGATATTGATGATGGTAACAGCTTGAAATAAGCACAGAATGTTTAGTTACTAGCGGCCCGGCCCGCCTTCGCACGGGAAGATGAGGTATTTAACAAAAAAAATATTAACACATTCTTGGCAGACTTTCCATGCTTAGAACACTTGATCAAGTCTGCTTTTGACAAAATAAACGATCAAAATCCTCCGTTTGGGAGCTATGAGGCCGCAACAACCCACAGAAGGATACACACACAGACACATAGATCCACCCGTCAAACGTTAACAACACTTTTTGTGTTGGGGCCGTATAAAAACTTTATGTATATATTATAAAAATATACTTAAGCGCTGGCCATATCTCGGGAAGAACCGACAACAGCTGGGGTAAACGTTCTTGATTGGAGAACAGGACTCGGTAAACGTAGTGTAGGACGCCCTCCGACCAGGTGGGATGATGATTTGCGAAAGATGCTGGATGTGTCAAGCTGAAGACAGGACGTTGTGGCGCTCATTAGGGGCCTATGTCCAACAGTGGACTACTAGGCTAACTAGGCTGATGATGAAGATAGATGGTACGGAACCCTTCGTGCGCGAGTCCGACTCGCACTTGGCCGGTTAAATTTTTTTAACTCTGAAAACGCCTTCGCCATGCCATTGTGACTTTGAATCTTTCATCATCATCATCAGCCTATATTAGTCAACTGCTGGACATAGGCCTCCCCTTATGAGCCTTATGTCCAGAGCTCATTGGATGTTTATACGTGTAAAATACGCTATCTGTCTGTCTGTGGTGTGACACTGCTTCATGAACATTTCCTAAACGTGAATTGTTTGTTTCGACCCGTATGTATGACGTCACAGCACAGATTTCAGGCTGAGGACATAAAGAGGCGGGTTCCCTGTGCAGACAAACCGGTACGGGTAGGTAGGTAGGTACCGATCCCCGTACAGGTAAAATATTCCATTGTTATCATTTTTGTGATTAGGAGGGATGTCAGGCGGTCAGCTAGTGGTGCTGGACCGGTCGGGGGCTGCTGTGAAGATGTACGAGCTGGGCCGCGGGCTGGCCACGCTGGGCTCGCGCGCGCCCGCCGACATCCGCATCATGCTGCCCGAGGTCTGCCCGCACCATGCCACCATCACCGTCCACAACTCACAGGTAACAGCTAGTGGTGCTGGACCGGTCGGGGGCTGCTGTGAAGATGTACGAGCTGGGCCGCGGGCTGGCCACGCTGGGCTCGCGCGCGCCCGCCGACATCCGCATCATGCTGCCCGAGGTCTGCCCGCACCATGCCACCATCACCGTCCACAACTCACAGGTGCTAGTGGTGCTGGACCGGTCGGGGGCTGCTGTGGCCGCGGGCTGGCCACGCTGGGCTCGCGCGCTAATTATCAGTAGGGATGGGATGCGAGTGCTCGGCTTACTCTCAGCTAGTCTAATGCCACTTAAATTATCTTTCGTATATGTAAAATAAACCAACGATAATGGGGTGGCAGATCGCTCTTTTGTAATTAATTGGATTTCGTACATTGTTTTGTATGGTAGGTGATTTACATAACATTTTATCAATTACGATCGGCTAGCGCCTTCACAAACGTGTTCGTGGTGATGGACAGAACCTGCAGTTCACGCAGTCTCAGAGAATTACCAATTGTAGGCTAAATAAAAGTGTATCAGTGATCTGGTAGCCTTAACACAAACTCTGCTTACCTTGGGTTAGGTTAGATGGAGTGAGGAAATATCCAAATAACTATAATGACATTCCAGACAGTAATACGTAACGTGGGCGACGGCGCGACACTCGTGAACGGACAGCGCGTGACGGTGGCCGCGCTCAAGCACAAGGACGTGATCACCATCGGGGACCGCGACCTGCGCTGGGAGTATAGCGCACCCAACAAGCGGCAACAAGGTATTCATCTATGTTTCACAAGACTGCAGGACGACTCTCTGAGGCAACCGTAGGCACGACCCTCCATCGCAATGAGGATCAAGGGCATCGCCAGCCGCTGGCCCACCCCAACTTGATATATGGATGGCGGATGGAAAATGTATTAATTGTAGGTGCTCGGGACTGCAGGAAGAACGAGCGTTTGTCATCGACGCGAACGCGACAATTTTGTGGCTGCATCTGATTTTTTGTGACCACATCACGCAAAAAAAAATTATGTTATTGGCGAGAATAGCGTGCCACAAAAATTCTGTTTTAGTTGGATGTTTTTGTAGTGATTGACAAAATGACCTCAAACGACGGATGCGCCCCAGACCGGAGGCATGTAAAAATTTACTCTTTGTTTTCATTAGATTTTGTATTCATTTTTAGCAAATTTGAAAGTGTCCTAATGCTTGTATAGTATATTATGTTGAAAAAGTAATTTTTTATATTGTTATAATTTGCCTAAACATTTTATTATAAAGGTAGGTAAATAAATAAGTTAACAGTTATGTACTAAAATCTTTATATTGTATCAATTTATTAAGAGCTCTATGCGCTTATATTATCATCTTTGCCATCAACATATTATTTTTTAGAGTCAGTCAAATCATTAAAAAAATCGACAATCTCTTCTGTTTTTCAAACCATACATTTTGATCCGATCTTTACCTCCCGAGAAGACGTTCGGATATAGGCCTGCACTACAGCGGACGCACAGTGTAAAATTTACCCCAATTTTGTTTCATCTCAGTATTATCACAAAAACCAATAGTTTTTAACATTTCAAGCACTAGAGTAAAATTCCGGCATCGATATATCTTGTAGTTTTTTTACAAAAAAATATCAAAAATGCGCTATATCACCCCATTGACTTGAGTAATGGAGCGGATGGGATTTTTTTCCCAACCACCCCATTGATGGGGAGGTTAATGGGGTGGTTGGGAATATATCTTAAACTGAAGAAAAATAAATAAAAAGAAAATTGATTAAAATGTTAATATTTAATGATCTATTCGTTGTACAAAGTCAAAAACTTGCTTGATTGTCTGTTATTATATGTATAACCATTGTCTATAAATAAAACTTAAATAAGTTTCCTAGTTTTTTTTCTTTGATTTTTTTTGTATTATTTTATGATCCGGATATAGCGTAACTTAGATATTTTATTGTAAAAAACTAGAAGATCTATCGATGCCGGAGTTTTACTCTATAGTGCTTGAAATGAGAAAAACTATTGGTTTTTGTGATAGTACTGAGATGAAACAAAATTGGAGTAAATTTTACACTGTGGAACGCTAAGACAAAATAACAATATAATAAATAAAATAAATAAAAAGGTTTTATTCCATAGGTTTACGACAAAAATATATACAATGAAAACACAATTTAAATACACACAATTAGAGAATAGATAATAGAAAGAAAACATAATACAGAACTGTGACAAGACCAACTGTGCTGAGGGTAATCAATGAAGGAAAACATTTCCTGCAACCACAAAGTATCTCCAGAGTGGAGATGATAGTCCCTCTGCCACAGTCCCCACGATGTTGTGCGACTGTCCCGTATTCTGCGCATCAGGGACGCAGTTTTCTTGCGCACGATGGCATGGAAGCCATCAGTGTGATACTGCGCAAACATTCCACACGCACTGCAGAACCGGGGCAGTCGCAAGCAACATCATCCGAAATATATTATTGTATTGGATTCGTAGAGCGTCCATCGACCTTTTGGTATGCCGGACCCACAGACTTCCCGTGTAAAAACTCTGACAGTAAGCTTTGAAAAGCGTGAGTTTAACTTGTTCAGTACAACGGGAAAATCTGCGAGCCAGCATGTTACCTCGGACTGACAGAGCCCTACGTTCCTTCTCAATGTCTTCATCATCTTTAAGGTCGTCGGTCACGATAATGTCCCAGATATTTGAACTTGGACACGCGATTGATATTCATGCCGTTCAGAGTAATCTTAAGTTTATTATCGGGAAATTTACCGGCGGCCTTAAAGACCATGTATTCGGTTTTGTTAACATTGTATATAAGCCCATGTTTAACAGCGTAGGCTTCACATGCTTTTAAAAGCTCTCTAATCCCACCAATCGTCGGGCTCAGCAGCACCATATCATCGGCATAACTGATGTTATTTATGCTAACACCGTTCATGCGGCAGCCGATACGGATACTGCTGAGCCCGCCGATAAGGTCATCCACATACAAATGGAGACGTCAGCCCCCCCTGTCTCACTCCGCTCTCCAATCTATATGCTTCCGATAAATAGCCGGCCCACTTAACAACATTAGTTTGGTTGTCATACCAATGCTTAAATATCTTAAGAACTTCAACCGGTACACCCCTGTCCCTCAACTTACTCCACAGCACATCATAAGACACAAGGTCAAAGGCTTTGGAGAGGTCAAGGAAACAGGCATATACCGGCGTCTTACTGGATGGTGTTTTTGATACGTATGATTGCGCTTCCGTAGATAGTCCAGGCCGAAACCCAAACTGCGCGTCATGAAAATTTAAATATTTATCTAGATAAGCGTCAAGGACACCATCCAGCATTTTAGCTATAATGGTTGCTAAGGAAATAGGTCGATAGTTTTTTTAAATCGAAGACATCCCTAGTTCTGTTTTTCACAATAGACACCACTAACGTTTTCATCAAGTCTAGGGGAAGGTGAGAGTGACTAATGCACATTGTGAAAAACATTGCTAGAACATTCGGAAGGTGCACTCCCGCATGCTTTAGATGCTCAACACTGAGCCCATCGTGACCGGGAGATTTTCCACCACTCATCTTACTCAAGACCTTCCTCACCTGCCCTGCAGTAAAACGAGCAAGTGGCTCATCTACCCCATCTATAGACCCAGTATCGATCGTCATAGCAGAAGGGCCAAGCGGGGACCGCACCCCAAAGTGTTCCCGGAACATATTCGCGATGTCTGCGACTTCACTTACTCCACCTACACTCACCGGGAGGCCAGGCCTGACCTCCTGTTTATTTGTTGCCTTCCAAAATTTACTGAAATCTTTAGCTGATCTATGCTTGGCGAGAATGTCCATTTTAATTTGATCCTGGTTTTTCTGGCACCATTTTAGACGACTTTTAAAAGTTTGCGGGATTCTTGCATCTTAGTATATGTCACTCCAGAAAAAGGTCGGTTGCTAAGAACTCACATTTTAAAGTCAAGCCTGGCATCACGATGTGCTCCACTGACATGCTCATTCCAGCCACACAGATGCCTTTTCTTGTTGGATTCTTTACTTTTTTATTTTATTTTATTCGGAGAATAAACAGTTGTACATTACTATTTATGTAAACTTACGACTAAACTATTAATATATCCTCTTTACGTGGTAGACCACTCGTGCTTACAGCTGCGCTACTTAATATATTCACAATATCTTTGTTCATATTGTCCAGCAAAAGCTTATGTTCTATTAAACTGCATGAACCGCGACCGCATCCGATAAACTCCGTGAGAAAAACAATATCACGAAGTCCTTTATGGCATATTTCGAGGTACTTGTCTGG
Organism: Eupithecia exiguata; assembly: GCA_947086465.1. NCBI lineage: Eukaryota > Metazoa > Arthropoda > Insecta > Lepidoptera > Geometridae > Eupithecia > Eupithecia exiguata. Next base: position 9,181,541 of record OX352248.1, on the reverse strand, counting down.
GCATCACTTCTCACTCCCCATATTACTGAGCTGCGGGGGAGGTCACGGGTCATCAGTTTAGATCTAACTATATTTAAATAACATGAAAGAGGCAGGTGATCAGAAGTAAAAACATCTTCAGTGATACCTACCTCAAGAACAGTTTGCCAGGCCGACAGAGTTACAACACAGTGATCAGTAGCCATCGCTTGTATCCATGGGCCTCACTGATAAAAGTGTAGGTATCAGACTGTAGGCCTAGCTTTTTTATATCAGCGCAGATCCACGACTGATCCAAACAGAAATTCTCTAACTCCTTATAAAACAATTCGCTCGGGTGAGCGTTAAAATCGCCTAATACACACTTTCCGCAGTTTCGCTCTCGACAATTGCACTTTTTTCGCCCAGCACCTCGGTGAAAATAAGTAAATTGTCAACTGAATCGGTAGGCATATAAACTGACAGTACAACAATAGAACGCCCACCCGTCGAAGCTCTGATACCTACAAGATGGGCACTACTACAATTTAAAATGCTTTCCCTATCAAAAACGCCTTTCCTCCAAAGAACGGCTACTCCCCCGTAAGGCCGCCCCCTTAACAAACCCGCGGAAGAATCTACTGCTGACTTGCCCGTATAGGCGTATACTTAAAATCACTAGAGGTAGTTCCTAGCAACGGAGTGTCATGGGGGAGCAGCCATGTCTCCTGAAGGGCCAGTATATCAGCATTTTTACAAATAAAACGGATATCATCAATCGATCACTTAAAAGATTTTTATTAAAACTTACGAAACTACAATATTTATTCGGGCTTAAATCCATAAATAAAATTAATATCTTAACTTTAACTATATTTGCTGGCTTAGGCGCATTGTACAAAAAATGTACAAAACGCCTAAAAGTAATGCCGCTAGGCCACAGCTGATCGTTTAAAAATAAATCTAAAAAAAGTTTTATCTACCCAAATATCATAAACCCTCTCTAATGCGTTCAAAAACCATAGGCAATGACCAGCATTACCAACCAACAGAAATAAACGGAACTGTAATGAACTCATAACCTACTGAAAACCGTAGGTTATAGAGTTTAAATTTGGAATAGGTGTCAAATTCAAGTGAGTGTGCTATACTAGTATCTAAATTCTAACTATAAATCGCACGACATTTTGATCTCGAGTGACACAAGAATAGTGACTTTGTTCGTTTGTCTATGATTTAAAAATAAATACAGATATTCGAAACGCCGCCATTTCGAGCTGTCATTTGTTCGTTAGCTTTTTATTTCCAGTTACGAGTAGACAAATTTTCTGATAAGTTGAATAAGTTCTTTATTTCTGTCGAAAATGAGTGATAGTGACTCAGAACAACTGTCAATGTTAACTACCTTACTATAATAAATAATTTGCTTCTGTATGTGTTCAATTTATTTTTTATTGCATTACACTGGTAACAATGCTGGTCATTTCCCTATGGTTCCCTGAACCCATCATAGAGCCCTTATGATATTTGGGTAGATAAAGTAGTGTATGCAACTGTACATAATTAGGCATTACAACACTCGTGTGATGCTATTAAGAAACTCGCCTTCGGCTCGTTTCTTAAACCCACACTTGTGTTGTAATGCCCTCCATTATGCACAGTTGCATAAACTACTATAAACTTAGAAACATAGAGCTTATAGGCGTTATATCTCTTGAGTTTTTTCATATTTATCATTTTTAACTTTACCAGTTCACCTGTTTTGGCCTATAGATAAGAAATAATGTCCTCTTCACTCGTTTCTTTGCAAACGTGAGATTAAAAGCGGCACCTTCACGTCAGCCGCTTTAAACTTACTGTCCAACGCAGCGCAACCTGTTGGCCAATTAATTTGTATCGTTTCGCGGACTTACTCCTAACTACTTGCCACTCCGAGTTACACTCCCCAGGTTGGACACACTTCTCTCTCATTCGACGCAAGCAAACCACTTCGCACATCACTAGTTTCGACCTGTGGAGTAATTGTTTCAATCTTGCGCGGAGCCTCATTTAAAATAGACGCACTGGTCCCGCTCGTCGCAGGCGCATCCAATATGCAGCTAGCCAGTGCTACCGGTTCTGACGAAACCGCGGTACTCAGCCGGAGGGCCTCCACGCGCCGCTCGTCATCCGAAACCGCAGTGCACGCAAGCGGCGCCTCCACGTGTCCTGTGGCAGCCGTTGCACTCCGTTTTGTGCAAACGACGGAGACAGAAACATCATTTGCGCTTTCGTTCAAGGACGAGTGTCGTATGATTGCACTTCGGTTACTGACCCCGTGCTCAGCTAATTTTTGCGATATTTCTATAGGCACGTAATAAAGGCCTATTGGCCCACTATCAAAATTAAAAGTGTTTTGTAAACACGCTCCTCGTCTCGTGTTAATATTCACGTTTGAGGGGTAATTATCACCAATAGATGCGTGCTTCATGTCGTCCACCTCTTTTTTGAGCTCTTCAAACTTTCTAGTGGTAACAAACTTCTCCTCCATTGCACTCAGCTGATTTTTAAGGCAGAGGATGTCCCTTAGTGGGCCCGTTACATTCACCCTGTCGAATCCCACCGGTGGCACTTTATGCAGCTGTTTGGCCACAAAAATTGGAAAAGTCTCAGGATCAGAGCTTTTTATTAATCCAATGATGTCATCCAAATCCTTAGACATTTTCTTCTTCCCCTCTTTTCGGCGTAGTGGCATCTTCTTTGTATTGGGCACCGATTAAAAAAGCAGTGTTTTAGCCACCACAATATCATTCGCAGAGAAGGAAGTACCTAGTACACCGTTAATGTATACTTTCCTCGTCCATGAAATCCATCACATTTTGTAAAAATGCTAAAAGTTCATGAATGACGACATTACAGTTCGCCTTCGCACATTTGAGAGTATTAGAAGACATTGTCTTACGCAGTGAGTCACCGAGTTAACGATAGTACAGCGCGTTCGCGTTCGGCCACGAACGGCGCGGCGTGAGACTCTATAATAACAAAATAAGATAATCGAGACAATATTATAATAACAAAATAAATAAGTATACCTAATATATTCAAAAGCTTCAGTTTCCCACAAACACGATCGAAAGGGAAAGAGGAAATATAGGATCGACAAAAAATGCAAAGAGCGTCTGGTGCATTCTGGCGGGAGGAAATTCTGAAATGACGCAGTAGAAAATGTTGGCAACATTTGGGTTGGTTTGCCTAAAATGAATTTCATACGGTCTTCAGCGTGTTATGCGTCCGATGTTACCCCGACGCACCTTACTCGGTGTTCGTCGCGGTACGAACTCTATTTCACACGTGTACGTTTCCGTAGTGTCCTTGGGCCTTCGCAAGCTACCGGCAGTACGCGGCGCGCGGGCGGCGGGCGGCGTGCGGCGGGCCAGCACGGGCGCCGCGCCGCCGCCACCGAGGGACCGCGCGCTGCAGCTCGCCATAGAGATGTCACACCGCGCGTCCATGCCAGGTACTTTGTCTTCATGTCTTCTGGGAGTCGGTAGTGTTGGACCAGATGCGGCCGTGAACAAGTTGGGCCTTGGTAATTCCAAAGATGCAGCCCAAGCTTTACGTTTTGACGCTTTGTTTTTAAATTGGCACCACCTCTGTATCATGGCTTAAGCTAAGCTTAGACAGAAATTCCCCGGTAACGGGTACTAAATTTTTCCATTTTTTTATTGACAATGATAGGGTTATCATCCTCGTTTTTCGGATTATCGGCAGTCGTTTACAATATCTTCCCGAAGATATAAATGATGAACTCCTGTCCCCCAAGGAGGAATCCGCAGGGACAGGTAAAGTACAGACAGGCAGTATGGGCTCACGGTGAGGCTAT